>JAROYE020000029.1:219019-600949 GCA_029619315.2 Dynastes maya
GTCTAACGGGCAACGATACGGCTAACGGACAAAGCGATACGTAATTTGTTAATTCGTACTTTATGTGCATGTTATGATTTCGCGAATTCATGAGATGTATACTTCCTTGTTGTTGGCATTAATATTGTCCGATCAAGTATGTGGTGTTTTATATCCTAGCGCAGGTATGACTCACGACTGGGCTAGTATTGTTGCTTAATTATTAGAAATTATGGGTAGTCGGTCTGGTGCCGTTAGAATGCGTTTTCTTCACAAACACGCGATATTACAGACTCATATCTCTATGGCATGCACTTCTTCTTTATGCTTCTAATTTTACAACTACAACAAATTGAAAGGACTTTTCTTGCACGGTTTACCTCCCGTATTACAGCATTCATTTCATAGATTGAAAGATAAAACAAAAACTTTGCGTAAAATACGCCATGGAACACTGGAAAGTATTTGACCTTAACAACATTTCCACCTGGAACACACGAGCGTATTCAATGCGTCCGTTGTAATAACGTGCGTCATAGCTCCATAAAGCTTGTTACCTAGATGTACATACTGTATCCGTCCATTGCTAGTGGACGTACCCAGTAATAAGCTTTATAAAGCTGCAACGCACGTTATGAGGCACGTTACAACAGACGCATTTTATACGCCGGTGTGTCACAGGTCAATCGGGAACACTTCTTCCATCAATATATTTTGGCTTCTGGTCGGTGAATTATGAATTCTATAATTTTCGTTAGAATTTCCGATGTAACTAATTAATGAATTTAAAATTATGTCCACGGCAAGGAATGGAACCTTCACACCTCCTGCTTGTCGGATAGGCGTCTTAACCACTGCACCACGAGGACTGTGCAAGGATCGTTCACTCTTTAATATCTAGTTGTTATTATTTTATCTGCAAATATATCGAGATACGAGGGCGATTCGTAAAGTAAGTTCCATTTGGTTATTAAAAAAAAAAATACCAATGCATGAAGAGGTTTTTATTATATACAACTTAAAGCTACTACTTTCAGCTATTTTTCTACATAGTTGCCATTAAGATTGTGACCCAAGCCATCCATTTTTTCATGTTAGAGAAGAGATAGTAGTCGCTAGGAGCCAAATCAGGGCTGTAAGGAGGATGCTCAAACAGTTCCCACTTAAAACTGTCCAGTGGGCCTACCGTGCGAGCGGTGGTATGCGGACGGGTGTAAATTTGTTTGGTGTGGTAACCCACATGTTTAGTAACAACCTCGTACAAAACTGTACGTGAAATTTGAGTGAAAAGCACTCAGTTCTATGATTGTGAGTCGCTGATTTTCACGAATTTTCTTTTCGACATTACCCATAAGTTGGTCCGTCACAACAGTTGTTCTTCCACTCCATTCTTCATCATGGTCATTAGTTCGTCCTTCTCGAAACATACGGCAAAGTTCATGATATCTCAGCAGCCTTCATGTTCTCTGCACATAGAAATCGGATAACAGCACGCAGTTCACGGTCGGCGGAATGTTCAATTGCAGCAGCCATTTTAAACGACCAAAATAGCACGAAAGAAAGTCCGAACGATTCTCTCACTAGCACTGCCAGACTCGCATTGAACCAGACTACACCGCAGCGCTGCGATCGCGCCAATATCGCCACTCCTATAGTATACTCACTAGGCGGAAACGGAACTTTCTTTACGAATAGCCCTCGTATTTCGACAGACAATTTTTAATTTCACATACCAAGTGCATTAATTTAATTAATATATTTTGGCCAAAATATATGAATATAACTTTCAGTGTGTGCACAAAGTTATCAACAACCTCAAATATTTGCAATCATTTCAGTTCAGAAAAATAAACTATTTGTAAGTCTGATTTCAATGTTTGCCTAAAATCTGACATAAACTCCGAAATGTTTACTATCATTTTCGGTTTCGGAAATTAATCTAAGTTCAGTTCCGGACTTTTCGCAAGATTTAACGGAGTTTTTTAAAAATTTGCAATAATTATAAAAACGGTATTCTATGTACCGCGGACGTTTTCGACTACCGATAATAAAATTTACAGACCTAAACGTTTTCGATTATCGGACATCAATGTTTCATAAAAGTCAAGCTTTAAGGCTGCCCAATTATGGAACATTGACAAATTTTCATCCAACTTCGCAAAAGTCAGCTTTAAGGTCGCTCATTTGCGGAATATGGATGAACCTCCGTCAGCTTTTAATCCCATCCAATTGCGCCATTCAGAATCTTCTTTTTGCCCAGTTTGAGTCGCTGCAAGACAAAACTATCAAATTCCCCACAGCTTATATACCCGTATTTTGCGTAACGTAGCGCTTTTTGTTCATGACGCATCGCGATCTTGCACGTGACGTGTACAAGCAAAACAGTTTTAAAATACATCGTTGTACAAATTCCATAATGATTTAATTTACATAACATATACACTAAAGCTCAACATAAAATAACAATGTACGCAAGATACACTCTTGCTCAAAATAATCGGTTCTGGTATTGAAAAATTAATTAACTTGAATTTAGAAGAAATATGCAAACAATCGGTAATATATAGGATGTTCCATTGGAGATACGAAACTTGATATCCGTTTTCAATTTAAGTAAAAGACTCCTACGGTCCTATATGTAAAATACCGCTTACAAAGATTTCAATTAGGTATTTTCATTTTAGCGCAACAGAGGACCTATATTTTGTATAGAGTGGAAAAAGCTTTGCTAAATTGTAGATTCAAACATCAAATTCAACTTCTTAAACCTGATCCTACTTTCCGAATTGAGTGTTCCATCATTAACTCCATCAAAACGTCATCTATCCCTACTGATATTCAGAGGTCACTTCTCCCTAGTGATTATTCAGCCCCTAAGTTATACGGTCTCCCTAAAGTTCACAAACCCAATATCTCCATATGTTCTATTGTCAGCACTATCAATGGCCCTACCTATAAATTATCGAAGTATGTTTCTAACCTCCTAAAACCTTACGCTGGACACAGCGCCTCTTTCATCCAAAATTCCCAACATTTCGTCCAACAACTGAAAGAGTTGGCGGTAAATCCTGGCTGTTTACTTGTCACCTTTGATGTCGTATCCTTATTCACCAAGGTTCCCATACCTGATACAGTATCCATTATTAGAGAGTTCCTCATCTCCATGACCAACGGGATGATATGGCTGACTTGGTTGAAGCTTGTCTTTCTTCTACCTATTTCCAGTTTCAGGGTAAATACTACGAGCAAGTCTCAGGCGCAGCTACGGAATCTCCTCTGTCTCCTGTCGTCGCCAACATCTTTATGGAAACATTCGAACAACAAGCCCTATTATCTTACAACCTTAAGCCAAAGTGTTGGTATAGGTACGTTGCAGACACCTTTGTCATCTGACCCCACGGATATGAATCTTTAAACAATTTCCTATCGGTTTTGAATTCTCAACATAATTCCACACCATGGAGATCGAATCGAAGGGTTGCCTTCCTTTCCTAGATGTTCTCGTACACCGGTGTCCTGACGATGCACTGGAACATCCCGTTTACCGAAAACCTACGCACACGGAAGGATATCTCAATGGCCTTCTCACACCATCATCCAGTCAAAAAACGCGGTGTTATCAACTGTCTTATCCAAAAGGCCATTTCCATACCTGAACACAATTCGCTTCCTCAAGAACTGAACCACATCACTGAAACTTTGATCTGCAATAACTATTCCCGGAAGGATATTCTACCATTAACCGCTACATCAACCCTCCTCCACAGCAACTCCCCTCATCTAACCCTAATTTCCGTCAGCAAGCGTATCTACCTTGCATTCATGGTGCCGATCACATCAGCAAGATTCTCTTCAGGAACAACATAAAAACCATCTTCAAACCCAATTTCTAGCTCTCAGACTACTTTCCCATCAAAGACCGCAATCATCTGGAAGCCCCTGGTGTCAGATTCCATGTTCGTGCGGTAGTGTATACATCGGTGAGACAAAGCGATTGGTCAGCACTCGTTACTGAGCACGAGTGTTGTACGCGGTTGTTGCGTGTACCCAGGTGCGCACTGGCTGAGCATTTAACTCTACCCGCATCTTATCTCACAATCCTCGCTATTATAGTAGAAAAATCCGTGAATCAATAGAGATTATCAAACATCCCAACAATTTAAATCGCGAAGATGGCTACCCTTTACATCACACGTGGAAGTCCCAACTGATTAAACCTCCTAGCAATCGTCACGCCTCATTGACGCATGACATTTCCGCTTATCGACGCATAACATTTCCGCTCTACTGACCCAAAACAAGCCCTATGTAAACCCCTCCAGAATGAATAAATCCTCAGTTAGTGTGCAGTAACAGCCCTGAAGATGTCCTATAAGAATGTGGATGAAACGTCGGCCAAAGCTGCGACAACGACGCGGTTCCATCCCGGAAACCAAGAGTATAGTATCAAATTTAATGTATGTTTCCTAATCGTTGAAAAAAAACTTCATTCTTGGTTTATTCTCTTTCTTATAAAAAAAAATTCAGAAACTTTGTGTTTAACTTCCTTTGTTTTTCTGAAAAGTTTGTTGAATGAAGCATTGACGCATATAAACACAAAAGAATATCTAATGTTTACTTGTTTTTATGTTTTAAATATCAGTTTCATATTTTTAGGATGGCAAATAACATATCATTTATTGCTTTACTCTAGCCGTCAAAATTAATTACGTTTCGTAAATTCGCAAATAAAATAACCCCAGTACCCATTTCACAAGTTTCACATATTCTTTTTATAAGAACACCTTCAATAGTTACCTGTGATTATCAAAACTGTTATTTTCGATTATCGGTTGCAAGTTGTCCAATATCGTATACTAATTTGATGTAATTAATGAACGAATAATAAATAAAACAATCTGTTAGAAAATTAATTATGCGTTTGGGCAGCCGTTCCAAAATGAAAATCGTAATGTAAACGCACGCAACAAATTATAGGCAGCACATTTTTCATACTTATCGTTTTATTATGTAGATTGCGTAATTTCCGCGGAACAATTTAATGGTTGTCCGCTACACCTGCGTGGACGATCTCCTAATTAACTTTATCAAAATCTAGCCGATGATTTATGCGAAACGTGAAAAAGCGGGCAGCGTCTCGTTTTGGCATTTCGAGGCGAAAAACACCTAAGTATTCAAGTATTCGTTCCGTTGAGATTTTGTCGTTTTCTTCTTAATTAAACGGGTCGCCTTGAAATTATATAGCGATCTTACCATGCTGAACTTTTGCTAAATTTAGCTGATTAATCAAGTGTCACAATAAATTATGTAATTCTTATTTGTAGGTGAGGCACCGCATACGCAGAGATATGGTTTCTTGTATCAAGAAAATAGCTTTTCTTGCAAAAACCAGTCTCTATTCAAGAACATATTTTTATTTCAAGACTATAAAAATGAGTATATAACAAATTAATTTTCTTGAAATTTTATTCGGATTAAATAAATATTTTCTAATGGTTAAAAAATCAAGAAAATCCAAGACAGAAAAATAATTCTTCCAAGTAAATCATTTAGTTCTAAGTTAAGAAAATATTCATATTAAAGGTAGAAATGGAAGAATGGTCCAAATTTTTCAACGTTCTATTGAGAAATTAGGCGACCGGTTTCGTGTTCCAAAAACACATCATCAGGATACCTATAAGGATATCTAATAAAATGAAAATTACAATAATGGAAGAAAAACTCAAGTTAATAATTAAAATTAGGAGCAAGTCAAATAACTAATGAAAAGGTTTTTTTTTATAGGTTACAGTATAATCAAATTATTTCTTTAATAATGTAATTAAATAGGAATTATTCTTATATTAAAAAACTGTAGTAAAATTAGTACACGTGGTAAACATGTAGTAATAAAAAGAAAAAAATACTGCAATAACCGGTATTTTTTGAAAATATTTATGAAACGTTGTATGTTAAACGTTATATCATTGTAAGGGTAAGTGTGGTATCTGTATTTTGGTTCCGTCGTTATTATCTAGGACGGCATGACTATAACTACTGGAACTAGGTGGTGCCAAGAAATATTTCAGTTGCTGTTTTTGTAGGTTAATGGCATAAACTGACAGATGTAACAGAATTGCGACCAGGAGCAAGAAGCTTTAATGTTTGTCTGTTCTCATATTGTTTTTGCCGGTAGTGATTCCATCAATGCCAACAGCTATTTATTAGCACTATATATCTTATTTATTGTTTCAATGCACTTTTTTCATGTATATATTTCTACATTAAGTTCACTTTTGTTTAAACATTATTATGTAGATAACCTCTGCCTTAACCTTTTTAAAATCATAGGCAATGTGAATAATTTACTGCATTATGTACGGATATATCGTACTGTTTTAAACAAGGTAAGCTCAATTAATAATGTGCATATAAATAATATACTGAAATATCTTTCTCAGGGGTTTTTACTCAGATTTTGTTAAATTTTCTAATTTAACTCTAATTAATGAATTTTGTAGGTTCGGGGGTATCCCTAAATACCCTTGCGGCAATTTTGAATGAATTTGCAACTTAATAAGATCAAATTAAGGAATTTTAAGATTTTAAAAATTAACTAACCTTTAACTTTCGAACGACGCCAATGTATGTAAACACTGTGTTTATATACACACCACAGGAACTGCCTGTTCTGAATATTTAACCCTATTTACTTCTCTGATAATGACTTTGAATACACAACGAACACTTATCTTTGGATTGGATTGAAGACAAACTTTGATTCAACCAAGGCCGAATAAAGATTGATGATAATTTTAGGACGTCGTTCCTCTTTCATTTATTTTAAATCGCGAAAGACCGGCAATTGTTTTCTTTCACAGCCAATTTTGATAATTTACCCAAATAGAAACTAACTTTTCGATGACTTTCTATCAAATGATATCAGTATACGAGTACGAATGCAGTGACTTAACCAGGAGGTTGTTTGTTGATGATTCTGTGGTACGAATTGTCACCAACAAGCTTTAAAATAGAAAATCCACTGCTAATTTATAGAAACCTTTCAGATAAAGATTTAATTGATGAAATATTATCTGTTGTGCTTTGAAATTTACGCTGTTGCTTATTCCAGACGATTTTTACATTAATTTGGAAGAAATAATTGAATAGAAAACTTAATAAACGAGTAGATTTGTCCATGGTACCCCACACTCGTCATTATCTGGACTTATAATTAAATTCTACTGTCCTCGCCTCAAGGACGGTTGGCTGAGGGGGGAATGGTAACGCAAAAATTACCAATTATCCCCGCAAGAGGGGTATTTGGTTGCCAACGAGTGGCCAGTCTGACGTTTGGTCAGTACCGAAGTGACAACCGAGAGAAGTAGTTGTTGTCGTAAATACAACGTTGAACGTAACATAACAATACATTTCAAGAATTTTAAGTAAAGAATGCTTTATTTCAAGAAAATGAAACTATTGATTTATGACCAATACCTGAACGCTTTCTAGAATTAAGAAAACTATTTATTATCCTTAAGAAAATATTGTTTTGTATTATAATTGCCATTTACGTATACTAAGAATCGCGTTCTTTAAGAATTTCTGCAAGATTTTCTTGAATCAAGCTGTAACGTACGTCTTTCTTCGGACGCCAGCATATAACGTACGTCCCTGGTCGGGACGCCAAAATGTAACGTACGTCCCTGGTCGGGACGCCAAAATGTAACATACGTCCCTGGTCGGGACGCCAAAATGTAACGTCCTACTCGCGGCGGGAAAATTGTGATAACTTTTATTATTCTTAGACGTAGAGTTACATTATACGACTGCTTTTTTTCCTGCCAAGTTAGATACGATGGACTCTGCTCACTAGTAATATCTTCGGTTGATATACGGGAGATTATCGTATAAAGAATATATAACGGTTTTACTTTTCAGGTAATCTTTTTTATCAATTTGATGTTACTGAGTGATTTAGACGGGAATAAAGTATACAACATTAACTTTTCTTATTTCAAACACTAAGATCTCATACTCAGTGTACAGGGATCTATATTATTGACTTCGTAATACAGTTTGATTTGCCGTTGCTGGGATGTCGCTAGCTATCACGGGATTATTAACTGTCATATATCAGATTTATAACATGTATTTTAAGTGGCTTAATGTTTATTTACTTTTTAAAATAAAACTATTAGATGTTTACGGCTTTTAGTGATCAAGGAAAGTTAAGTGAATATCGAATCGATTGATTCGGGGTGTGTGAACAGTCTTAACCACGGGGTAGCGTTGAAAATGCCAAAGGGTCCAATTTAACAGGAAAAGATGTAAGTACAACGACAATACTTTATTTACACATAACTTCATCAAATAAAATAAAATTCTCTAGCAAACTAAAATCAAATTCATATACAAATATATACAGATCAGGAAAAAATGATTGGAAAAAAAACAAATGCTCTACTTTCTCAATTACGAGTTCGGTCTTTGAATTTTATGTAGCGGCAAGACACTTACAACATTTTCGGTAACGGACTTAGATTAATTTCGGTCAAGATTTCACGACAGGCAACTTGGCCACACTGTCGTGTAATATTGACATTACCTTGTCTAAACTTCATCGGGCGCTGCTAACAGCTGCAGAAGGATGAAATTTGGCTAGGATCTCTCGCAGATCAAATCCACTTAGAGATGTTCCCGCGAAGCTTACGCCACAAAAGGGTTGTTCTTTTCGAAGCTCGAGGCCCACAGAAAAGACAAGTGTACGCGAATCCGGTCGCCTTTTATATCGAATTTTACTCTTTTTTGCTTATATACGTCATGTGGCCTTGCGTGTAAACAGCGCGCGCTTCTCACAAAACTCGTAACTTGTGCTTATACAATATGTACTAACGTACATCCTAAATGACCACATTCGTAGAGTACACTGGAGTACAACATAAATGGTTCTGGAATTTGAAACAACAATTAAAAAAAGTGAATTTACGAATTACAACAAAAATTTAAATTTGACGAAACGGGATGGTTCGTCACATAGTTAACAAATGTCTTAAACAAAAAAATACAATTATTTCAATAAGAGTGTATGCTTCTCTTAAGCAGAGAAAGGAACGCCAAGAAAATATGTCTTTTGATTTAAAACAGTTACTGTATTGCGGATAATTGATACACTAATTGTCTTGAATTAAGGCGGACAGCGTTGATACAAGTAAGCGTTTCTCTGCGTGCAGTCTCCTGTAAAAGAAGGTGTTGTAAACTTTGTATTGGAATTTTACGAATGTTTCTACTCATAATTTTCTGAGAAAAATTTCTTTGGGTACTATTTTAGATCAAAAAACATCGAACACTAGTAACAGCACCTCGGGGTGAAGCCAACATAAAACCAATATCACCTTGCCACTACCACTCAGTAGCGCATCATTTTTGATATAAAATCAATAGCCTGATAGAGTTAATACAGTTAGAAAAACATATACGAGACAATACTTATTTTTCGAAAATTGGTACAAATTTTGTACTTTTTTCATACAATTTGGACGTTTTTACCTTGATGGGTTCGAATGCAGAAGTCTTTCAATCTTTCTCGGTTTTTGTTTCATAATTTTTTACTCAGCTGCTGAAAATAAAATTTTAAATAAGTGTGTACGTGTCGATTGTCGGTTGTCGATGCTATGAACGACATATTAATATAATTGATATCTATATAACGTTTCCAACATTATGGTGTTACATCCTCGTTTACTTTTAATTCTTAAAGAATATATCTTGCGTAATAACTAGTGAAGCCAACATATCATAAGAGATTTTGGGGGTTTTTTGAATAAATTCAATCTTCCATGTCGTATACTAAAAAGAATAAGAAGGCAAATGAAAATTACGTCATGTAAGGTAAAATGGGTCTGTACAACAGGACGCCGGTCCTTATGATTACGCGATTTAACATATTTATCGAAAGTGACGCTGTTATTTAGCACGATATTTGTTATTACAAATCGATCTTTCCTATTTATTTACTTTGTGATAATTTATTTATTTATTTTTTAATATGTAGCATATTTCATGGTAGCATACTTGGGTTCGATATCTTCTACAGATGAAATATTACTATATTTTAAAAAATAATTTTAAGGATGATGTAAACAACTACAAAAAAAACTAATAAAGTACAATCAGAAACCCAGGGGTACAGTTACATTCTAGCCATTCTCTGAATTTGCTGTTTAGAATGCCTGAAATATAGAAGCACATTTACATTTTCACGTAATAAGAAGTACCACGTAAAGCCGTTCTAACGTTGCAGATAAAGCAATAATATTTAATGAGAACGAAACTAAACTGCCGTTAGTACCATAGATTTATGTTCCCTATTTACATGTGCGTAAGATTTCCTGCGCACAAGTTTAATTGAGTTTTTTGAACTTTCTCACACTATTATGTACTTATGGGTTAAATCGACCTTAAAATTGAATACCAAGAAAACTTGCTGAAAACATATTTAGACAGTATCGCAGATACTTTCAGGAGAGCGAAATGTAATGTATCTACTATAATATAATCATAAGCAAACATAATCGAGGGGGCCATGTTTTTTTTTAAATTATTTTTTATGTTGATTACAATCAGTAATGTGCAAGATAGGGAAAATGACTAAGTTTGCAGCGGCCGGATACGCTCGTGTTTATACGTGTCATGAGAAAGCGATCGTATTATCTACCTGTTTCCTCGAAAGTCGACAAAATACGAGCCTGTCTAGTCGCTTTGAAAATTTTGTAATTTCCCCTATCTTACGCTTCACTGGTTACAACTATATCTGAGAGTTAAATCTTGTTTAAATCATATCAGGATTGAAATTTTAAATTACGTTTGACATATTTGACAGTAATGATACAAATAAGTTTGAAACAGTATGGTAAAAAGTGTTTAAGCCGCGGAAACGTGTATAAGTGGACTGAACGGTTTAAATCTGGCAGAATAAGTGTCCCGATATTCATCGTTCCGGACGACCGGTTGAGGTGTGGACGGACGCGCTACAATTTCGCATAAATGATCTTATTCTCGCCAACTTTCTAGACCGTGTTATAACCTGCGATGAAACGTGGATTCACCACTACGAATCTGAATCCAAACGGCAAATTTATGAATGGAAACATCCGGATTCGCACGCTAAGAAAAAATTCAAAACTCTCGCGTCTGCCGGTAAAGTGATGTTAATTGTCTTCTGGGACTTTCAAGGCCCAATTTTTTGTGACTATTTAGAAAGACAACGTACTGTGAGCAATGAGTACTATTGTAGCTTGCTTCAAAATAAGGTGAAACCTGCGATAAAAAGAAAACGCTAGGGTGCTCTCTCAAAAGGTGTGATTCTGCTGTACGATAACGCCCGCCCCCATACTGCCCAGAAAACACGAGAGATGATCGAAAATTCGGGTTGGGAGGTATTGCCACATCCTCCTTACAGTCCCGACCTCGCACCGTCCGATTTTCATCTGTTCGGCCCGCTTAGAGTAGAACACTGCACGGGCCTATTTTTCACGGCCCGGTCCGCCCGTGGCCCGTTACAGCATGGAGTAGGCCCGCTCGTTGCGTTCATTACTTCGGCACAAGGCCCGCCCGACCCGGCCCGTTAGGAAATTTAGGCCAGTTTGGCCCGTCTAAATTATTTTAGCCTGTTTAAGTAATTATATCTACATCGTCTATTTCTAAACATTTTTTAATTACTACATTATAATGAGTAGAATGAAACATTTATTTTGTTCATGTATACTATATTGTATGAAACCAAAAGAAAACGTAACATAACATTGTATACATTAAAATTGTTAATACAAAACGATATCGTACAAACTAAACAGGATTTACTGCATATGTTATATCCATTCGATGTAGTTATAAAACATTCTCGGCCCGTCAGGCCCGTACAATTTTAGGCCCGGCTCGCAATGAAAAGAGACAAGGCCCGCCCGAGCCTGCCCGCGAACCCGGGCGGGCCGAGCGGGCCGGGCTTTTCCTAGCTCGTGCAGTGCTCTAGCTCACAGTTTTTACGTGGCACCAAGTTCGAAAACAACGATGCGGTCAAAACAAGCTCTACACAAGTGGCTCGGACACCAAGGTCAAGAATTCTTCAGCACTGGAATTAGCAAGTTCACTAAGCGATGGGAGAAGTGCGTAAATGTTGGTGGAGACTACACTGAAAAGTAGTATAAATTTCATTGTCATTGAATAAATTGTCTTTTTCCACAGCCAGTTGTCTCGTTAATTACAAAGGTTCGACAAACGAGTGCAACGTCATTGGTGTATCGTGCAAAAGTAGGTACTTGAGGTACAGTATTATTAAAAAATAATATTCTTACCTTTTATTGACGTCTTGGAGCAGTAGTATTTTGTTGCAGTGAACATCAATACGTCAATAAAAGGTAAGAATACATTATTTTTTAATAATACGGTACCTCACGTACCTACTTTTGCGCGATACGCCTCTGACGTTGCACTTATTTGTCGAACCTTATTAATTACTGAAGTTCCCTCGTACAATTCAGACCCTTCCCCATTTTGTTGCTTTTGTCCATTACGAAAATAGCTTTCAACGAAAAATGTTTGGTGATCTGTAGTAAACATGTTTTAAAATTCAAAAACATCAAATGTAATTTGAATCGTCAAACTTGTCAAACAATTTGGAGTTTCAATCTTGAGGCGTCCTCCTTTACCCTATTAACTGAATATTTATTGACTCAAAATCACCGTATAATACTTTGACGCTGATAACGTTCCAATTACAAATATTCAGTTTCGGTGCAATCCAGCCAATGCACAGAACAAGTAGTCACTTATTTTGTTTGTCACTTATTTTGTTGGTTAGTTACCTAAATTAAAACATGTGTTCCTTGTTCCATTATCTAGCATCTAATCACTTCGTTTTCTGTTTTCACTTTCTAGTCACTTGCATATCATTTCAGTTTATAATTACCTAGTTATTTTGTAAAACGGGGACGCCTTTAGATTTAACTGTCAGATGTAGTTGCACGCTTTTTCATGATCAGAAGCGTCCGCCTTTTGCCGTATTCATTGAATATTTATTGCTTCAAAATAGCGTTCCATTTACAAATATTCAGTTTATTATTCAGTTAATTAAAATATGTGTTCCTTTTCCTAACATTTGATCACTTCATTTTTAGTTGAGTTGGTTCACTTTCACTTGCAAATCTGCTGCACTGCTTATAATCACTTACTTATTTTTGTAAAAGGAGGACGCCTCAGATGGTATAATGTAATAACAAAATAAATAACGTAGCCGTATTAGCAACAGTTATAATTAGAGCAACGCAAACTGCGCTGAAAGCCAGTGGCTGACGCATAAAAGTTTACACAAAATAAACACGGCCGGGACAATTCGGTATAAGCGTCAGTATAACTGCGACTCGAAAGCCGATCTGTTGTGTATGCATCTACGCTGTCGTATACTATATCGTAGTTCTACGTTTGTTTTGAAAATGTTTCCTACGTCGCGAAAACGACCAAAGTTGGACACAATAAGAGAATTTATTGCAGAAATGCCCGATTTAAAGTGTGATGGCGCCAAAATTCGATGTGTAGTGTGTAAAATAGATTTAATGTGTTGGTCGAAAAGTGTTTGTCTACGGCACGTAAATAGTGAAGGACATGTTTCAAAAAAAAATTCCACACGAGATTATGACAAATTTAAATTTAATTTATGTGTTTATTGCATGTAATTTACCATTTCATTTACTAAGGTAGAAAGCATACGTCTCGTTTTGGAATGAATATTCGGACTTTAAGTTACCAAGTGAGAGAACATTACAGAGAGTTGTGCCGTCTGCTCGTGAGCATGTCGAGAAAAGAATTAAATCGGAGTTGCATGATAAAAATCTGTGGTTATGTGTGGACGAAACAACAGATCGTAAAAAACATTCTGTGGTTAATGTAATGGTACGCACAATGGAACCACATCGACCGTCACCTTCAATTTTACTAGCTTCCAGACGAATACAACAATGCACTGCCGAAGTAATTTCAATGTTGGTGTTAAATACATTGGAAAAGTTTGAACTTTCAACAAATCAACTGTTGATGTTTATGAGTGATGGTGCTGCAAACATGCTTGCTGTAGGTCGATCTCTTAAAAAACATTGTGCTAACTTATTGCATATTACATGTAAAATTCATACTCTCAGTCTCGAAGCAGATAGTATCAGAAAATGTTATCTCGAGGTAGACGCTCTAATAGCACATACAAAAGCTGTGTTTGTAAAATCCCCAAAACGTATTCGGGAATTTCATAGACTATGCCCCGGTATTCCTGAACCACCACAACCTATTCTTACTCGTTGGGGAACATGGTTAGAGGCTGCATTTTATTATCTTAAATATTTTGAGAATATAAAGAACGTGATTTTAGAATTCGACCCAAAGGAAGCTGCGGCTGTCAAGGTAAGCCGCTTGAAATTTCAGGATAGTCAAGTTGAAACAGATTTGGAAATTGTTCAGAACAATTACGTGGAACTACCGGATGCGATAGAAAAACTACAAAATTCTTCGGTGTCGTTAGTGGAATCTTTGCAAATAGTGCAACATCTTCACGCACAGCTATGCGCGATAGAAGACGCAAGAAATGTTTGTGTTTTAGAAAGGTTTGAAAGTGTTTTAGATAAAGACTCTGATTTTGGCACATTAAGACAAATTTGTGAAGGTGCGTCAACAGAACGGTTAAGTTATTTGAAAGATTATTTTACTTACGCAAATATAACGTCACTAGATGTAGAACGTTTGTTTTCGGCATACAAAAATACTTTTTCTTCACGCCGCACTCACATTGCCGAAACAACTTTGGAAAGATATCTAATGTTAAAAATATTAAATAGACATTATCCACTTTGTGATTTCACGGAGAACTCTTAAAACGGTAAGTGTTTGAGCACGTATCACATTTAATTTATTTTGCGTAAACTTTTATGCGTCCGCCACTGGCTTTCAGCGCAGTTGCGTTGCTCTAGTTATAATACTGATATATTCTACTACCTATTTTGTTAATTTCATTGTACGTAATTCCACCAATACCATGAGCTATATTAGCATTAATTTTTGGTTATTGCTACTAGGCACTTTTTTCATGTGTGTTTTTCATTGTACGTATCTTTTAAATAATATGGTTAAAATAAAAGTCACCAGCGTAAAAATTTTTCATACAACTGTTTTCTTTCAGTTCGATATATGTATGAGGTAGGCGCTATAAATTCTCGATCTGACAGGCTTATACAGGTTCTAGCGCGTTCAAACTCCGTTGCGTCATAATTGCACCTGTGCGATGCCTACACTATATATATTACGGCTCGAAGAGTGGTAGTTTTTACTAGCCAGCCAGACAACACGACTAGTGCATGAACATGTCCCAGGTAACGAAAATTGAGTACCGCGCAGTCATTAATTTTTTAACAAAAGATTAGTTAGACTAGAGTTTGTGGTTATTTATCTCCTTCATATAGCACCATAAAAAAGTGGGCAAAATGTTTCCGTTTGGGGCGAGAATCCCTTACTAAGCGCCCCGGTCAGCCAATTGAACTGCTAATACCTTAATACATTTCAATGATTTAAGAAATGGTATAGCGGATCGCTGTTTGAAAGCAGAAGAGTTACCAGTGATGTCTAATATTTCTGAAACAAGTATTCGCCGAATTCTCCATAACCATTTGGGTACGAATAAGATTAGTGCAAGATGGGTACCGCATCTTCTTTCTGTTCTCCAACTTGAACGTCGGGTCGAATGTGTGTCGTTTTTAAACGACACACATTCGGTTGTGGGGGCAACCCGAAGCCAATTTGGGAGTCCGTTGCCTCAGGCGATCAAACAATGGTTCTTATTTATTTTTATTTATTGAAAAATAAAAATTGTTAAATTTATGGCGGCTACCTCGTATGTATAGTGAATTTTTGCAACACATCTTGCCACATTTGGGTTTCATTCATCTCCTTTTCCTCTTTTAATGATTAAAGTACTTGTATATGGTGCTCATCCTTATTATTGAGCCTACTTAAACATGTCTTATTTACATTTGTCCATTTTCTCTCAACGTAAGGTGTTAATGTCTTGAACAATGCTAATAAGGTTTAGTTAATATATTTTGTCTTCCGTCGGTGAATTATGAAAACCTATAATTTTCCTTGGAATTTCCGTCTTAGTTACTGAAAAAAAAGTAATTAATTACGTCGGAAATTCCAAGGGAAATTATAGATTTCCAATGCTAATAAGGGTTTTAGAGTTTGAGATTCGTTAATAAATAGTCTAACAACTAAGTTCACACATTTAAAAGCCACATATGGCAACTACATACAAGTAGCTGGATTCCTTAATATAGATTTGTATGGCTGGACTATTGTTGAAACTCAGTACAATTTTGGTGGTGTTAAACAACTGGAACAGTAAAAGTTATTGCTGGCGATTAGGGATTCTAAAATAGGTTTCTAGGAATTTTGCTCGTTTACACAAGTGTCGTCTAACAAACTTTACTGTATTTAGGATTATAATTACCACGAACGGAGATTTTTACAGTTCACCATACACCATTTACCTATATTTGCAGTAAGCTGAACAGATGTGCTCAAGTAGCGTAACATATGCAAGCACTGCGTTATCTATCTAATGCATGTTATGTATAAATTAGCACTCCGTATCTAGTAGTAGTAGTAGTTGATATTTATAACAGTGCAGCATTGCAGTTGTATTCTATTTCTTTAGAACCAATTACTATTATTAGAATATTGAGTATTGCATTTATGTACTTGTTCATTGAGGTTAATCGTGTAACTGTTTCTATACGATTTTGATGAAGATTAGGTTGATTGTATTTCTTTCATTTAGCTTTTACTTTGCTGACGTACATACCTGTCGATAAACTTCAAATTGTGAATTCACAGTTTTTTTTTTTTTAGTAATTGTTAGAATTGTAGAATGGTGCCTATTGTGTAAACGATAATAGGTGAAATTTTTCAAATAAGGTAATAGGCACTATAAGGTATCTTTGGAAAATATTTTCGTGGATACAGAGTGATTGATAAGTAGCGAACCAGGCACCTACCTTATTATTTTGATTAGATATTATTACATATATATGTATATACAGTGTGGTCCTAAAGTACTTCTCGCCCATGCTGACTTTTCAACGACACAAGCTAGCGCTTTTTGAAAAAATAGTTCGATTTCTATTTCTTATGAACTATCTTCTGCCGTTATGGTCATTTAAATTGCATTTCCGGTTTCATCGGAAATGACGTCAACTTTTTTTTTTAATAGAACACCCTGTATATTTTTAAGTTCTTGGAAAGGCAATCGAAAAGCAAATCCAACGATGCCACACATGTTATACTTTAACTTAAGAAATATGATGGATTCGTCTTTCGATTGCCTTTCCAGAAACGTAAAAATATACAGGATGTTCTATTTAAAAAAAATGAGTTGATGTCACTTCCGGTGAAACCGTAGATGCAATTGAAATACCGATAACAGCAAAAATTGGTTCACAAAAATACAAGTCGACCTATTTTTTTCTAAAAACGCTAGCTTGTGTCCTTCAAAAGCTAGGTCCTCGTAGTGTAGTGGTTAGCACGCCCGTCCGGCAAGCGGGAGGTGTCAGTTACGTCGGAAATTCCAAGGAAAATTACAAATTTTCATAATTCACCGACGGAAGCCAAAATATATTAAGCAACAAAGTAATTTCTTAAAAAATCTGTTGTACTTAATACCATAAATGTATGAATAACTATAGATATGTAGTAAAAAGCACTTTTGTGTTTCAGAAATAAGGAATACATGTATTTATATATATGTCCTGGCAAGCGGGAGGTGTCAGGTTCGATTCCTTACCGACATGAGGTTTTCTCAAGTATTGGGTTGCTATTTACTTTGTTTACTTTTTACGGCTATTACATTACATACATAACAAACGCCGTTTTCAAACAAAAAATAGCAATAAAAACATTTCAACGCATGCATATATTCGCTATATTTACAAAACACTTTCATTGGGTCACTTTTTATTTTTTACCATAAGGTATTGATTTCTAAATTTCACTTCGGTCGGGTGTGAGTCACACATACACTCTTAATTTATAATACGTGGCCCATGCGACTGATCCGATTCTGTCGCGAAGACCGATTATAGTCTGTCTCTAAAACCTATATGCTAAATATGTACAGGGTTTTTCATTTTATTTTGACCACTACTTACAAAAAATATTTCAAATAAAAGTTGCAGTATTTTACTTCTACCAAATAAGAATTTGAACGGCCAACAAAACATACTTTTGTTTTTTTAAGGAATATCCTGTATATTTTTATATTTTTGGATAGCCTTTGATCTCCCGATTCCAAATATATTATACAAGACTATTTTAAGTAATTAGTGGCATATTTTACTAAATAAAATTAGGAAATAGTCAGAAAGCAAGAGGCTCTGTAGATAATATATCTGAATAAAATAGTTCTAATTCTTTGGGAGCTTTCAATCAATAAATTAAACCTTTAATTACTAACGTTCTACGTTTCTAATGTATATTCTAACCATCCGTTTGACAGACGGCTGTATTAACAAGAAATATAGAATCCGGATTGTTTCTTAAATTTTATAAAAACTTTGTAAATAGGTTATATCTAAGGTTTTCACAATATTATTATTAGGCAGTAGCAATCTTGAAAATAATTCGTTTTATGTAGAGGAAAGTAAAAATAAGAAACTAAAACCGAAATCATTTACTTTTTACGTGATGTGCTTCTATAATTTTTATATTGGAAGGCCTTGCTTTTTGAAAAGAGTCTTAAATAGTATAAAAAAAGTTACATATTTCATTCGCCTTTATTTATTTGAATATGGGCGATTGAAGCAGTTTCCTCTTTTTTGTAGTAGTAGTTCTATTCTAATTACTGACGTCTTGACTGTTTTTTCCTATAATTTCGGTTATTGATAGCTTCAATTTTCGTCTAATATGCCTCTTTTGCATACACCTTTGTAGATGAGGAGCAACTAGTCGAAATGCTAATCACTTCAAAAATTCTGACGTGGAAATGTTCAGTCTTTGTAAGCGCTGTAGAAAATATATGAATTGACAGCGCCTATATCCAATAACCTGTCAAATATCGACCATGGCCATCTACGAGTACGTCCGCTGGATGAAAATTTAGCACATTTTTCATCCAAGCGTTCTACTCCACTATTAGTTGTAGTACCCGATTATTTCTGGTTTCCCACTTTGCGAATCATTGCATTCGTTATGGTACATTGTACATAAGAGCATGAGGACTTTGTTTGGTTTGGTGGTATACGAAAGTATGGTAATAAATGGAAAAGAAATTTTGCTCGAATTGCTCTTTTTTCTTCAATGTACCTACACATGTTAGTCCTTTCGGTTCTGTTCTTGATCTGAAAGACCTGCATTTTTATATTTTCTCTACATTTGCCCAATTCTGTTGTTTGTCTACTATAAAATATCATCCAAAATTTCTTCTGTAAACAAAAAATTCCATGTAGTTAATGGTTCTGCCTTATTTACTATGTTAGCTGTTGTCGAACGTTGACCGGGTAAATGGACAATGATATTACATTGACGCGGACAGCCTTTGCTGGACGTAGATGGTTTATTGGATCATTTGAATCTATTTTTGCCATTAAAATAACACTAGTTGAGCTTAGTAAAGAATTGAAATAAATAATTACATAAACAGCAGATACAACAAATTGTTTTAGTTTGATATATCATTTTCAGAGCCCTCTTGCTACCTAACTCAACATATTTCCTAATTTTATTTAGTAAAATAAGCCACTAATTATTTAAAATAGTCTTATGTAATATATTTGGAATCAGGCGTTGAAAGACTATCCAAAAATATAAAAATATACAGAGTGTTTCATTCAAAAAAGGAAAACTACGTTTTATTGGACACGGCCTCTATATGTAATTCTGATCTGGTATCATATTTTTGTTCGGTAGAGGTAAAACACAACAACTTTTGTTCGAAATATTCTTTTATATCTGTAATAACAACGGAAATAAGTGGTCGTCAAAATAAAATGAAAATCCCTGTACATGTATACAAATAATATTAAGGAACAAATATATTTTTTTTAATAGCAAATTTTGTTTCCGATTACAGAGTAATGTAATATCACTGCATCGCACTGTATATTCTCTAAACTCTTTCGAATAAATGGGTAAAATACGAAACGACTTAATTAATGTTTAGCTCGAAATTTAAATTGATACAAAGATATGTACAGGTCTCACGTTGTAGGATGGCGAGTTCCGGCGCTGTCCGAATGTACTGTCAGACATCGTTCGGGAAAATTCAAGTTTCAATGGAACATGTAGTGGCGTAGCTCCACTTATTTTTCAAATTGTGTTAGCATAATAAAAAACGACTATAAAACAAGTCTTGTATTTCCACCGCGCATCTGAAGCGTTCGCCATCCTATAACGCACAAACTGTACCTCTTCCGTTCAAAACCATAAAGGCTATGTAACACATGCGGTTTCTCTACTTTCTTCTTACACGGACAGTTAAAAATTACATGCCAGTAAATTTGATAAACACCTTGAATTCTTCCGAAACGCAATAAACATCTGCAACGTTCTCGTAAGAATAAATTTGTATGTAATGCATTTATATGCTATAAAGCAAAAAAGAACAAAAAACCATATCGCGTTACGAACCGCCTCTGCTCGCGATGAAAACGATACGACTTCTTTGAACAAGACATAAGAAACTGTAACTCGTGGATTATGAATTGTTTCCTCTTTCGAGCGGGCGACAAAAGAGGGCGTTCTATATTTTTATCGCGCTCGCACAACGCCCATCCGTCTTTTTATTCTCTTATGGATAGGGCGTGCTACGTCCGTGTAAATGCGTATTTGAATTTTCGGGCTGCCGCTTTATCCGTTGAAAAACGGATAAAACAAACACATCCAAGAACGATAAAAACGTATATATTTTGCTGTTTTTCCCGAAGATCGGAGGGTGCTTTGTTTCGTTTATTACATTCCGGGGGTAACAATGGACGACGGTCATCGGACCATGAAACGCGTAACAATACCCGCTAGGCTGTCAAATTGTGATTGAAGAGGTGTAGACAGATCCATTCCGAACGTTTCCTTGCACATTTCGATATCATACTCGACATATGGCACGCGTATACAATGATTATATATGTATATACGAGGTAGGCGCCATAAATTCTCGGCCTGATAAACTTAACTTAAAATATAACAATTTGTATTTTTCTATATAATCTCCCCTAACTTCAATACATTTATTACAGCGATCAATTAATAATTCTATACCCTTGTAAAAATAATCTAAAGTTTCTCCTTCAAGCTGCTTGTAACACACTATCGTCCTTAAAACAATGTCCTCTAAGGTCCGGACTATACGGTAGATGTTCCAATTCTTGAAAGCCACATTCGCGGTTGGCAGCTTGTGAAATGGGGGCAGTATGGACAGATGCATTATCGTACAATAATCTTTTGTCAATTTTCTTCGACGTTTTGCACGAATATTGTCCCTCAATTTATAGATATGTGCTGTTGACAGTTGTATTGCGCTCTTTAAAGTCAGTGAGTAAAATACCCCCACAATACCAGAATATTGCGGCCATCACCTTTTTCCTTGATTCAACGACTTTCGCTTTTCTGTAACGAGGTTCATCGCGTCGCCGTCATTACATCGATTCCTTTTTGGATAGGAGATGATAATATAGAACCATTGTTTTATCTCCTGGGACAATGGATTCCAAAGTGGTTAAAAGTTTAATAACCGCGCGGTACTCAATTTGCGTTACCTGATACATTTTCATGCACTAGTCACGTCTGTTTAGCTGGCTACTAAAACTACAACTCTTCGAGCCGTAATATATACCGCGTTAGTAAGTTCCGTAGTAAAGTAAACCGCTAAAATATATTAATAGTGTTACAACGTTTGCCCGCTATGAAAGTATATGATGTGGAGCCGCGCAAAGCGAATCGGCGACGCTTCTAGCACAGGCGCCAACATTATTCGCTATATGTATGGGACTCGCGTCTATAAAT
The DNA here is from genome assembly GCA_029619315.2 of Dynastes maya. Classification (NCBI taxonomy): domain Eukaryota; kingdom Metazoa; phylum Arthropoda; class Insecta; order Coleoptera; family Scarabaeidae; genus Dynastes; species Dynastes maya. The sequence goes on from JAROYE020000029.1 coordinate 241,064, forward strand.
GATTACTTACCTACCTGAGTATAGTGTAGGAGTTTGAACACGCTCTAACCTTTATAAGCCCACCAGACCGAGAATCTATGGCGCCTACCTCGTATGTAAAAACGATTTGTAGGAGCTAGACCTAACTGAGTATTTCATTTCTAAATATGGCCACATTTAGCATCTTCCTTGCTTTTCAGTTGGTCGTCTTTTTCGACATTACCTTCACAGTCTGATAATTCTTCATCACTTGAAATGCTATTAGGATAATTAAAAAGAACCTCCTATCACTGTCGACATTAAAAACTGTCCACATCATAGTGTGACCGACTATTTGCAAGGAATTATGTAACGTTAGTTATTGTATTGCGTACAGAAACAACGAACTGATAAATAAAATGAATCTAAAATACGCAACCGAATGGAAAAATACTCGATGGGTATTATTCATAAATATCGGAAATATTCTAAAGCAGGTAGCATTATACAGCGTAAAGATTTTCTATTGTCTAGAGCAGCGGTTCTCAACCTTTTTTGGCGACGGCACCCCTTTGAAATACTAAATATTTTACGGAGCTCTAAAATAAGCAAAAACTGATTTTATGTTCATTCTTTAATTATAATCATTTAATTTACTAAAAATCATACAAAAATAGGTACATTATACACTACTGACTTCTACAACAATATACAAAACAATACACAATAATACAATATACAAAATAACACTGTATTGATTCCACACCTTAAATTGATAAAATTGTTTCCATTTAATGGGAGGTATGGAGTTGTTTTTTATTTTTGACCAACAGTTTAATGTCAGGCTTGATAGATGAGAGTTGAAGACGCATGTCAGGTTCAGCATCCAGTCTATTGCGGTATTTTGTCTTTGTAGCTGCATATGCTGAGAATCCCCTTTCACACAAGGACGTTGTTGGGAACGGGAGAAGAACGGTCAGAACCTGTGTGGCAAGTTGTGGATATTCATCACGAACCCTGCACCAAAAATCATCAAGTGACATTGTTTTGAACAATGATCCCATGCTTGAATCTGATGTCATTTCTAAAAAGGATTCATAGGTTTCGTTTGACATATTTTCTGGCTTCTGCAAATTCGGTACAAAAGGATTCTAAACCCATGAATTCATTTTCAGTTTTATATTCTGCTCTTCAGGAAAATACATCTCAAAAGCTGCGCGCATATCATGGAGACATTGGACCAATTCTTCAAATATTTCATTTGGTAATTCTGCTATCTCACCAACGAACTCATTCAGTGTTAAAAAGCTTTCTAGTTCTCTCTTGCCAACGCAAGCAATCCAAAAATCTAATTTCTTTTGAAGGCGGTTATTTTATTATTAGTATTGAACACTGTTGTCTGTTTTCCTTGTAAAGATTTAATTAATTACATTTTCCAAATATATCTGCCAAAAAAGCTAGTCTGAACAACCATGTCACATCGCTCAAACGATCTTTTAATTTCAAAGAAATGTCAGTCATAAAAGCTTGTGATTCAGCTCTTAGTTCGAATAATCTCGTTAAGGTCTTATCCCGAGATAACCATCTAATCTCAATGTGGAGCAGTAGTGTTTTATGTCTGCTCCCATAATCTTCACACATTATTGAAAACAATCGGGACTGAAGAGGGAGTGATTTGAGGTAATTGATTATTTTTACTGCTTCATCAAGAATCAATTTTGGGTTTGGCGGCATCTTCTTTGTCGCTTGTCTATGCAGGATACAATGGCTGGAAGTACAATTTGGCGCTTTACTTTTTATTAGTGATACCGCTCCTGCTGTTTGACCAGTCATTGCCTTGGCCCCATCTGTACAAATATCCATACAATCGTTCTAATCAAGATGGTTTGTTTCAAAAAAATTGTTAATCGTGTTAAAAATTCTTCTTCGAGTGAGTGCTTGTTGCTTCATTTTCGGCTATTATGCTCTGAGAGAAAAATAACTTATAAAACCAAAATTGATACGATATTTATAAGAGTTTTTTTGCTCAATGTCAGAATTGATGTGCTTTGTTCTTTAGGTTGATATTAGTTTGGTGGAGCCCTCGCAGAGGCACTGCGGAACCCCAGGGCCCCGCGGAGCACAATTTGTGTAACACTGGTCTAGAGAATATCGAGAAGTACAACTTTCAATACAATTATTCATTCAAGCGGTAAATACATTAACACGACCTAAAGGGGTATTTCAGGATTATTATTATTATTAATTCGAGGGGCCATGGCACAAACGTCTTTAGTCACTGTGACCTTAATAGATCTACTCTAACAGAATGCCCTTGTGTACGTTAGAATAGCTGGAGGCTTCTAATAAACCTTAGTACTACTCTAGGATCTGTTTCCTTCAGTTCAGTCGGTGCAAGAAATGGCCTACTGAAATGTTGGTGTCGTATGCGACTAATGGCAACACATTCACATAGGATGTGTTCTGCCGTCTCTAGATCTTCTTGACATAGACGGCAGATTTGATCTTCAGCTTTTCCTAGTTTAAATAAGTGATATTTTAGGGCAACATGGCCTATCAGAAAACCTGCCAGTAATCTAAGATCCCTCTTGCTGAATGATAGCACTATTTTTGCTGTCTTTGGCGAACCTGATATGAGTGCTTTCGCCTGTTTTTGTCCTGGAACATTATCCAGTACGAGGCCTTTTGGTTGTCCTCCCATGTCTTAATTGCTAGTTTTATGTAGCTCTTTTGGAGACCACAGAAAGGATTAGGATCAACGAAAGGCATGATCGCTGCTTCTTTAGCCAGCTTATCAGCCTTCTCATTTCCTTCGATCCCTTGGTGGCTTGGGACCCGCCGTAAAGTAACGTGGTTATTGCGACCCAATTGTCGTAAATTGTGTACGCATTCGTATCAGAGCAGATTCTTATGTGTAGGCCTTAACAGCCTTTAAAACTGCCTGACTGTCGCTGTGTATATTAATAGTTGCGCCTCGTATCCCTTTGTCGAGGTTTTTTATGGCGCACAGGTTTATAGCAGAAATCTCTGCTTGAAATATGTTGGTGCGTGGCCCCGTAGGCATTTTTAGATGGAAGTTATTTCAGGGTTAAGGTTTGTTTTCTGAATTTCATTTTCCAGACATATTTTCACATCTCCTTATTTCTTTTTTGCTTTTGTATTTGACTACAAAACCAACAAGTTTAACAAAATTTACAACAAACATGTGATATGCCCAAAAAGGGTTCTTGTGTAAATAAAAAGTAAATTGCTTTGATGGAATAGGGTCGTAAAACAGAAAATACTAAATGCTTGTTATTTACAATGTAGCATTGAGAACAGATGTAGTTCACTGTAAATTTCAATATAGTTTTGTACATTTTAATTCACATTTCCCTTCTGATTGCTGCAAACCATAAAAGCTTTCTGAAACTATACTTAATGACTTGAAAAATCTACAACACTACATACACTTCCTCTACAAGAAGCAATGTAATGCTCCTAAATCTTAATGCTATAGTTCCACTTGTTTAACTATCGAAGTTAGTTTTAGTTTCCTATTCTAATGTCGTGAAATATAGTCTGAGCATGGCTAAAGTTTCAAATATTCCAACAATAAGAAAACCGCGTACTTGCAATTCGGAGGCTTAAATGCAGATATATATATTCAGCGTAGTAATGCATTCTTAATTGGAAATGTATGCATGCAGCTCTCTCGTATCCTATTATCATAATTTACGTTCCCTGCAGGTTATTATGAAATTCAGGATATTTGCATTTCTCTAGGTTATCTCGATCCTATTAAGTTCGTACAAGCAGGGAGGATACTTCAAGTATTAATTTGTTACAAAATGCTTTAATTAATATAGCGTCATTAATGCCATAAGAGTTCTGATATATTCCTGGTTTTTGCTTGAAATACTCGTAGTAAGGAATTACAGAATGGTGCGTAATTAAAAGTAATTAAGTTTGTTTCCAAGAGGGAAAGGTGTACGTGTGTTGGATAATGTACATACACAATTTCATTTTTGGTTTCAGTAGAAATGGTATCTTTCACATAATTGTTGTCGCTTAATAGTAATGAAATTTATGCAAGTGCACGCAGAGAAATGGTTTCTTGCATCAAGAACAATTAGATTTTCTCGCAAAACTCAGTTTCAATTCAAGAGAATATTTTTGTTTCGGGACTATAAAAATGTTTAATATAAATAAATACTTTTTTTGAAACTTTATTTGTATTAAATGAATATTTCCAAGACAAAGAGATCTTTCTTAATTTAGCCTTCGGTTAAGAAAATATTCATGTTACATTAACGGATATCTTCTGAAAATGTTTATGAAACGTTGTATGTTAAAGGTTATATCATTGTATGGATAAATATGGCATCTGTATTCCGGTTTCTGTCGCTACTTTCTAGGACGACATGACTATATCTCTTGGCACTAGGTGGCACCAGGAAATATTTCGGTGCTGTTTTTGGAGATTAGTGGCATAAACTGAGCGACAAACAGCAATGCAGGCAGGAGAAAAAAGCTTTAGTGTTTTTTTCTTCTCACATGCGTGATTCTATGAATACCAGGAGCTATTTATTAGCATTATCTTGGTTATTGTTTCAAGGCACTTTTTTCACGTGTACTTCTACATTAGATTCAATTTTGTTTAAACATTATTTTGTAGATAACCTCTGCTTTAGCCTTTTTAAAATCACAAGCATAATTTACTGCATTATGTACGGATATGTCGTACTGTTTTAAACAAGGTAAGCGCAATTAATAATATAAATAATATGCATTTCAAGAATTCTAAGTAAAAAATGCTTTATTTTAAGAAAATGAAACTATTAATTTATGAACTATCTACTATCCTTAAGAAAATATTGTTTTGGTCATTTACTAATACTAAGAATCGCTTTCTTCAAATTTTCTGCAAGATTTTCTTGAATCAAGTTGACAAATATCTTAAACAATGAAATACAATAATTTCATTACAAGTATACACTTCTCTTAGGCGGAGAAAGAAACGCTAAGAAAAAATTTCTTTTGATTTAAAACAGTTATTTTATTGCGGATAATTGAAGCAGTAATTGTCTTGAATTAAGGCGGACAGCTTTGATACAAGTAAACGTTTCTCTGGGTGTAGTTCAGTTAACAGGATGATGTTTTTCAATTATAATCCCTAAGTAAATTCGGGCTTAGATATTCAAGGTACTTTGAACAAGTTAAGACGACACTATTCATGTATTTGTGGTAATATTTAACGAATCATAGTATTGTTGGTACTTTTTGGCATTATGTGGCACTGCTATTGGCATTGTGTTGAATTGCATGGCATTGTTTGAAATTACTAGGGAATTGTTATGGCATTACTCTTAAAATTGAGGCATTGTGCCATTTTGGTATACAAAATTTTGGCAGTGAAATCCCCCTCGCGAAAACCCTTCCCACAACATTTCAGTGGCTAATAGCAACACTAGATTTGTCAAACCTTTTAAGTTTAAAATGTACCACATGCTCCTTATATTTCTGATTAATATTGTTGTCTTCCCAATATGTTACTTGATAACAGTCCTTTGACATATCATATGTCTTTAACAGTGACCTACGCAGACGATACTTTTCTTGTGGAAGTCAACACACTGATGTGATTGATATTGGTAGCGTCTTTGTAAAAAACCTTAGTGAATGGCTAAAAGATAATAACTTGAAAATGAATCACGGCAAACAAATGTGATTTTATTTGAAACTACAGGACAGGACATCTTCGCTTATTCTTAGCAGCGATGAATTTATTGTTAAAAATTCTGCGTGTATGCTAGGTATTTTGATTGATGATAGTTTTTAATGGAAAAAAAACATTGATTCTATCGTAAGGTGAATTAATCATAATTGTTTTGCGTTTGGCAGGCTACGGGATATACCGATTGGGAAAATGCGAAATCAGTCATACCGCTATCCCCTCCTCGCTCTCAACCAGAGGAATTATCGGCAGTAGATGGCTCAAGGTTGCCGATGTGGTTAATTACGAGGTAGACTGCATAATGTGCGAACGATCTTAGTAAGAATTTCTGGAGTATTTATTTTTCTTTTCTTTCGTTTCATCAGTAGGTCTACACCCCGACATTGTTCGAAGTATACTGGCACGTCCCGCATCGAATTGCTCGGATTTCACTCAGTCCCCTCCACGTTCTCTCGCAAGTACGGCGAGAGAGCGAGGAGGGGATACCTATATAGCTAATTTCTCATAAATAAATACCTGCATACTGGAAGACGGCAGGTACATTGAACATTTGTTATAGAGATGTACTTCGAAATGAATTTTTTGTTTTTAGTTAATTGTAGTGTATCATTAAGCCGTAAGTAAATGTAATCTGAATTGTAGCTGTGTTTATTCTTCTGTTAGTCATGGCACGCTGGATGTTCTGTTGTTTCCGTTTTTGATTTTACAGTGGTATCTTCGTAAACGTTTATCTCTGTTATTTCTTAACCGATTTTAAATTTGTAAATAACATTTAAAGGCTGAAAGAAGTACCTTTTCAAATTAGTAGGGATAAATAAAGCATTGCATTAAAAAAATTCAGTATATCGGGTCTGAAAATTATGTCATTTCCATTTCGGTTTTTATAGAAGAAATAACATATCCGCTGTAATGTATTGTAATGTATTGTAATGTATTGTAATGTATTGTAATGTGTAATGTATCACAACGTACGTAATCAATCTATTGTATTTACCATCATCCATCGCCTGAGATTATATTAGTCATACCAAACATTGTCATTCATTCTTGTATCAAACATAATTAAGAATTGTTATTATCTACGTTAAATATTGTCCGAATTACTTATTCCCAATTGTTCATTTTGATGAAGGAGTTATGTCAATATAAACTCGTATATCACAATATAAACAATTATGTTAATATAAACTCATATATCACAATATAAACTAGCGACGCACAGGGCGATTACATATAGACAAAACAAACAACCCTCTGCGTCACGCACTGCCATTATTATTGTAAATGTCATTTAGATATATCGTTCGTTTACTAATGATTAGAAATTATTATAAAAATAAGCAGTAGAAAGGTATAAGAGGGCATAGTATACGGAAGATCAGCTCGCTTGTAACCAGTCTATCTTTAAGTATCGAGAAAGTTGTCTGTTGTATTCTATATTTTAATTAAACTAGTTAATTACAACTGAGGTGTTGTCTTCTTTCCGACGGTGCACACTACACCGCAAAAGCCATAAAAAAACTTAGACTCGTATAAAACTCAATGGTGAAAACCACGTCTTAATACTTCATGCCATTCGGAAAATATAAGCTTGCAAAATCAGTCAAAACATAATGAGACACCCTGTATTCTAAACTTACACTTAAAACTATGACCATAAGCTTCGTAATTGTTTCCGTTCGAAGACATTAAGGCGAGAGCACTATTGCAAAATTATTTCGTATTGCGGCACTTATAACACAAGAAAGAACAACACAAGTTACGATAAATATAGCGGTTTGCAACACCATACTACATTAAAATAGCTGCTCCTATTCTAAAAGCGCGCTAAAATTTTTAAGCTACGGGCAAACGTCAATATTTATATAGAATATATAATATGGAGCACGATACGAATCACAATAATACACCTACGAAACACCCAATCAAGCATAAAATATTATTCTTGGAAAGGTCTTTGCTTTAAGGGAGTGTGTTCCATATCTTCCAGTCCAATTCAGAATGTCTAAATATGTAATAACAAGAAGGAATGCAATTTGCTAACATGTGTAGCGCTTGTTTCGATTACAATGACTAATTTTCTGAAAACTGAACGTTTCTTTTTTAATCCAAGGTAACTTTCAATTGAATTTATCACCGCAGTTCCACTGTCTATTTCTAGAATGTGTTGTTATGATAAGATGTCGATGATTAACCAATCGTAATATTCTTGATTGCTTTCATTAAGCGAGTGACGATTTGTTATATTGTTGTGATAATTATTTTTAATTATTTATATTTGAAAGCGAAATTTATTTTTAATTACCTACATTTGAATGCGAAATTTATTTACATTTTAGTTGCATATGGTTGCGAGGCGAAGCAGTAATGATGGCCTCTTCCCTCGATTTCCCCCAGATTCATATTTCGTCATTGTCTTACACATGTCAGACCCATTTTTATTAAAAGAAAGTCCAGCAAACAACATCTGATACGCAAAACAAAACTCACTAGAAACTTCAATTATACTTCTTAATTTCAAAATTATTTAAATGAAATGCATATCAGTCATCATCAGTCAACATCAGATTGTATTATTACACACATACTGTCATGAAAATACGATGGTAAGCATGGTAACCATTGTAATTTACCTTATTTCAAACTTTGGTTAAGCAGCATCTCTATGGAAGCGAAAGGCATACGCAGAGAAACAAATAAATAAATATTTTGTTAAGGTTAGAAAATCCAAGACAGAAAAATGTTTCTTCCAAGTAAATCATTTAGTTTTAAGTTAAGAAAATATTGAGATTAAAGGTAGGAATGAAGGAATGGTCCAGATCGCACAAAGTTCTATTGAGAAATTAGGTGACCTGTTTCGTGTTCAAAAAATACATTATCAAAATTACAATAATGGAAAAAAAAACAAAAGTTAATAATTAAAATTAAGAGCGAGTGAATGAGCTGATGAGAAAGTTCCTTTTTTATAGGCTACAGTATAATTAAATTATTTCTTTAATAAAGTAATATTAATATTTAAGTTTATTTATCCCTTTTATTATTATTTATTATATATTTTAAAAAACTATCGTTAAATTAGTACACGTGGTAAATAGTAATAAAAAGAAAACAAATATTACATTAACCACTATCTTTTGAAAATATTTATGAAACTTTGTACGTTAAGGTTATATCATTGCATGGGTAAGAATGCCATCCATATTCCGGTTTTTATATTCGCTACTCTCTAGGACGGCATGACTATTGGCACTAGGTGGCGCGGAAATATTTCAGTTGCTGTTTTTGAAGATTAGTGGTATAAACTGAGAGATGTTAAAGCAATATGGCCAAGATAAAGAAGCTTTAATGCTTTTTCTCTTCTCATATTGTTTTTGCCGGTAGTGACTACAACAATACCAAGAGCTATTTATTAGCATTATCTATCTTCGTTATTGTTTTTAGGCACTTTTTTCATGTGTAACTTCTACATTAAGTTCACTTTTGTTTGAACATTATTCTGTAGATAACCTCTACTTTAGCCTTTTTAAAATCACAAGCAATGTAAATAATTTAGGTACTGCATTATGTACGCATATGTCGTACTGTTTTAAACAAGGTAAGCGCAATTAATAATGTGCATGTTAATAATATGCATTTCAAGAATTCTTAGTAAAAAAAAACCGGTGTATTGTAAAGAAATGGAAATTTTGATTTATGAACATGATATAAACGCTTTCTGGAATTAAGAAAACTATTTACTACCCAAGAAAAGATTGTTTTGTGTTATAATGGCCATTTACTTATACAAAGAATCGCTTTCTTCAAATTATCTGCAAGATTTTCTTGAATCAAGTTAACAAAGGTCTTAAACAAAGAAGTACAATTATTTCATTACAAGTATATACTTCTCTTAAGCGGAGAAAAAAACGCTAAGAAAATCTGTCTTTTGATTTAAAACAGTTACTGTATTGCGGATAATTGAAACAGTAATTGCTTTGAATTAAGACGGACAGCTTTGACACAAATAAACGTTTCCGTGCATGCACATTAGAATCAGAAAAAGATTGTTGTTTGATGTTATTCATACAGTAAACTTTGGATCTGGAGAAGAAAACAAAAGTAGATGGGAATATATTTAATAAAGTTGGATCCTCCAATATCAAAATCACGAAACATTAAACAAGGTTTGAGGAAGCATTTGGATTTGAATTGTGTGCAGCGTCCACGCAAGATTTTCGCAAAGGGACGTCGAACTAAATTTTTTAATTGAAGAACTACAGTGAGTAGTTAAAAATATATAATTTGACCAAGTAAATTCAAAAATTCAAATATATTTAATCAAATAAATTCATAGAGACAGCTGTCGGACGGGGACTGATTTAGGAAACTGTTAAATTTTAAAATTTGTCAAAAAGAAGTATTGTTATTAGATTTAATAAATGCTGTAAACCTGTTGGACTTTTAAATTTATTTAATTTCTATTCGAAAAATAACAAAATTAAGTTAGATCGCTACGTTTAATATTTTGTGTAACCTTAATCGCTTAGAAGTTCAATTCTTCAACAGAGTCTCATTACAAATGGCGACCCAACTTCTGGGCACAGAATTTTTTTACATCGTTCTCATTTAACTATTAATCATGGTCAATACGAGACAAGTTACTCATGAGGAGGTCGTTGGTGAGTCGAAGAGTCGGTGTGTCAGAGAATTTGAACCGACATTAATTTTCTTTTTTTTCTACAAATCTTGTTTGCGTCTAAATTCATCTATATTAAACTTTTTTCGGGTGTAACCATTAGATTTCTTTAGCCTCTATTCCATTATATATGTACATACATCTAGTAACACCATATACAGTGTGTAAAGCGATGGGGTATACAAGAGGGAAAATTTTTTTAATATTGATTTTTGAAAAAAAATTATTCTTCATGATATTTTTTGCTTGCTTTGAAAGTACCAGTAATGTTTCGAAAATCTAAAATTTATTTCTAGTAATCTGTAAAAATAAAAAACTAAATTTTTTTATTGTAAGTTATCATTCTACATTATAATGAAGATAGCGATGATAAATTGTTTTCCTCAAGCTCATGTTTATTGCTGTCAAACTGATGTTGCAAAAATGCTAACGTTACAGCAAAGAATTTATTTAGTTAAATGTTACAGTATTGACGATGTATCATATCAGTATGCAATTAATTTGTTTCATCAAAAGTATCCAGATGTAGCTGTAACAAAAATAGCTCGTAAGAAATTAATTGCAAAATTCGACGGAACAGGATCGGTGGTCAATAAAAAGAAGATAAGAAAGATGTACAATTAGGATAATGCGGTAACTATTATGGCATTGCAGTCCGTTGAAGACAATCCACGTTTATCATTAAGACGGAGGGCAGCGGAGCTTAATGTCAGTTGCATCTTATTAAAAGAAATAAATTTTTTTCATTTAATCCAAAATTTAGACGTATCCTTGAAATTCACGATCATGTTTTTGGACTAGATTTCTGCTTATCGATTGGTGAGAAGCGTATGGAAAACAGAAATTTTCATAAACGCGTATTGGTTTCCGATGAATGTACCTTTTCCACAAACGGTGTTGTGTCTTCACAAAATTGCAGATTTTGGTCACGACACAATCCTAATTTTAAAATCAACACGAGAAATCAGCGTTATGGAAAAGGTGATGTTTGGTGCGGAATGTTAATTAATAAAATTATTGGGCCCTACTTTTTTGACGAAAATTTGCATCAACATAGTTATTTAAGTATGCTACGAAATTTTATGATTCCATCACTACAAGACGTGAACTTAGAGAACATTTATTATCAACAAGATGGATGTCCAGCTCACAGCACTTTATTAGTTCGCACATTGTTAGATCAGCAATTCCCTGGGAATTGGATTGGACGTTATGGTCCAATACATTGGCCTGTCAGATCGTCAGATTTATCTCCCATGGACTTCTTCCTCTGGGGATATCTTAAACAAAAAGTATACCAAGAACCTGTAGGAAACAATGTAGAAATATTAAAACAACGAATAACTTCGGCGGTTAGAGAAGTTAACTCCGAAACTTTAGGGAATGTTTATAAGGAATTCAGGAATAGAGCGGAAAGGTGTGTAGAAAACGGAGGAGATTATGTGGAATGACAGTTTATAATAAATAAAATAGTTTTTTATTTTTTAGTTTTTTTTATTTATTTATCATCGCTATCTTCATTATAATGTGGAATGATAACTTACAATAAAAAAATTTAGTTTTTTTATTTTTACAGATTGCTAGAAATAAATTTTAGATTTTCGAAACATTACTGATACCCTCAAAGCAAGCAAAAAATATCATGAGGAATAATTTTTTTTCTAAAATTAATATTAAAAAAATGTTCCCACTTGTATACCCCATCGCTTTACACACTGTATATATGTTTCGGTTTCGATTTCTAGCTAACGAATAAGACAATATCTTTGACAGTAGATATAAAACATATTCTTTTCCTGTCATAGATGCATTAAAGGAATTACTATAAGATTATATGGAACCACGCTTTCACACCATTGCCTATTCTAAATAACGGTTCAAAGATCTCCCATGAGCAACTCAACGCCAAAGTACTGTACTTAATTTACAAACCCAATTTTCCTATAGAAGAATGCTTTCAGTGTACACACAGTTACATTTAATCAATGTCACATTTCCGATATACAGAAATTTAGACTAATAGATAGACGGGATTATTCCACACACGACAATCTAAAATCAAGGGGGCTTACGTCCACCCAAATAAATTATCCGTATTAGAGAGCGGTCGGGCCACCCTAAACTCGTACGAAATTAGAATGACAATGCATGAAACATTAGACGAGGGCATCGACAAAAAATTCCTACAATCATTCCTACATTATTAATCGACTACCTCTTTTGAAAACACGCAGCAGCTACTACACAATGCACGTAATGCGTTTGCATTATGTCCTACCAGGTAAATAATAGGAATATACGTGAAAAAATTGAAAGTGTGAGTTTCGTTTTGTTAATGTGAAGGGCAAGGGTGAGAGGTAATTATATAACATTTGCTTTTGAAATCGTCCAAGTGGAAGGTGGGTTTGTACAGGGAACTTATTAATTAAATTTCTTAATGAAAATGCTTACTGGTGTATTGATAATATGGTTGAGAAGTGTTGGTTTAGGACCCGTTTCAAATAATATACATGTTTACAGAGTAAATATATTATAGAGTCTAGTACTAAGCGAACAATAAACTGTTCGAAAAATATTTCAGATATTTTGAAGTTGTTTGTAGCACACCCTTGTAGGTCTACTTGTATATCTCTTGGTTTAAAAGCTGTCTATATATTTTTTAATTTTAGTGCTGCTAAATTCAAGATATTCAAATTCGTTTCTAACGTAAAACTTTAAAAGTAGTAGAGTATTTGGAAAAACTTTTCTTGGGTAACCAGATGGACATCGAAGAGGTTGTAGTTTAATTTTGCAAGTTATTGTATGAAACAATAGTTTCGCCAGATTAATAACACCTTTTCTTAAAAAAAAAACTGATAGATCGACAATGGGTAAACAGCCTTCTTTCATGACTAATCTCTAAAGCTGCCACCAGTGAGTGCTATAGCAATGGTATTACATTCGGGGAAATTGAACGCAGCCAACATGTTCTCGTTTAACTTTAACATATGTGTAAGCAATTTAGTGCTCGGCTGCTGTTTGTGACTGGAGCTGTTGCTTTGTTCGTTGTGACGGATCTTTTATTCTATCTGGTTAAGTGTTGTACATTATATAAATGATTATAACTTGTACGTACTGGCATACTGACAGCGCTGCTAATGTTGCAGCACTCAAGTCAGCAGCTTTTCTAATCTCTTTATGGGTAAATTTCAAACTGACCTTAAGAACACTCTTCCACGGCTTTAAATCAGATACGTTGATAACATATATTGCATCTTTAATACGAATAAATGTTTAATAATATATTTTTGGAACAACTAAGATCAATGAAACAGTTCACTAAAACCCTTGCCACAACACTTAATTCGTACTGGACGCACGTTTCGATAGCCAAGCTATCATCATCAGCAGCAGACTGTCAGCAAGTCTTGCTGCTGATGATGATAGCTTGGCTATCGAAACGTGCGTCCAGTACGAATTAAGTATTGTGGTACGGGTTTTAGTGAACTGTTTCAGCGTTCCAGTGCCACAGTTTTAGAGTACCCGTTTAGTGTGATGGCTTCCCGGTCTAGTTTACTCAACCGTTTCTTTAAGATAAGAAGTAAGATTAGTCTAGTTAATACTGATATTAAATTTCTGAAAGATTGTAGAAAATTTAATGTTTTTCCGAATTTCATTCAAATTAACTGCAAGAGTAAATCAAGTTCGGCTAATAGAGCTATTTCTTCGGCCAAAAGTTGTTGGTTAAATTCAGAAATTAAGTATCAGTATTTTAAAATTAGTCACTAGAGTTAGAAGCATATAGTTACTAACAACTTTGTAACAACCTATGTATTTTAGAATATTGTGAATGGATTAATTATCTCAACAGGATTGAAGACGTTATTGCTAAGAAAGTTTCAGATAAAGAAAAGGTTCTCGAGAAAAGTTTTCCAAATTAGTCACCACTAACAAACCAAAACCTGCCGAGATAATTAACCCAACTGCATTAGTTAAAAACGAGTCCAATGAGTCTTTTAGCAAAGAAGAGATCGACTTATTAAACAAAGGTTTGAAATACAACCTGAAATTTAATAAGCCTCCGGTTGAAGAAATTATAGTTGGCATAGAAAACGCGATCAGTAATTTTGATGATAACACAAATAATATTATTCGTACCGCCTGTAAAAGTCAAAAACAGTCTTGCTGCTGATGATGATAGCTTGGCTATCGAAACGTGCGTCCAGTACGAATTAAGTGTTGTGGTAAGGGTTTTAGTGAACTGTTTCAGTGTTCCAGTGCCACAGTTTTAGAGTACCCGTTTAACTAAGATCAAAATTTTCTTCTGCTAAATTTACCCACTAAGAGAAAACAGGCAACAAGATTCCTTTTCTCGATATGTTACTAATAAGAAATAGAAATAAGTTAGAAATAAATGTATATAGAAAACCTGCTAGTGAGAACAGATTTATCTTACGGGATTCCAGTTACTGGTAAGTACATACACTTTCAGCAATTAGCTTTTTGATAAAAAAAGAACTGAAAGAAATCATCAAAATCGGAACTTTAACGGATTTTCTGAAGATTTAATCTATAATACTATCTAAAAACAAAAATAGAATAAGAGTTAGAAATCTAAGCACATTAGAAAGTATTGACAATAATAATAAAAATATCTAACATTTAAAAATAAGACAATTCACTTGGATCATTGTTAAATTCGAAGTGGCCACCTCAGCACACCTTTTACTTGTTAAAGAATAATTTGTCGAAATTTTATGATGATGTGACTTTGCTGTTCAGTTGCGAATTGATTTACTTTGTCTTTTTCTTCCTATTGTATTTTGATGACATAACCTTTCATTATTTTTCATGTTATGTAAGTACGAGGGCTTCACGATTTATTGATAAAACACAATTATTTATAACCAAAATAATGCCAATATAGCTCATGGTATTGGTGGAATCACTCCCAGCGAAAATAACGTGAGAAAAGAAAAGCGCTAGCAAACGGACATGTTTCAACATACCCGGCGTCATCAGCGTCGCTCCGAGCACAATCGCTTCTCACCGTTATAATTCACCTCTCTGGTTTATGCCACCAATCTCCACAAACAGCACTAAAATATATTTCTTGGCACCACCTAATGCCAAGAGATATAATCGTGCCGTCTAGGAAGTAGCGACAGAATGCAATCTGAGCACTACAAACCGAGTACATAAACCTGAAAGGTGAATAACCGGTGACAAGGGATAGCTGGTGGGCATCTGCACTCCGGTTTCTTTCGCTACTTTCTAAACGATATGATTATATCTCTGGGTTTTAAGCGGCGCCAAGAAATATATTTAGTGCTGTTTGTGGAGATTGGTAGCATAAACCCGAGAGGTGAATAACAACGGTGAGAAGGGTTTGTGCTCGGAGCGACGCTGATGACGTCCTGTAAGCAGAAACATGTCCGCTTGCTAACGCTTTTCTCTTCTCAGGTTGTTTTCGCAGTATTTTCCTTCGCAGTCAGTGCATTTTTGCATCCGTTAAAACCAATTTCCAACAGTTTCTCCAATCTTACCATTTTAGGTTATTTACTTCATTTTTAAATGCATGAATGTAAAACGTAAACCCTGTAACTTATTCTTCATAGGCGGAAATAAAAAGAAATCATTAAGTGGACTATACGGTCAATGACCTATTATCTCATCTCGATGTTTTGGGCATTCAAATACTCAGTCGTTCGAGTAGTAGTGTGCGCCCGAGCGTTATCTTGGTGTGAGATTATCCTTTCTCTTGGACGTTTTTCGCTAACATTTTGGAGAACACACTGTTGTGTACAATTCAGCATCAAAGTTCCACAATCCTCGAGTGTTACAGTGGAAACGTGTCCTAAATTTCCAGAAAATGTGGTGATTATTCTTTTGTATCGGCTTGTTTCGCCAATAAGTTTTATTGGAGTCGATTCGTTCTCAAAGACCCAAACTGCCGACTGTTGCTTTCTTTCGGAACCACAGCAGTATACCCACATTTCATCACTTGCATTGATGTTGTACACCTACTGAGACGATCCATTATCAAAGCGATCCAGTGTAGATCTGCACCATATCACACGGTTTTCTTTTTCAATTGTAATCAAATTGTGGGGAATCCAACGAGCACAAAGATTGCGTACTATCGAAAGTTTGTGTAAAATGATTTGTTTTCGCACCAATCTTTAAAGCTGCTTGAATACTTCTGGCAGTGACATGCCGGTTCTCTTCAATCATGTTTCGTACAAGACCAATATTCTTTTTGGTAACTATCGTTTTTAGCTTATGAGTGATTAAGTTGTCATTTAAGGAAAGTCGACCACGTTGAAATTCATTGTACCACCGTTTGACAGTAGTTAAGGAATACGACTTGTCACTAAAGACTCGAATGATTTCCTCAAAACATTCTTTACAGCCTAAGCCACGCTGGAAATTTGAAAAAATTCTCAGCTCGATAATGCTCTTTATTCAATTCCATGTTTTCTTGGGAAAAGGATTACTTTCAAATTATGTGTTTTAAAAACGTTCAGGTATGTTGACTGTAGTTAATGTTGTAAACAATTATGTTAAAATGTGAAGCAAAATTTCTTTCAAAGTATCACAGCCTGCTAAAGAGGCTCAGCGGAAAGAGGACACCCCTCGTAAATTGCACTTAGTTTTTTAATTTTGCTTTTTTTACATGTATTTTTGATTTGCAACATATTCTTTTCACTTCCGTCAAGTTCATGTTTATTTCATTTGTACGTATATATACACTGGATGCCCCATAAATAAATACTTAAATAAATATTGCTTTCCAGTATTTTTAAAAGTATCGCTAAATTTCCTGACCATAATATTTTTTTAATGTTAAGGCTTTCACAATGCCGTTTGTTTAATGCTGTTATCTTTTCATAGGTGGCACACAACTCTATACCACAAATGAGTCAATTGTTACGAATAATATTATAGTCAAGCACACAAATGTAATTATTATTATTATTATTGATACATTATTCTTAAAATTAAAATGGGTAGATAGTATTTTGATAAAATGTGAAAGGTTTTGGTTTCGCAAAAATGTAAATATATGCTGTATAAATATTTCGAAATACTCGACAATCACTTAACTAATAAGAAGAATGTAGAAAAACTCATGATTTATTTTTGGTGAATTTAAACTTTGGCCTTTACGTGTTTGACTGTTGGAAAAAGAACCTGTAATTAATACAAGGGGTCTTCAAATTATTATTTCATAATAATTTCTGTCCTAAATTATTTTGAAATATTTGAAGACATTCACAAAGGGTCAATAGAGTTTTGTTTAGTTTGCCCAAATCAGACTCAAATTTAGTGTAAAAGTCCTAATAATGTAATCGTTCTTTAAATCAAAATTTGAAAAAATTTGTACTATGCATCTGTTTAAATGAATACGTTAAACTATTTATTTAATTTAATTATGTTGTGTAGATATTTTATTCCTACATTCCTTTACATTGGAATTCCATTTTTATTCAAATTTTTCTTTAATAATTATTTCGCGGCTTCCATAATTACATAATTCACGCTAACGGAAACCGTATAAAAATATCTTCAGCATCTAATAAGCTACTAGGATCTACGAGACGCGCACGATTTTCCTTGATGGCAAAGGAAGATAGCTACTATCTCCAATATGATAATCTAGCGTCATTTAACTCAATAACATGAACGTGTGTACACGTTGTGCACAATAGCCGGCCCACAATAGGGAAGACACGAGGTAGGTAGTCTACGGCGTTTAATGCACAAATCGTGTAGTTGTAAATTGTACACGGTTTAAATTGCCACTTGTATAAAGTTAAATTTGTGATAGTGAAATGCTGTTTTGAAAGCTGTACTCATTTGTGCTTTCAGGTTTATTTTTTATTTCGATTTTTCTTTTAATTTGTGTTGCAAGGAATGGCAAACTAAAATATTAAATTCTGTCTACGAAGAATAGGGTGTAAGTTGAAAGATATTAAACGATATTATAAACATTCTTATGGTTTTTGTCTTATTTACGAAGTAAAAATATTTTGCAAAATTACAAGTAATATAATTTTCTGTTGCTTGAAGGTATTAACAAGTAATTCCTTCAGTAGTTCCAACCACATCAGAGTCATAAGAATAAAAAGCAAAACCAAACATGTAGAACAAACGTTAGATATCTAAACTTTCATAAATTATTCCTTCATTTGTTAGTTTTAAGGTCGTCTTATATTATTCGATATGGAAGTCGCTATGAGCTCCACAACCAAGTGTTCTAACCTCACAACAAACTTCGATTTTAGCAGAGCTACCGGAAACACAAGAAGCTATATCATAAAATGCAAACATAAAAATCTGGAGTTAATTCTAACAAATTTGCAACTCTACTGGAGAATACCGAAGAATTCCCTAGCATCCATTCGTTTTTGATATTAAAGTGATGTTTTATTTTAATAAGCGATGTTAATAAGCATTAATATCTTTTTTAAAGGGGTTACATTAATAATCCTTGTGGTAGCCATTTCTATACTTTAGGAGATATATCTTTCGCCCTGATTCGACACTTATCGATCCCCCTGTATATATCTTTGGGAGATAATCTACGAAGTCTATTAGGTTATCAGTAAATGTTAGCTTCCTACTAATTACACAGTAGGCACAATTTTACAATTCCAGAAGGTTGGGACATGCATTTTCAAGACCTAATCCTTTCCTTATTATAAAAACACTCCAAGAGAAAGAAATTGTTATTTTATTGTGGGTTTTTTCTAATTTATGAACATCCACTGTCATCCTTTACTTTGTTGTCCCGAAAATTTTACGTACGCTCGTGTCCGTCAATATTTATCTACCTTTTATTATCAAATTTCGATGGTTCTACAAACAAAACCTTGGACGCCGATCTCCGCCACTACGTATAAGCGTCTCTCACTAAATCAAAACCCAGACACTCGAACTTGAAACGCAGGAGCGCATTTCAATTTCGAAATCAAAGCAAACCCAATTGAAAAGGATCGGTGGTTCATGACGAAAACGATGCCAATAGTTTTTATTACCTGCCCGGCGACCCACCCTTTTCGAATAACCGATAGAATTGCGACGGATGAAAAAGGGTGCCCTCCCGTACAATATCCAGCGGCAGCAGTAGCAGTAGCGACTTATCAACTTTTGATTTATAAACGACCGGAATTAAAAGTTTTATTGATATCATTGTATTTCCGAAGCACTCTGAGAGTTTGTTTGTTGGTTTTCCTTGGCGTACACTCCTTTCCGCTTGATTTATTTCGAGTTTCGCTGACAAATCGTTTAGGGGTTGACGGGATGGGGAAACTGATTCTTGGCTAACAAAAAGAAAAAGAAATAAATTTCTTTTGGTTTCAAGTAAAGTGTGAAAAAGTACGACAAAGGCTGGATTACGAATGAATTCAATTAAGTAATAAATGCAGTAGATAATATGTAAGAGTAACGCAATTAGAACCTTTAACAAAATAGGTCAGGGCAATTCTTGATTCATTGAAATTTAAGAAAACTGTGTAAAAAATACAGGTTTCCTATTGACACAATCATTTTCCAAAGTATAATTATGAAAATAGCGCACATTATTCTTGCCTTACCGGCTTAATACCTTAAAAACATTCGAGCTTTAACCAACCGAAACGCATTACTTTTATTGACATCACAATCGTAGTCAGTAGCTTTTTCTTTTTCAACGGATTTAAATAGTAATATAATATAGTATAACAGGCATTGAATGACATTTCAGTAAATTCAACACATAATTTATTCCAAAATATGTCAATAAGCATTAGCTATCAGTTACTTAACATCGACATTCAGAAGCGGACAATAACAAGCACCCTTGCTCTTTACGAAATAAAGGGGCTAAGGCCAGGAAATCTCAAAGGTCACTATAAGGTCCTTAAAGGTCGTATAGGACACAAATTATCTCCTATGACGCTAGGTTGATGCAGGGGTTGATCAAGAGTTCATTACTAAGCAAGGCAATTAAAACAATCAGCCTAACTGCTAAATCTTACATCGAAACCCGTAAATTATTTTTGTTATTTATTATTATTCTGCGTCTTTCATATTTTCGTTGTTTCTTCGCGTTATTATTTTTCCTCGTTTTGACCTGTTTTGTTAATAGTTGTTGTTTCTTCATTTTATTGCAATTAGTTGGTTATAATAAGTTATGGTAAATTTATCAGTTTTTGGTAGATAATATATATGTTTTTCAGGCTCTTTATGGTATCAATTTTAGGATGACTTTGGCACAAACCATGCAAAATTGCTGGGTGAATTTCAATATTCGATAAATCCGACAACGAGTACCACCGTACCTTGCCGTAGTTGCATAACAAATTGTCCAATGATTTAAATTTTATTATCTTCTGTCAAAACAGTTCTCTGTAGATTTTATGGTACCTATCCTGCCCTACTTACCGTAAGGTTTAAATATTTCTGGCAGTACAAGGATGGCATACACTATTTTCGACTTCGTGGTGTGACGTACCATCGACCATCCGCACAAATTTAAAGACTTTTAAGCTAGAAAATGTTTTAAGACAGTTTTGCTTGTACGTGTTACGTATAAGGTCGCAATACGTCATGAGCAAGAAGTGCAACGTCATGCAAAGTCGGCGCTTAGAGCTGGCTAGAAACTGAGCAGTAAAAATTCACCTCTGCGTAGCAAGTCGGTGCTTTTAAGCTGGCTAGAAGCTGAGCAGAGACCGAGTAATATCCCACAGGTAGTCGGCCAGTATGCAGGCAACTGTTGAATATTTCTCGAAGTCTGTGAAACATCCCATAGGTCGCAGTCGGCATGTTATCCAGACAACTGTTGAATATTTCTTACCGTTTCCGTTCTAACAGCCTTCAGCTTTACCATTTTTCCCGTTGTATTTGATATTTGATAATTTAACTTCGAAAACAGTTCAGTCCGTATTTTGACTCATACCGTCTCACCCGTTGTAAATATTTGATAGTTTAACTTAGAAAACGTTTAAGACCGTAACCCGACACATATCATTACACCACTTGTAAATACTTTGAGAATTTATCTTTTCCTTTTATAAATACCGTATATTTGAAACCGTAACGGAGTTTATTTTATTTTATTTTTCTTGGTGATTTCTGTCGCTTGTTTATTTATTCGTTAATTATAAATAATTGCTTTTAATTTAAAATTTATAAATAGAATTGTGTACTCTTACTTACTCTTTTTATTCCGTCACTGGACTCTGGACACAACAGCTATCCCTAGTAGATTGTTGATGGACGCCGTGCTCGACACTGCCGTAAATTCACTTTTAAATAACTAAGTCCGAAATCAATAAAATTTGAATAAGTTAGACTCGTGTTAACAAATATATTGGTATATATCCAAAAGTTACAATTAACTTAGCAAATTAATACGTTGTTATCAATAGCAATGGCTAGCGCTTCGATTCACAGTGATCGTGACAATAGTTAAATAGTAATCTAAAACGGTAACGTGAAATAGTTCAAAAGGTAAATTAAAAAATTTACGTTGTATAGTTACAAAGCAAAACTTGTACAAAAGACCAGGTCGAAATTAATGAGCACAAATTAGCTATGCAATAACTACCCTAAATTAGATTAACAAAAAAAAATAACCAAGGAAATTTCTTAAATGTCAAAATATGTATACATGTTTGTTTTATTTAAAATTTCGAAGTTAAAATGTATAACAAATGAAAGATTGAACTCGAATAAATTGTCTAGATTAAAAGTGACTACGTAAAAAAAAATTGAAATTAATAGCCTAATACGCAATTCAAGTTTAAAGAGTAATTTGTAAAATCTTTAAGCGAAAGAATTAAATTACAAACCATCTTACAAAAAAATCAAATAAAACAAAAACTATCAAAGATCACTTAGCTGGTCTACGAAATATGCTGTCTCAACAAAGGTAGCGGTGCCTGCTCCAAAATTCTCTACAGCTCGAAGGAATTATTAATTCCAGAAAGGTAAGGCCACACGAAAATCCAAAAAACGATGTAATCCAAAATCAGGTATATCCAAAAAGGTTATGATCCAAAAATGTGGTACAGACAAAAACCCAAAAAAAAAAGATGAAACCCCGGAATTACAATGTGAAATATTAACAAATCAAAAGGTTACCGTTTTAACGGGGAAAACGGTTTATGAGATAGGGACAAATAAAGATCTTGGCCCCACGTGGCAAATCAAAATGGTTCATCGAGACGCAGCATTCAAATGCTGACTAGCAGTAAACTGTAGCCATCCTCCCCAATACTTCCAAACCAAAAACCAAAACCAACTAACGGCAACGGAAATTACGTATATGTAGGTTTCCATAAATATCCATTCAACGTGATAAATTCCAAAAATTACAAACTAGGGAACACTACCGTGACACTAACGTCTCAACAACTTCAACAATCGGGCCACAAGTGATAAAATTCAAAGACAAAAGATCGGAAATATAGTGGAAAATGCAATTCTCCCCACTCGGAAACACGTCACAGAACTGTGTGGATCATTTAAGTTATGAAACGGAAGATGGTAAACTGAAAATTTAAAATGGAGCAATGCGTAAATAAGGTTGAATGAAAATAAATAATAAAATTACAAAGAATCAAGCTTAACAAAAGAGCTGGGAGCAATAAAATGAGCAAAAACAACAAGGGGCCGCGCGCACGCATCGCACAACAAACGCGCTACTCGAAGGACCTACAGAACGCACCTTAGATCTGTCAATTGTAAGCAAATGAGGTGTTCGGCACATATCCCTACAAAATGTAAACATTTACAATTAAAGTAGAAAATATTAAGAGAGAAGTCACACGCGAAAAGGGGGAGTACAGACTCTAGAAAAAAAATAAGAGACTAATTTTAATCCCATTCCTAGCTATAAGAAAATTAACAGCAATGCCAAAAACAAATCCGACGATGTAACCGATAACCAAAGAAGCGGAACAAGCAGAACTAGGACAAATAACTAAAAGGAAATGCCATAAATAAACAAAACCTCCAACAATAGGAGCAAAAGTCAATATCGTAATAAACTAAAATGTCAAAAATCTAACTAAGGCTGCGAAAGGGGGCTAATCCGATAAATTTTAAAGGGAAACATAAATAAAAAAGACTTAATGAATTAAGGTAAGCGAAACTATAATGTGTAACCAAAATTTAAGAGCTTGTCACGTAGGTTAAGAGAAAAAAAATGCAAACTTTCAAAATTAACGATAAATTGTACGATCTCAGAAATAAAAGTACGCACATACACTGTGCTCCAAAAAAAAACGCAACGAGATCCTAGATTAGTATTAAATTTTAGTACCAGAAGCCTCCAACTATTCTGCTACACATAAGGGCACTGTTACAATAAATTTATTCAGGTCGCAGTGACGAAGTACATTAATGCCATGACCCAACTACACAATAAACGGATACTCTAAAACTGTGGCACTGGAACACTGAAACAGTTCACTAAAACCCTTACCACAACACTTAATTCGTACTGGACGCACGTTTCGATAGCCAAGCTATCATCATCAGCAGCAAGACTGAACTAACAAGCTAAGTGAAAGAACTAACCTTATAAGGAAAAAAATTATGCAAATAGTAAATTTAAAATCGTAAAATTTAATGAGCCGCTTCATTGCACAGGACTATAAATAGCTTAAAGGTAAATGAGCCGAATGACCTGAGTTATCCTAGAATACAATGAAGCGGTTCATTGCACATGGTTAAAATTACAACTATAAATGATTAAACATGATGTAACAAAGGATAAAGGCTGGAATTTAGTGGTCCTAAATCTAAATTCATTAAGTGAGTTTTGTTTTTGTAAATTTCCATGCCTTCATAACAATTTAATTGAGAAGTACTCCTTACGTTTTTAATTAACTTTATATTATCAACATTATGGTTATTTTCAAGCATATGTAGGGCAACGCTAGATTTATCAAACCTTCTGAATTTGAGATGAGCCAAATGTTCTTTGTACCTAATTTTGATTGATCTTTTTGTCTGCCCAATATACACTTGATCACAATCTTTACATGAAATTTTGTAAATTCCTGATTTATCCATGTTATCCACTGGGTCTTTGGAATTTCCTAAAAGGTTTTTAAGGTTATTGCTCGAAGAGAAAACAATCTTGCGGTCAATCCTAGAAAAGATTTTTTGAAGACCCTTGGTGTAACATGGATAAAAGGGTAATTTAACATATTTCTTATTATTACGGCCGTCAATGCGTTCTAATGTGCTTACATTTCTAATTCTTAATCTATTCTTATGTTTCCTAATAGTATTATAGACGACATCTTCAGAGAATCCGTTAAAGTTAGAAATATTGATGATTTCTTTTAGTTCATTTTGATATCTATCTTTCGTTAAAGGAAAATTGAGTAACCGGTGCACCAAAAAGTTAATAGCCGAAAGTTTGTGTTCATATGAGTGATTAGAATCCTGTAAGATGAATCTATTATTACTAGTAGGTTTCCTATATACGTCTATTTCTAACTTATTTTTATTTCTTATTACTAACATGTCGAGGAAAGGAATCCTGTTGTCTTTTTCTTCTTCGTGGGTAAATTTGATAGAGGGAAATTTTGAGTTAAGTTGTTCTATGAAATCCGTTATTGAACATTTACTGATGTCAAAGATGCAAAAAATTTTCCTTATAAGGTTAGTTCTTTCACTTAGCTTGTTAGTTCAGTCTTGCTGCTGATGATGATAGCTTGGCTATCGAAACGTGCGTCCAGTACGAATTAAGTGTTGTGGTAAGGGTTTTAGTGAACTGTTTCAACTACACAATAATAAAAAAAAAAAAAATAACGTTTTGCTGCAGTATTTCTAGAACATCAGTTCGTCGGCAGAAAATAACACTGCTTTCCTAAAGTTACTGTTCTCTTGTTTCAATTTCATACATTTAAAACACAAAATCCTTCGGGCGTCTAGAATTTAAGACATCCTGAATACATAACTTCAACGCAAGATTAATGGCCTTAGGGCGTACTAAATGAAATTATATTCAAAATCGCCGTATTCCTTGACTCTTAGTGAATTAGATAAAGCTCTGAGTAAACACACTTTCTTCCTCTGAATATACCAATACGTTCGCGTGGTATCATTTTATGTCCAGTAACTGGTAATTCCGCGAAAATAAATTAAATTCTCAAACCAATACGGCCAATGTGGGCTACATCCATTACATATGTTAATGTAGCTCTCGATGCGAATCAGCATTACTTGCCGAACGTTTGGCTTGATTTATATGCAAATTACATGGCGTGTACATAGCCGTGTTGTGTTACGACATCGAAGACACAATGCAGCCAGCGATAGACAAAGAATTTCTCTCTCGGGAAAGAGTCCTTCGTCATATTAGAGCATTAATATATGTAGGTATAAGGAAATAAACGTAATGCCAGTCAATTTATACGAACTGCAATTATGTACACGCTCCTTGAGAAAAAGTCGAATGAAGGACGTCTACGGTGTCTAATTGATACGTATTTCTGCAGTTGTCCGCAGCTTACTTTATTGCTTGCTGCTTTCTAGTGCAAGTCGGTGCATATTTAGAGGTGTATTATTAATGTTCATTTCGTTGATAGATTTATTTAGTAGGAAATGCGTTGATATATCGACAAATTTGCGGCGTGCCGTAGTTCGAGAAATATCGCTTGAATGTGACCTACGCGTTGGTTTTTTTTGATTTATGTGCGTAATGTAAAATTAATGGTACACAACGTTAGAGCAACACAAATTCCTTTTTGGGCTTAATGGTCTGCTTTTTATTTTTAGCCATACTGGATATAAAACAGATTTTTTAATGAAACGAATCATCGATGACCTTGGACCAATAATAATGTTTTTATTGCGTCTTTGCATTCGGGGTGGTAACAAAAATAATACGTCAAGACAAAATACGTATTATGTTTTTAGAATATGTTTTGATTGTAAACTACGATCTACTGGTCACGTGGAAAAGCCAGAAAAGCTAATAAAGCAATGAGTTGAAACACTCACGCTGTTACTATCACTCTTATCTCAAAACTTCACTAACGCAAGACGTGCGTTTCGACATCGAAGCTATCACCTTCAGTCATCATTTAATAAAACTGAACTAACAAATTAGGCCAAAACTATCCTATTTATACGATAAACTGGCCGCGGTCATGCTGGATGCATCAAAGGATAAAAGCTAGAACTTAATGGTCCTAACTTTGAATGCCTTCATAACGTAGCGATATCTTTTCCCCTTTTCCAGATAATAACGAAAACAGCCCATTATCAGTAATAATTTCCCTATCAGTTACAAATACCTACTTAATGATATCGAAACCTATCTAGGTTTGCCTTGAAACAAAGGAATGATAATTTCACTCTTTTACACACAAAACTGTGTCGGTATTAGTTTAATATGATAATTTGTTTTTGATCACTTTTCAAATAAAAGTAACAAAATCTAGTATGATTTGAATACAACAGCAGAATTTAGTATGCTATAGAAACAATTATTTATTTGACAATTGTAACAAGTACATAGAATCTTGCAGCGCACTGGTCCTTAAAGACTGCTTAGCCGTTGAATGATAAAAATGTCGTTTTCTATTACAGAGGCATAGGATATGCTTGCAGTGTATTTTCAATGTTTTAAAAACGCATGCATTGTTGAACATGAATATGCCGTTAAGTATCCATAAAGAAAACACTTCAGCTGAGAAGTATTCTAACGTTTGGCGACATGATTACGTGAAACATGATATGTTCAAGTTCGTGGAAATCCTACCAGAGTACGTGTAGCTAGAACTCAAGCTAATGCGATAAAATTCCTTGCATATGTTGAAGTTCATCCTCACACAAGCACTAGAGAAATGTCTTTTGTTGTAGGTATAAGTAAGTCATCAGTTCATCGCAGCCTAATAGACAATACGTCACACCCATACAGATTTTGACCATAGACTCAATAATTGTAATTAGTTGAAAGATATCTACCATGAAGATGCTGCCTTCCTACATCGCGTGTTGTGGACTGATGATGGGTAGGTACGTTTGCATAATATGCATTACTGGTCCAAACAAAATCCTCATTGCATGAGAGAGGTTGATCATCAACATAGGTGGAGTATAAATGTTTGGTGTGGCATTTTAGGTGATAAAATTATTGGACCATTTAGGCAACTTAAACAGTGAAACATACTTGAACATTTTACGTAACCAATTATCAATACTTTTAGAAGATATTTCGTTGGAAACTCGAAAAACACGGTGGTCTCAGCATGGCGGCTGTCCAACTCATTATTTACGAATCGTCCTCGACTATCTTCATAATACGTTTCCATATCAGTGGATTGGAAGGGAATCTATTTTTCGGAGAGAAAAGAGGTCTGGTTTACCAAACACGCCCTTTCATTCCTTTGTTTCATGGCCAACTAAGATAAGTTTCGATATTATTAAGTTGGTATTTGTAACTAATACTAAAAATGGGCCGTTTTCGTTATTATCTGGGAAAAGGAAAAAGATATTAGTACGCGATTTTCGCAACTACTTTAGTCTGTCAAAACTCTTCAAACACAACATAAAGAAAGCATATTGTTGCATTTGGATTTTTAGAGATGATTGAGAAAAACTCGTACAGTTGGGAATAACGCCATCTGGTACGTTTCTTGAGTATTAACGGGTGGCACAAATTGCGACGTCTAAGGCAACGCTGAATGCCCTTTCAAACGAGTTCACACTTATTTAATTCGGGTAAAAACTACAGAAGTTATAGCAGGTTTAGTTTTACATGATTCGGCAATGCCTACTACACTTACTATTCACAATATAACAAAACGTCTTTAACCAAAGTGTAAGTGAAAGTAATTGACTAAACTTTTTAATAAAGCATTTAAAATCATAGTTAATCCTGCAACTGTTACCTGCTAATTTGCAATTTACTGTTGACCCTACATATTTTCAAAATTTTTTCCCGTCACTATAGCTATTGTACACTGTAGTGTGTTTTCAAGATATCGCCGGTCTCCACTCTTAATGGGACACGCCGTATATGTATATATAACATATACCGCGTTTGTAGGTTTCGTAGTAAAGTAAACCGCTAAAATATATGGACAGTGTTACAACGTTTGCCCGCTATGGAAGCATAAGGTGAGGAGCGCGCGAAGCGAATCAAGGACGCTCATAGCACAAACGACAACATTATTCGCGATATGCATGAGACTTGCGCTTATAAATGAATCCTTACGTACCCTAGTATAATGAAATGTTTTGAAAGTGGTAAATTGTTAAAAAAATTGAATTTTCAAAAATCAATTGACTATTTATATAAATTGAGGGTTTGGAAGTGCTCACTTTCTCGGCGATTTAGATGAACTTTTAAACCAACAAATGAGATTTTAAAGGAAATTAAAACTAACAATTGAAACTAACCTGAATTTTACGATGTCAATACGAACTCTATGTTTATATAACATTTACAGGAAACCGCTTATCCTTAACCACCAGTCTTTACTTCTAACTTGAATTTATAATACAAATTGAACTGTTAACACTTGAAACTGGGAACGCAGCCAAAATACGAGTTACCTCGATGAAAATTTGACCCAAAGTGAGAAAATCAATTAGCGTCCCTCAACACCTTCATTTTAATCGCGATGGCGATTGTTTCATCCACAACAAATGTTGATGAGTCCTTTCCAAATTTAATTTAACAATGAATTTTGATGAATAAAATATTTATTAATGAGGCATAATGAAATGAATGTAGTAACGCGAATGGATGATTCAAAATATATTACTCTATGCTACAAAAATCCACTAACAACCCAATAATAATAAAACTTACTGACGTTTTTGACAGAAACATATTTAATTTACGAAATTATACTAGAAATGCTTCTGTTGTAAGGACATTTTCGTTAATTTTAAGGATTTATGATACGAAGAAATCGAATTGAAGAGGAGTTTCTTTCCCCTTACCCCACGTTTGTCGTTGGCTAGAGTTAAATAAACTTCCTAGTACCCCCGCTCCAAAGATCGGAGGCTCGGGGAGGAGTAGGAACTTCCGGAAAAGAGCTAATAGCCACCGGAGGGACACTATACGTGCTGCAATGACAGCTGTGTTCAACGATGTAAATTTTACAACACTTCAATAGCTATTTCTTTCTAGCATGTACACGAGTCGCGCGGAAATTCTGCCGAATCAGTATATGCTGCAACCCGCGCTTCGTATGCGGGAACACATTTCGGTGTTGGAAACAAAAATTCATCCAAATTCTCTTTGGTATCCCGAATTCCATAACAGGGTGCTATCATAAACCGAGGTACTACTGTGTTAAAAATGCGTGTAGATGATATGTAATCATAAGAGGTAGTTAGATATGAATTGATTACACCAGTCCTTAGGAGAAAACGTCTTTCTATTATCTAAAGAATAAAAAGCTTATTACAAAAGGACCTTAAACTCTTGCTAGTAACATATTCTTGTCGTTCATGATACTGTAAGAATAGATATGTCGACCTTAATATTTACATGCTTCCCGAAGCAAATAAAGGTAAGATTAGAGTGAGGTGTTAATGGGTTTCAACAGTATTTTTAAGTAAATAATATATCTAAAAATCTTCCATTCGAATAAACGAATTTATGTTAACAAACTATGTTGAAACTTACCAAAGGTGCATGTATGATATACGTATATATTTGCTCTAATAAACTGACAAACAAGCTACTACTTACTATTCAGATATCAAATCCCTATTATAAGGCGCGTTTACACAGTTCTATTAATACTGATTATTGAGTAACTTCTCTCTTGGTACCTTTTTCACTTTATATACTTGCATCTTGTGTTTACTTCCGTAACGAGATTTTCTTGTAACGAACTGAAAAAGTATTTATACATGTTGTTAACATTGTCGTCTTCAGCTGGATAAAGAGCTCGAATGGCAGGTCGAACTTTCAGCAGTCCATTTACTTACAAAGTGGACTTTCGTGTTGTGCGGCCATACTGGGTGTTGTAGCCAACGTAGCAGTACTATAAACGTTTGTATAACTAGCCATTACACACTTTGATAATGAAAGAAACCTTCGCGACGGGCAAATATTTGATGTATGTGTATTTGTAACGATAAAGAAAAATGATTTTATTCTACGTGTGCTATTTACTCTAGAAATTGATTGTTGTTTTTCTTTTTCGACCACATAAAGTGCTTTTCTACGTTCCAAACTATTCTAAACAATCGTTGCTGGAAATGTTTGTTTAAATATATTTTCTTTTCTTTTTCAGGTAAGGACTTTTCTTGTTACATTCGTCACACACAACAAACAAGGTACTAGGTGATATCTTACTCGGAGATCCCTACCTTCATTTAACTTTGAGTAAGTAAAAACATTATAAAGCTACTAGAATGTGACTATTGTACATACTGCGTTGGAACGTCCTGTCAGTGGCGGCTAAAACACGTAAGGACTGTTGCAAAATTTGCCTGCTATAAGTTTACGACGAAGGAAATCAATCATTAGTAATGGAACAGCATTAATTGGATTTAGAGAAATTTTTTTTTTGTTTTGGACTTAAATCTACTTTCTAAAAGTTGTATGTGTTATTGAACATTTAATATATTAGATAGTTTTATGTTGTTTTTAGAATTCATCATTTTTCTTTTGAAATTGAATATGATTTCTTTGCTTCATATACGACAGTATTAGACTTAACTATTTATTTGGAAATAACCAACGATCGTTCGAGTCCATCAGTATCGTAAAAATGATCAAACAAAATGTATGTGTTTCCTAAAATCTGCATTAATGTCGAGCACGTGTAATAGTCGTAATTTGTAAATATATGAGACTGTTTATGGAAATTGACTCAGGAGTATGTGCCTAATACAGGCGCAACATTGTTCTTTGTATCAATATGTATGTACATTGGGAAGAGCGCTTCGTGGGGAATTTTTCGCAAGTGCTCCAATTCCAAGATTTCAAAAAGCAACAGTTGAATGAACACTTTGAAATTGGCCCAGTAAGCCAAGTGAAAGACAGTTTGTTTCTTGTATTTGATACTCAACCTTTACTTATTTCTTATACACTTCAACCGTCGCTTGTAACTTATCGTTCATTCAGAAATTTTAATGAGCAATAAAATTATTCTATCAAGAATTGCATACTTTACTACAAATCTAGATCTTCTATATCAACTCATTGACGTTAATGACAAAGTCTCCTTTTTAACTGAATCGTTGTTATACTTGCATAACAAATATGCTTCCTTTGTAAGCTCTCGGTTGTCCGGTGGGTCAAAACCCTAGCTAATCTATACTATTAGGTTGATGATGAGTCTTCGAGACGAAGCGAAAAAGCGATACGTTTTGATAAAACTTCCTTCTCATTTTGATTACTACAAATCTTTACATAATCTTACCAATAAATCAATTAAACATGAGAAAAAAAGGCCTATTTCCAGTATAAACTTCAATCTTGCAGTCAAAAAACCAAATGGAGAGAATTATAGGCTTTAAGTATTAAACATAGTGATTCTGTTTTATCCGAGCGCTTGAATGACGCTGACGCTATTAACAATTCTTTTACTCACTTGTTGCCCGCAATTCAATATAGTGCTTCTGATATAACTAATTTCTATTTAAAATCTAAACTCAACAGTAATATATCTAACTTCTCATTTACTACTGTTGATATTCCTACAGTATGTACGTACATTAATAAACAATTACAATTAATAAACAAAAAAGTAATGCTTATGGTTGCGGTTGGATTTCACTGCAATTAATAAAACTCTGTTGCCCCTATATCTTGCCTCATGTCACTAATACTATAAATTCTTGTATTTTATCAAACATCTTGCCTCCTGGAAACAAGTTATAGTCAACCCTATTCCAAAACATCTAATCCCGAGCATTTCTCAGACTTGCGGCGTATCAACTTGTTGCCGGCTTTGTCCAAGGTTTTAGAAAGTCATTAACTTCCAGCTTCGAACTCATTTAGATGTAAATAACATTTTACCCGAGATTCAATCGGGGTTTTGTTCTGGACATAGTTGTACGACCTGCTTATTAAATGTAACCGATGACTTAATTGCCGCCCGCGACAAAGGTAAAGGTTCCATTTTAGTCTTACTAGACTTTAGTAAGGCTTTTGACACTTTGCACCATAAAATTCTTCTGTCTGTCTTAAACTATATAGGACTATCATCGGATGCTATCCAATTTTTTAATAGTTATCTTTTCAACAGGACTTAATCACTTAGATAACCTGGCGGCGTCTCTGAGTCCGTTCCTGTGGTGTGTGGCGTTCCCCAGGGCTCTATATTAGGCCCTTTACTTTTCATTATTTACACCATCTTCTTACCAACGTCGGTGAAAATCTATAAGATTTCTATGTAAGCTGACAACATTCAGCCTTTCTAATAAAGAGCAGGCATTACTCGATATTTCAACTGATTTGAACAAAATTTTTAAGCTAGCTCAACAATATTCGTTGATCTTGAATCCTTTAAAATCCACCGTTCAGGTTTTCTCTGACAAAAACAGTTACCGTTTACTTTTTAATACCACCAAGCTTTTTGTTAATGGTGTTCCGCTGCCCGTGGTTGACGAAGCTAGGAATCTGGGTCTAGTAGTTGATCGTAACTTTAGATTTAATACTCAAATCTTAAAATATGTTAAAAATGCTTATTAGGCTTTAAAATTAATATATCCCCACCGTTATTATTTGCCTTATAAAATAAAAACCGACTTGAGTCTCAAGTTTTGTCGCAATTTAATTATTGTTCTCCAGTTGGCCCATGTTTAATTCAGGATATGTTACGTAGACTACAACGGGTTCAAAACTCAGCTATTCACCTTATATTTGGTATTCGCAAGTTCGAACACGTAACCCAGAAAGAAATTGGTAGACTTGAATTGGTTGAACATGGGGAATAGATTACGCAATTTTATTCTAGCTCTGCTTACATTAAATGATACTCCTCAAATGTAAACGCTCGTTTCATGAATATTATTCATTATCAGCTGACTATTTTAGTATTAAATTATTAGTAATATTTCAAATAAATATTTCGGTTTGAGTAGCTTATATTCAATACTTGTAATACTTGCGCCACAATTAAAAAAGAAAATTGTACTATTGGAACGTGCCCAAGTTGTCAACATTCGTATTAATTTCATCATCTATTTTCCGTTTTTACCATTCAAGCGTAAATGGCCAACCCTTGTTATATGTGTAACACCTTTTCTAGCATAAAAACCCCGTCATCCATCTGGTGTATGCTATCCCTGATATTTGTACGGCGAGTGCGTATGTTACCCATAAGGTTCGCATATGGAGGGGCTACCCGAGCAAACTCCTTCCGCAGATAATAAAAGTGAGTCCTTGTCGAAATTGGTTTCGATGACAAACTTATTAGTATTCTGAAGGGAGAAATGCGGTGAACAAAAAATGGGGTAAGATTTATTGCTTTACTAATGCCGCATGTGACTGCAAATAAATATTGGGCTTTATTACTTCCTCGTAGTTTCCATTTTAAGGAAGAGTATGTTATAACCACTACACTGTAGTGCATGTACTATTAATTTTAACAGCGTTTCACGCTTTTTAGACGATTCAGATTCATTTCGTATTTTACTGACGAAGAAACTGTTCCAACCCGGAGACATCGATTTGAATGAAACTTGGCTAAAGTGAAGACCCCATAGAACTATGGAAAACTCCGTTGTCCGTTTCTGCTAAAAAAGCCTTAAAGTGGGTAAAACGGGGCACTGAAAATAGGGATGATTTTGTTTTTTTCTAAATTATTCCACAATTGCTGAAGATAAAAAATATTAGTGTCTGAAGATGTATTTTGTTTTAAGAGCGCTATTGAAATACGCACAAACATCAACATTCGGGATGAGAAAAAGTCACCCCCTTCCCGCCACCCCATCATCGTAACGGAGAAAATGTTTATTTCTTATCAGGTTTGACGTATCTCTAGGACTATAGAAAAGGCCGTTTTCTATTTCTGCTAAGAAACCCTTTAAGGGGATAAGACGGAGTACAGAAAACGGGGTGATTTCAGTTTTTTTATGTTATTCCACAAATGGGGAAGACAAAAAAAGATTGGTGTGTACCGATGTATTGCATATTAAGTACGCTTAAAAATCGGCAGCATTTAATAAATAATCTAGCATACAGGTGTTCTAGTTAAAACCATAAGTTAAAAAATAATAAGTTTAATAAAAACACAAATAAACTTTGTAATTTCACTGTATTTAAAATAATGTACTAAATGTAGGTGACTATAGTTTCGACAAGTTTAGTAAATGTATAATATTCAAAGGATTTATAATCACCATACTGTAACTAATTAACTATACTCGTGTGGTTGAAAGTGAAACTGAATATTTCACAATTCATTTTATATCCAATATAATTACACGCCGTAAACAAACAGGTAATGTACAAACCTCCAACCACCAACAAAACGAACATACTTGACATAACATAATATCAAACAAGAATATATTTATATGTATTATACATTTTGTAATTTAAAGACAAAAGAAATGTTGCTCCTTAAAAAGTACTTTGGTCGAAATGGGGCATAATCTTCTACAGCTTTATAGGGTCTTCAAACCCGATAAGAAATAAACATTTTCTCCGTTTGGGTGAACTTTAGCCAAGTATCATTCAAATCGATGTCCCCGGGTTGGAACAGTTTCCTTGTGAGTTAATTCAGAGTAAGCGCTATATGGGAGGTAAATTCAAAAATAAAATAAATTAATTACATATCACACCCTATTTGTTACACACAGATATACGGAATAATTTGTTACTTTCAGCATACATATAATTTTGGCTTACTTATTGTTAGTTCTCTTTCAAAATCGCTGCAATAGTAAATTATTTACAGTATTTTAGAACAATTTAAAGGGAGCAAAAAACACTAAAATTAAATTTTCGAGGTGCGATTCCTTTTAAAGGTGTTAGTCAAAATAAAAGCGGTCTTTTTACAAAGTTTAGCATTTAAAGTGTTGTTAGAATTTCAAGGAATATTGGAAAATGACATTTGAAAATTGTATTAGGGAATTTTTGTTTTCATTATACCCAAGTAGATATCTACTTGCTTATTTTAAGTAGAAAACTGTATATTTTACTATATTCTGACCGGTTACGTTATTTTACATTAATTTTACTCAGATTTCTCTGTAATAGGAAACAACAAACTTCGGAGGTTGTGACAAAATATACAAGGTGTTTAATAAAAAAGCGAATTATGTAACCAAACGCTAAAATACGATGGACAATTTCTTTTATACATACTTTATTGAACAAATAACGAACTTAAATGTAAAAAAAACTAATGTTTGAACAAGTGTTCAAAATGATGTCCATCATTTTCAATACATAAATGAACTCTTTCTTAAATTGTCATTTTCACTTAAAACAAATTATCTGGCGTTATAGAACGAAACGCTGTTCTTATTCTGTCTTTCGTATTATCGGATGTGGTTGGCGGTATATCATAAACAATATTTTTGATATATCCCCATAAGAAAAAGTCGAGACTCGCTAGGTCTGAGGACCTTGCTGGCTAATTTTGTGGTCCTCCGCGTTCTATCCATCTATTAACATATTGGCTACCTAATTCTCTTTTGGATATTAAGTTGTATATTTTTCAAAAGTACAGGTACATTGCCTTTTCCATTATTCCACCACAAACATTAACAAACCATCTGTGCTGACGATTGAGGATTCTAAAAAAATAGGAATTTTCATTACTGTAATAATGATAATTGTCTGTTAACTAATCCGTTATTATGGAAACTTGACCCATCTGCAAAGCGTACAAAATCTAAGAAATATTCACCATCTACCAACTTTTCTAGAACCCATAAACAACATTTCAGCCGTCGCGTCGGTTGTAATTTTGTATGCGGAGTTTCAATTAGAGATTCCATAACTAAAAATTCATTTTCTACTTTTCCGATAATTAGCTGTTGTCCCTCCATCTTTTTTTTATAATACACCTGTTCTTCAGAAAACTTGGAACAGTAATATACAGGTCTTGTAAAGCGAATGCGTACAGCAAAACAGGTGGGCGTTAGTCCGAGCAAGAAAGAGTACATACTTACGAGTGAGCAGGAGAGGGCGCGACGGCGTGATTAACTTGTGATCTCCAATCGCTGAGAGCAAGTGGGTGACTCACTATTTTTTACTGTACGTATTCGCATTACAGGACCTGTATAATAATAACGTCAGTTCTGTCAAAGCCTACTTTCGTAAAATAAATGGCAAGAAATTAATATTCGAAATTGAAAATGCTAAGTTACTAAGAAAATATAAGGTATAAGTATCGGAAACCTTAATAATCTAAACGCGATAATGAATACAGGCTGTTCCATTTACTATAAGAAAATTATTTGACTTTAATGATAGTCCAAATTGAAAGTGTATTTTCGACCACCTGTATAATTTTTAGGGATAGTTTTTATTTTATCATCAAATCTAATGCTTTGACTAAAAATAAGTACAATTAGAAATATCTAGTTTAAATACGTAAGACAGGCGCACCTCTCATATTTTGGTCTACATTTTCAAGAATAGTTAAATGTCTCAAAAATGGCTTGAGTTAGGTATAGGAAACATAAAAGTAACTTGCCTTTATTTAGTCCGCACTATCAAAATATGCAATAGTATACAGGGTATTCTATTTAAATTTTGACATCTGGTGCGTAACCTTTTTTGGGTTATCCTGTATATATCAAATCAATTTTAAAACTTGCTTCCAATGAACCTACATAGCTCTTAAAATATTTTGCGGTTATATAAACTGACGCGAATGTGGTAAACTACCCTGTATATGCATTACGATAATGGTCTACGTGACAGGGCAATATGTGTATTTTTAGTTTTATTGTTTGTCGAAATTTGTTACACATGACCGTTTTCGATTGATAAAAAAAAAGGAATTATAACGAAAATGCCATGTAAAATACTTCTAATTATGTAAAAAAAAAAAATTATTAGTGTAGTTATAGTTTCCGAGATATTTACAAAAATTGAAAATTATGCGAACTTTTTGAGGAGCTGTACCCCGAAATCAGGCGATTCAGTCGCTAAAAAAATTGTGTTGTTCGTATATCAAGCTACTCTTTCGGTGTTCCTTTGTCCGTGTAGAATATTGACATTCCCAAATTAGCACTAATTTACATACATCATCTCGTTTATTATTTTGTTTCCATTTAACACATTGCATCAACTTCTTGTTGAAGTGGTATCTGCTTAATAATTAGCCACCGACTACAGCGTTATATCTGTCGATTTCATCGTGAATTCCACTTTAGCTGTGTACTTACTTTAATGACCATATCCTTCATCGTCATGAATTATTAATTTAATTTTGTGCTTCGTACATCAACTAAAAGTGACGAATTCCATTACATCTGTATTTCATCAGATGGTACAAAGTAATAGCCACATTTTAAGTACTCAGTAAGATCTAATCACAGCTTGCTTTTTGCGATGAATATACACGGTTTTCAATTAGCTTGCCATTCCGATCACAATTAGAGCAGTAATTAAGGTAAGAAAATTACCGAGGCATAGGGACTTATTGTGCTACCTTTCAATGAATGCTGTTCGCAGACCAGTAGATTGCCTTTTGAATTCCCACTCGCTTATTTTTCCTCACGTTTTATGTTGGCATACGACGTAATAACGGCATTACGATAGCTATTAAGATTTATTTTCCGGAAAAAAGAATGATTTAAAAAAGAACGGGGTAGGTAGGAATGGAAGTGTATTTCATATACCAGGCAGAGAGAAAGTGTAGGTTTAAAATTTCATTTATAGAAAGCGGAAATTGTTCACTGATTGTTGTTTAAATTACTTATTTTAACTTTTCAAAGCTTACTGGAAACGCCTAAAAACACATTGATTGGTGAGGCAGGCCTTTCAGATCTTTGAGACATCGAACATCCAGAGAACCATTTTTTTTAAGTTTAGACTTTTGATTTATTAATTTGTAAGTAAATAAAACAATTTAAATTAATCAATTTTTGGTCGACGATAAGCCTGTCCAGATTTTTTATATGTTCCTAGATGACTTACGCACAAACCATGCAAAATTGCTGAGACAATAAATATAACATCATCCCTTTATTCTTTGCCTGCCAAAGCAGTTCGCCATATAGCTTTTATCCTCTCTATCTTGCCTAAGTGCAAATATTTCCAGATCTACGAATTCAGTATACCCTATTTCGTAGTAGTTGTTGACAGATTCACCGAATTTTAAAATCGACAACATAAAAGACTGAAAAATAAGCACACTATCTATCAAAAGGTAACCAACTTGAACACTTACCTCAATTAATTGCAATAGAGTTCGATAGAGTGCAAAAATAACAACGATTAACAAACCAGGTAAAAATCAGGCTAAATAATATCAAGAGTAAAGAACGAAAATTTGAAAAATGTAGGATATAATCACAATAGATAACAAGAGTAATTTTCATTTTGTTTGGCAATTGTTATGATTATGTTGCATAGCAACGAGCTCTTTGGATCAACCTGGCGGCACAGGAGACAATTTGGCTATTTTTCTAGGCCAACTTTGCAAAACAACAAAAAAAGATTACCAAAACCTTTGCTGCTGCATAAACTGACATTTCTTAAGGTAAAGTATAAAATATATGGCATCGTTGGATTGGTCTTTTCATTACCTTTTCAAAAACGTAAAAATATGTAGGGTGTTCTATTTAGGATAGTAACGTTGATATCACCTCCGGTGTTACCGGAAGTGCAATTGAACTGCCCATAACACTAAGAATTAACTAACAAAAAATAGCAACCCACCTGTTGTATTTTTAGAAACACTGGCTCCAGTTCTTCAAAAATTAGTGTGGATGATACTCATAGAAACAATAGTATGATAGTGTGGTGTAATCCTTGTGATCAAAAGAACAAATGAACGTTAAACGTAACTCACCTTCTTTTCATTTTACTGTTTGCTGCCAAGACTATACTTTGTGACATTTATTACGTCTACCTTCATTTTATTTAATTTAGTTCCTTTAAGTTTTTTTAAACTTATATGGCATCCGATGTGAGTCCAGAATAAAACTGATAACAACAAAATTTAATCGGAATTTTAGGATTGACGCCAACAAATCACAAAAATTTTGTTTTAAAGGGGATTGCCGTTCAATATCGCAGTTGTGAGAAAAGCACACACAGCTCGAAAGAAGTAGTTATGTTTGAAAGTTACTAGTTTGATTCCAAAACAAAAGAATTGTTATTTAATTTACATCAAATATCAAATTGTCAGGGGTCCGTGAAGTTGGTTTCCGCACTTTGGATTTTTTAAAATTTGAAAACGTCCACGTTTTGTGCTGATTTGTGCCGTAAAAATGTATTTTTTAGCACTCACCGCTTTTTAGCAATTTTTTTGGTTTTTGAAAATTTGATAATGACATCGTTTTGTGTTGATTTGTGCCGTGAACATTTCGTTTTGTGCTCGCACCGTCTTTGAGATATTTGAGAATGAGGGTTGGGGTAGGTACGTATTTATAGGTATTGAATAAATCTATATTTTGCTTAAGTTTACAATACATAACATATTAAATACTTTGCAGTATAATAATAATATCAATGGTCTAATGATACCTTGTGACGCCAACAAGTTTTTACATTCGTCTAGTCACCTAATATTTTTCTTTGAGTTTCACAGACGTGAGCTTGACTACCAATGTCAATTTGTGAACTTTTGAAATATTTTTATTTGTAAATTATTATTGAAATATTAAGGAACTGTGTAACGTCAATGGTTAATGCTGAGAAGAGAGCTTTCTTTGATCGTCTTGCGGTTGCCGGATCTTCTAAGGATCTGTGGAAGCAGCTGCGGAATTTGGGCATTGGGAATCGCGAGTCACATGTTTTGCCAGAATTTTTTTCAGATTCAAATGCTATAAACGATTTTTTTATTAATATACCTTCAAGTAATGGATGTTCTACAATGCTTTCACTTCCAGTATTTGTTCAAAACAAATACAGTTTTAGTTATGTGGATAATTATGCGGTGTCTCAAATTTTACTAAACATTAAATCTTTTGCAACGGGATACGATGGTATTAACATAGCTATGTTTAGACAGTGTTGCCCTTTTGTTATCCCCTATGTCACTCACATTATTAACTGCTGCATAGAAAGTTCGGTAGTTCCTGATGTATGGAAACACGCTGTAGTTGGACTTTTACCTAAAGTTTCTAACCCTACATCCCTTAATGAACTTCGACCCATTAGTATTCTTCCCACGCTATGTAAAATTTTTGAATGTGTTATAAAGAATCAATTAATCGAATTTATAAGCGAATATAACATCTTGCCGGCTACACAGTCTGGATTTAGGAAGGGTTTCAGTTGTGAAACCGCATTACTATCTATTACAGACGATATAATTACCGCTTCGGATAGAGGTTTGATTACAGCTTTAATACTTTTAGATTATACTAAGGCTTTTGATACTGTCGACCACCGGATCTTAATTAATCTTTTAAATAACTTTGGCCTCAGCAATAAGTCCACCTTCTTAATAAGTAACTACCTCAGTAATCGTGTTCAGAGCGTTAGTTTAAGTTTCAATATGTTTGATCCTCTTGCCCTCACTAAAGGAATCCCACAGGGCTCGATTTTGGGTCCCATTTTGTACTTGATATATACGTCATTTTTAATTAAACGTATAAAACATTGTTCTGCCCACGTTTATGCCAATGACACACAATTATATATATCCTTTTTGCCACAGGAATGGCACGCTGCGATGATGTTTATTAATGAAGACCTGTCGTTATTATATAATGATTCAATTTCACTAAATCTACAAATCACTCCAACAAAATCCAATGTTATTCTTTTTGGTAAATCTCGTATCTGTGAGGAATTAGCATAAGTGTTTCATATTGTGGTTAATAATGAAAAGATTCCGGTGGTTGGCAAGTTGGAGAGCTTGGGTCTATGGATTGACAACACATTTCGATATCAGGAGCAAATTACTAAATACATTAGGACAGCTTACATAAAATTGAGGCAATTGTATGTTCATAAAAATTATTTAAATACTAAAATTAAAATAAAATTATGCGAAGCATACGTTCTGTCACCTTTTTCTTATTGTACTAGTGTGTATCATCGTGCTATTGATTCTGCTACGGCTTATAGAATTCAAAAAATTTAGAACTGCTGCATACGTTTTATTTATGGGTTGAGAAAATATGATCATGTTTCTCGGAGGATGAGCGAGTTGGGCTGGTTGAACATGTACAATAGGCGGGAGCTACAGACCCTTTGTTTATTCCATAAAATTCTACTTTATAAATGTCCGCCTTATTTGTATAATAAAATTTGATTGCGTTCAGATGTTCACAATATTACGACCAGATTTAGGGGTTTGATTTCTCCACCATCTTTTAAGTCAGGTCTGTTTATGCGCTCCTTTTCTTTCAATATGTATAACAAGTATAATAGTATTAGTGTTACTCTTAAATCATTACCCCCAAAATCTTTCAGAGAGAAGTTTAAAATATTGTTGCTCAATGTTCAAACTTGAGGGCACTGGTGTGGTTTGTGTTTGTGTTGCTGTCTCCAACTACTTTTATATGTAAAATTTTTTATAAGAGCTGCAATGATTATTTACGTGTGCACATTATTTTATCATTTTATACAACGTCCTTTTAGTTGTAGGCATTCATTTACAATCAAATTAATTTAATTTTCAATCATGGTGAAATAATCAGTCTAGTTTCTGCCTTCACCATGTGATTGCATTATTTAATTTAATTTTTTTCCTTATTTTGTTTCCTTATTTTATTTTATACCTTATTTTCCAATAATTTAGATAAGTGTAATCTTTTTGTATGCAATAAAGATAGAAATAAAAATAAATAAATACCATTAAGATGGTGGCTAGATATCAGTCCTGGGAATCCCTGGACGGGGAAACGACATTTTCGCGACATAGAT
This sequence comes from Dynastes maya, assembly GCA_029619315.2. Lineage (NCBI taxonomy): Eukaryota > Metazoa > Arthropoda > Insecta > Coleoptera > Scarabaeidae > Dynastes > Dynastes maya. The sequence continues at coordinate 283,388 of JAROYE020000029.1, forward strand.
TTATGGTAATCTGATATAAATTTTCAAAGATCGAAAAATTGGTGCGGCTGCTATTGAATAGGGATCCGCACCAATCCTTATTCTCAAATATACTGAAGACAATACAAGCACAAAACGAAATTTTCACGTCATAAAAATAGCACAAAACGATGTAATTTTCAAATTTTCAAAAACTCAAAATTTGGTGCGGCTGCTATTGAATAAGGGTCAGCCCCAACCCTCATTCTTAAATATATCGAAGATAGTACAAGAACAAACCGAAATTGTCACCACACAAAAATAACACGAAACGATGTCATTATCAAATTTTCAAAAACCGAAAAACTTGATGGGGCTGCTATTCAATAAGGGTTCACATCAACCCTCACTGTAAAATATCTCGAAGACGATGCGAGCACAAAACGAAATTTTCAGGGCGCAAATAAGCACATGATGAGCAAAAGATCTAGCCATTATCGAATTTTCAAAACTCGAAGAATTGGTGCGGAGGCTGCAAAATATGAGCAGCCCTTATTCCCATATGTCTTGTTTCTCGATTATCTCGAGAAGGAGGTGGGCACAAAATAAAATCTTTAGGGCACAAATCAGCACAAAACGGATAGCCTGGTCAATCTTGAATGAAAGTGCGGAGAGAGCGTGAAGTTGGCTCCCGCTTTTAAATCTCGAATGTCTCGAAAACGGAATGAGCAGAAAATATTTTTTTTACAGCACGAATCCGCACAAAAAATTTGTTAAAATCTATCAGCATGATAGATTTTTTTAAAAAGTGGAAGCGCGGGAGCAGCCTGGAGTTGGCGCTCATTTTTCAATCTCGAGAATGAGCACGAAATAACATTTTTACAGCACAATTCAGCACAAAACGGGCACAAATTTTAGAAAAGTGAAAGTGCGGAAGCCAACTATACGGATCCAATTGTCAGTTATTTATAACGATCATGCAGTGACAGTGACACTAATAATTTTAGCATAGTTTAATTCATGTGGATCTTGATATTTAATGAACACTGTATAAAGTTACAAGCTTTTCGATGAATCCTCGTACATGTATAAGGTTTTTACTTGCCTTAAAGCGAAATGAATAAATATACCGTTTTGGTAAATTATTTCTTGCTTCGTTTAATGAAGCAACGTAAGGGCAATTATGAATTAAGAAATTATAATAAGCAATTAATATGAATTTATTACCGAATTGAAAGATATCTACGTGCACAGATGTTGTACATGTATTGTTTATTGCAGGATTTACTACAGACTGTGGCAATAAACATGCTTCAAATCTGTGTTAAACATTGTTTATTGCTAGTAGTTGCCATTCGCTTAAATTATATAATTGTAACTTTTCCCATAATTCAAATTTATTAGTCGCATGAAGAAATAATCAAGAGCGTTGATTAGAGCATATCGTTTGCTTGATACTTTAATGTTGTCTTAATAAACCTCAAGCAAGCGCTTTGATATTATGGTGATCAAAATGTCGATACTTAATTCTTTGTTGTAAATAATTGGTCTTAATAACGAAACATATACAGACTTTAAAGATTTGACATTTATGGCTTTAATTGAAGATGCCCTCCTTTTACTGTGGTATTGCTCGATAGTCCGTGAAAATTATTCTTCCTTTATATTTCTGCTAATAGTTACTTATAATAGAAATATGAAAGTAGTTCTTAACTTTGTTTGGTTGCAAGTTCATTGCCTAAAATAAGTTCGCTATTTTTACATAAAGCTTATAACGAGTAAGCTTAAATGTGTTAAAATAAACAATTCTGATTATTAAGTTATTAATATCCGTAATAATTAAAGCGTGACAAATGGTTGGCGCCGTGAAAGGAGCTGTGTTTACTATGTACATACAAGGAATCGAGTGGACATTCGGTTATTATCGGTTGATCGGTGTACGTGTACTATTTATAATGTTCGAGAAACTAGTGGAAACGTCCGGGGCGTACCGCGCAAAAGTAGACACAGTATTAATAAAAAAATAATGGATTGTTACTTTTTATTGACGTACCGATGACCACTGCGGTAATGTGCGACTGCCATGGTACGCAACATAAGCAATGCTTCCATTGTCGATTCGGTCAGGCCTCGACGACGCTCTGAAAACGTTCTCGTATACTTTGCCAATGATCGTTCAGCATCTAATGAAGTAAGATTTGCGAAATTCAAATACTCCTGCATCTCCTCTGTGCAGTCTTGAATTTCAGGTATATATCGAACCTTTTCTAAATCCGGATTTTTATTTAAAACTGCACGAAATTTTTGCGCGACATCTAGTCCTATAGGATCCGTCAAGCTTTCTAAAGCGGCTGCTAAATTGTTGATGTTATTTAACTAGACTTATATAGATAAGTGAATATTTTCTAACTGCGAAATAGTTTGTGTCCCTACAGAAGTTTATGGAAATGTCATCTATTTCTTTTTGAACGTCCGAATCGGAAAAAAGTTGCTGACCTCGCGAACCGCTTGAGAATTAGAAGAATTAAGGTTGAAAATGACGTCTTTCACTTGGGAATAATATTTGCGATAGTAAGATACTGCCTCGATCCATGTTCCCCATCGCGTCAATACAGGCTGAGGTGGAATTTGCGAATACAATTGCTTGAATACGCGGATATGTTTGGGAGATTTCACAAACACTTTTTTGGTAGATGATATTAAATCATTCATCCTAGGATACTTGCTTTGAATTGTTTCTGCTACGAAATGACATGGTGATTTGGGCTCCTACGATACAAAATTCTCTTAACATATTTTTTATTATGTTTACAACGGTTTCGCCATCAGTTCTTTCAATCCTTTTACTGGCTAGCAACTATGAAGCTGTTGGACCATTACGTTTTAAAGGACGCGCCACAATATGAATCACGCTGTGTTTCTGAGCATCAGTAGTTTCGTTCACAGTGAGCCAGATTTTTTGATTTCTCAACTCATCTTTTATACAGTCTTTTACTGTACTTTGTACATGTTGTAAATTGTACCGCAATTGTCTTTTTGTTGGTAGTTTCCATGATGGAACATATTTATCCCAAAAAGACGAAAGCTTTCGTTAGTTGGCAATTGCAACGGCTGCCAAAATATTCTTCATTTCATCAAGAGTCACACGGACTTACGTCTTGTTTTTCGAAAACAACGAATAGAACCTGAAAATAAACCGGGAAACGCCAAACTCCTCAAGATCTACCGGCTTACGACTCAGCATACACATAACTGATAAATACCCGCCCGCCCTCAAGGTCTATCTTGCGGGTGCAAACACGTTGTTTGTCACGCTTTAGTAATAATAATTAGGAAACCTTTTAACTCACATAACAACTTTATTATTTTGAGGTAACTCTACAAATATTTACATCACTTACAAATTTCAAATAAAATTTAAAATTGGCTTCTACTTTTTAATATTTTATACATATAAAACTTTAATATAAACTTATAAATCTACTACTTAAGTCTAACAATTTTATGTACACATTTAGCAATTTATACATTGTAATACACCCATGATGTCCTTCTAGCTTGGCCTGAAGATGGGCATGTGCCCGAAACCGATCGCAAATTAGTTTTTTTCTTATTAAAGAATTTTTGTGAGTACAGGACCATTCATTCACCTTTCCCGATATGATTTACTCACAACGAGTCACTATTGAACATCTAATAATTAGGAACATTTCGTTAGAATTGTATACACGTTTCTATAGCAAAGACTCGGTAGCTCAGTGGTAAGAGGGCTTGCTCCTTACCGTAGGAAAGTTAGGCGTTGTGCGCTCGAGTCTCGCCAGGGTTAAGGGATCGATTTTTCTTGTGTTGAATTACCATTCCTACATTAACCGCATTTCTCCCTTTGTAGCGAGGGGGTGATAGTAACAACATCGTGCAATGGTTTACACACATCATTTACGTAGTAAAAGGCCTCTGAGATTATGACAAGCTCTAAAGCTTATATACCTCGTCACCTATATCATGCCATTTAAAATGGTACGTTTTCTTGGAATTTGTATAAATCTCAATAAAGTAGTATTATTAATTACAGAAATTCTATTTACTACTACCACCACTTACTTATTTACTTGAAAAACTACAAGTTTTCCAAATTTCAACAACAGTGTTGCTACGTTCCTTAATAAATTCTTCAAACGAACTTCGACAGTAGGTACATTCATGGTTACATCCGAACTTTGTTGTATCCGGATCCGGTTCTTTTCAAACAAACAAAAACAAAATAACAGTATGGTATCTTTGATTAAAAAAGGTACAGTATGTGTAGAAAATTTATTTGCTTGTTATACTCAGTAAAAACGCACAACCTACTTAAGTTGAGCAATTGGAGATTGCGCCCAAACGGAATTAATGTCTTAGGAAAATCTTTAAGAAGATCCACAAGATGCGTTTGGTTATTATGAATACCATTTATTACATTTTGTTTGGACTGTCTTTTTTCACTTTTGTTTTCTTGAATATTCCCAGTGTGCCAAAAATAATGCTAATATAGCTCATGGTACTGGTGGAATCATTCCCGCCAAGCAATGCGGGCAGAAAGCATTAGCACACGAACATGTTTCTGCCTACCCGGCATCATCAGCGCGGTTACCATAAAAATACACATGAAGAATGCCTAGTAACAAAAATAATGCCAATATAGCTCATGGTGAGCCTGGGGATCATTTGTACGCACAGTTGCCTAGCGCTTAGGCGCAACGACACCTTGTGTTCAGCAGTTCATGAGCTGCTCGATAGGTGGCGGGCATCTGTACTCCGGTGTGTGTCGCCACAGTCTAGGACGGCATGACTGTGTTTCTTGGCGCTAGGGGGCGCCGAGAGATATTTTCAGTGCTGTTATGGACATTAGAGGCATAAACCGAGAGATAGACACAATGAGAGAGCAGAGAACAGAAAGGGAGTGCTCGTAGCCACGGTGATGACGCCAGGCAGGCAGAAACATGTCTGCGTGCGAGTGATTTCTTTTCTCTGCTCGTATTGTATTTGCCGGGAATGAATCCACCAATACCATCAGCTATATATTTAGCATTATTTTGCGTTTTGTTACTAGACATTTTTCATGTGTATTTCTAGTGTTATCTGGACGAAATTGTAGATGTGTGTCAACTTTTAGGCTTATATTTAATTCCTGTTGTACTGTTTATTCTTTGCTTGCTTATGCTATATCTAGTATATAAAAAAAAGACTTAAATACATCCTGTCTCTCGGATTGACAAGGTTTGGAATTTTCTTTTGTTACTGTGTGATGTTGTCATATAGGCTTACACATCATTGTTTGTTACCCCTATCATCATCTATTTTGTCAAGCCTTTCTAAATACTAAATAAATATGTGTCTAAATTACATATACCATCGGGGACTCGTTACTCCATTGACCAAGATAGTAATTTTCAAACCCCGCTCCACCACCTCAATAAACAATACACTAACAAAGACACATTTCGATTACGGTGCGTGAACCCCACTATCCTAGCATCTATTCCCCTTTATTACGCCCGGGCAATAAGTAGAAAAACCTCCCTTTATAACGCGCCCCTTTCGGACCCGTTCATTTCGCAATTCTGGTGACATTTTGTTTTATGTAGCGCTCTCCTTATCTTCCCCTAGCCTTGGTCGCATCCCTAGCGTGCTAAGAAAATCGAGGTTAATGGTATTTTATATTGAAATGCTTAGCGTTACCGTTACCTAAGATACTTAATAATGGGACGAGCGACATTTTACTCTTTCAAGGGTTCTCCGCAGGGTGTCGTTTCGCTGTAGCTACTAGCATACCGCGCCGTACGGTCTCCGAATGTATGACTGGGGAAAGTTATGTGAACGTATTATAGCAGAGCGACATACATACTTATTAAGTCTAAATAAAAAATATTGTTGCGCATTTAACACCGTCCCAGAGGGTGGTTTTTATTGTTTAAGGAAGGTTAAATGTTATTTATATATGCGAGTAGCCAAATTTGGGAATAACATAAATTAACTATGAGTGAAGTTTATAAAGCTTGTTAAAGCTACACATGAAAAAATGCATAGTAAACAAAACCTAAAATAATGCTAATGTAGCTCGTGGTATTGGTGGAATCATTCCCGGCAAACATAATGCGAGTAGAAAAGGAAAGTACTAGCACACGGACATGTTTCTGTCTACCTGGCGCCATCAGCGCGGCCACGAGCACTCTCCTCTGCTGCCTACATTATATCTACCTCTCGGTTTATACTTCCAATGTCCACAACAGCACTGAAAATATCTCTCGGCGCCCCCTAGCATCAAGAAACACAGTCATGCCTTCCTAAACCGTGGCGACACATACCGGGGTGCAGATGCCCGCCACCTATCGAGCAGCTCATGGGCTACTGAGCACAAGGTGTCGTTGCGCCTAATCGCTAGGCAACTGTACGTGCAAATGATCCCTCAGGTTCACCATGATGTATAAAAATACACATGACAAAATGCGTAGCAAACAAAACCAAAAATAATGCTAATATAGCTCATGGTATTGGTGGAATCATAGGTGGCGGGCATCTGTACTCCGGTATGTGTCGCCTCGGTGTAGGTCGGCATGACTGTGTTTCTTGACGTTAGGGGGTGCCGAGAGATATTTTCGGTGCTGTTGTGGACATTGGGGGCATAACCGGGAAGTAGACATTATATATATAATTCAGGCAACAAACGAGAGTGCTCGAGACCGCGCTGATGGCGTCGGGTAGGCAGAAACATGTCCGTGTGCTGGTGCTTTCCTTTCTCTGCGCGCATTATGTTTGCCGGGAATGATTCCACCAATACCATGAGCTATGTTAGAGCTATTTATCCAAATATAGAAAGAAAGATGCGCATATTTTTCAGATTTAGATCTATCTATCTAAAAAACTACCCCCAAAATTTGGCGTTTATCAAATCCCTTTACGCTAGCGCGTAGCGTAAAATAATTCCGCGTCCTTTCAAATGATAAAACTTGAATTAACCTTGGACTAAATATAAAATTTTAACACCAGTGAAACGAAATTGAAATTACTTGGAATATAAACCATATACCAAAACACGTCGGCAACTCCAGGTAAAAGGGGGCCGATTGTTTTGGCGTCTGTTCGTTCTTTTGTTACCGATGGCTTTTGTTAATATAGACAATATTTTATATTCTTAAAATTCAGTTCACAACTAAATTTCTTTTCGTTAACAATACTTTACAGGCAGCAATATGCTACTAGAGTTCGTGATCTAGCATCTAACGAACTGACATTAGCGAGTATCGGTAACCGTAAAATATGGACATTTCCTACCGGACTTGACAATTTATTGCAGTGATGTTTGGTTTATGAAATTTTGTTAAACACAAAATACGTGTTACGTGCTTGTAGCAAGAAGTTACATCAAAAGAAAAGTTATGTTATCGTTTCCACGAAATTATCGTTGGCTGGAAATACATTTGGAGGTATGAAACTCCGGACACAGAAAAAGGGGAGCCGGCGTGCTATAAAAGCCGCTACAGAATCTAAAACAAAGTCAACTCTGACAGTTGCTGCCAGAGCGCAATCGGCTGAACGTTACTCCTCGTAGCGCTAATGATAGCGATTTTATGTATTGTATTTCAGACATTACACTACTGTACAACATTTTTCAAGGAAAATTTGCTAAAGCTCATGTTTTGTATGATCATTTTCACATTTATCATACTACGTTTCATATTGGAAACTTTTTTACAAAGCTTCGTCTTAATAATTAGAAATATAATCCCACATATATTATAGCAACGCGCTATTAAACAATGGCTAATGGATAAATGGATATATTTATGACGACCATAGGTCTATGTGTTTGTCCTATCGGCACAGTTGTCACAAGAACACTGCCCAAGTTGTCAAACGCTAGCTTCGAATTATTGCTTCTAAGGTGCACACAAAATCTTAACCCCAACGCTGTCAAGACAGTGGTTCGAATATCTTGAAACATTTAAAAATTCAGAATTATACGCCCTATTCATTTATTGAGAAACGCCATATCTAAATGTTCGTGAGTTTCTCGCCTAAAATGTCTCAAAACTCCGTCTTACAAAAACTAAATAATCTGTCTCATATCCAAAGGAACATCTAATAATTGTGGAAAGTTGTGAAGAAAATCTAAATGATATCCGCCTGTCTTGCAAGGAAAGTGTGAGGCATGTCCTTCAGTAGACTAGTCCAAACATTAACTCAAAATCGATTCTTCTCACAGGATACTGATTTTCTAATGCCCAAACATGGTTGTTATGGAAATTCACACAGTTCCTTGTAGATGTGGTTTCGTCGTCAACCAAAATAAATTTAATAAACCTTCATTTCTGTGGCACTGACAACCCTTAAGGGATGATCTTGTGACTGTAAAGCTTCGACCACTTGATAATGATACGGTTAAAACTGTTCTTGTTTTATAGTCTTCCATACCATGAGCCACTCTAACTTGAAGTGTTATAGACCTGGTGCTTGTTGTTGGTTAGTTTTTGAGAATTTCTAAAATTTTGCCTTCACTGCGTTTATGGCTGATCGTTCACCTAAGACAATATACGTCAGAGCGCTTAGGCCTTGTTATATATCGGAGGTAACGGTCGCGTTCAAAGTAATTTCAAGTGTAGTGTTATTTCAAATTAATTTCAAGCCCAAGTGCGGTTGGTTGAAAGAAGGTGGGGTTTCGTACTTGACGCGCTAGAATAGTTTTAAAGGTTAGTTTCTTTTCTACCAGTAATTCGTATTTCGTAAATGTTATTTTTCTCTCAATTTATTCTTTTAAACTGCAGAAAGAGTATATACATGATCTTCTCGAATCTACGACGATAAAATGTCTTTTAAATAGATGCAAACAGTATATAAAAGAAATGAATGTGTATGTCATGTTAAAATTGGAGTGTTGTAGTACATTGTTACATTCTTGCACATAGATTTCTACAGCATACACACCTACATTCAATTTCCTAATTGCTTCGTTTGCAAAGTACGTCCATAACGTTGTATACCTTCCTTGTAGACAAACAAAAAGGAACTCGAACAGAATTTTAAGTAGGTAGTTGGCAAAAATTCAGCTTCCGCATTGTTCTCTCAATGTTTGCAGAAATCGGCGACAAACAAAAAGTCGAAAAAGGGTCTGGCACCCGAGGTACTAGAATTTCCGACAAAAAGGAGCGCGTCGTAAAATCTACCAACAAAGAAGTCCGAGGTAATCCAATTTTATGCGCGATTGTCGGCGAACTTTCCCCTTTGTTAACCCCGTTTTGTATTTTTGGGGTAGTTGAGGTAGTTTTCGTACGGCAAATATGCCAATGACGGCCAATTCCATCTGATTATTGGATACGAGTGTGCGTTCGATAACGTACGATTTAGGCATTTTACGCACCTCTCTCGGGCCATCTTCCTTTGCATCTTTATACGGATATAGCGCATATACAAAATTAGGAGTCTATTGAACGAAGCGGGGTGCCTTTTTTATTGGATTTTCCGGACCATTAGGTACAATGATTGATGAATTTTAGATAACATAATATTCTTTTGTGCCCCCCTCTGCGTCATAATGGAGTTACAACTACATCTACATCTTTTGCTTTTATAGTATAACTGCAAGATTACTTTAAAGCAAAAAAAAAAGATATACAAATATTATTTTTGACACAGCAATTTCATAAAGCAAATGGTTTTCATATTGTAAATCCGCAAAAATCATTTGTTACGTTTTCTTTTGAAGCACAGTGTATGTGCGGACTTTTATTTCTGAGTTTGCGCGAGCTGTTGTTTTACTTTTAGAAGTATTTCATTTCATTTTTTCCTAGGTGACAAGCTCTTAAATTTCAGTGACACTGTATAGTGCTTACTTTAATTTGTTAAATCTTTTGTTTATGTTTTCCCATTAAAATATATCGGGTTAACCTTCTTTCGTAGCCCTCATTAGGGTCTTGACATTTTGGTTTATTTCGATACTCATGTATGCTCCAAGAAAATCTCCGACAACAGATTTTATTTACTTTTAGTTATTTACCCTTTTGTTATTCTTTCTGCTACTGTAGGTATCGCACACTACATTAGATTTGCTTTTTGCAGTGTTGTTAATTTTTCCACATCTAGCAAACAGTTAAAATTAGTCTCTTATTTTACCTAAAGGTCTATACTTCCCTTTTTCCTTGTCTTAGCAAGTCTTTGGGTCTTCCTCTATTATTATTTGCTACTTCAGTTGGAAGTGTTTCTGTTTACATTTAGTACGGTTATGCGTCGATCAGCTGATTTGCTTATGTTACACGAAATTAACAGATCTTAAGTGCGTTCTGTAAAACCTTAGAGCATTGTTCGTTCAAAGTGCGGACATGTAACTTTCGGTTGTTTTCAGTCATTTCACTGCTACTAGCTCTTTTGATATGCTCGACTTTTTTTAATAGTTGATCTATATTCATTCAATCTTATTTACGTATTGTTCCATTTTAAATTCTCAGTTCAGCATCTTTCGTTATCATAACTTGGTGCGTGTTCCAAGTAGCTCTATGACGTATTTCCGAATGAGGTAGAATTGCATTTCCGGCTGTATTTCCGGCCACTTGGTCGTGGAATTTGATCACTTGTGGCCTAACTGTTGAGGTGTTAGCATACGGTAGTGTCTTCCATCTTGTAATATTTGGAATTAATCACGTTGAGTGGATATTTTGGAAACCTACCGGTATTTTCCGTTGCCATCATTTGGTCTCGATTATTGGATTGGAAATATTTGAGAGGATAGCTACGAATTGCTGCTTGACAGGACTTGAATACAACGTCTCTAACATTCATCTTTGATTTTTCACGTGGGATCAAGATTTTTATTCGTTCCCATCTTATTAATCGTTTTGCCCGTTTTAACGATAAGCTTTCAATTTGTTGATATTTCACATTGTAATTTTGGGGTTGCGTTTATTTCTTTTTAGGGGTTCTATTCTGAGGTGCGCTGTTTGGAGACTTCTATTCTTGAATACGTTGTCTTTTTGATACCTTTTGTTATAAATTTTTGTTTATGGATATACTTGATTTTTGGCCTAACATTTCTGGATTATTACCCGTTTGGAACTTGGAACTACCTGTGATCTTATCTTCCGGCTTGTTGTCTGGAATTAATAAATTCCTTCGAATTGAAGAGAATTTAGAAACAAGCATCGCTACCTGTGATCAGTCAGCACCTTCGTGAACCAGCTAAGTGCTACTTGTTTTTTTTTTTCCTTTTTTTGTATTATTTACCTTGGTGAACCTTAATTTAGTAGTTATTTAATTCAAGTCTGTTTATAACGTTCTCACATCTCATAGTTAATAGCTTAATCGATTCAGATTCTTTTTAACGTATTCAGTTTCAATTCAAAACAAATTATTTGAGTTAAATCTCTTACTTGTCGTACATATTAACTTTAAATTTTAAGTCAAGCAAACTTAATTTTGTGTAAATCTAACTTTGATTAATAATTTTATAGCTATTTGTGTTCATTAACTTCAACCTGGTCTTTTGAACCAGTTTTGCTTCGTAGCTTATGCAACGATTGTTTTTAATTTACTTTTATAATTATTACATATTACGATTTTGCTACTGTCATAATAATGTAAATCGAAGCGTTGGCCATTGTATTCGGTAACACCTTACTACTTATTTTGTTAACAAAAAAAATTATGAATAATTTTTAATTGTTTTTTTTGTTTGGCTGATAGAAGTTTAAATACCTTTCGATACATATAACTTTTACAACCTTTTTTTTTTTGTTAAACGAATTTGCTCATACGTTAACTTGTGACTTTTTTTTTAATTATTCAAATCATCCCACAACTTCTACACTTCTCCTGATAATTTATTTTTTTTTATTACTATCCTTGTGGGTTCCTGTTTACCCCAATCACCTGACAGTGTTAATTCAAGCAGGTGGCGCCTTATTAATTATCTTTTATTTGTATTCGTATCGACGCTAGAACGTAGCACATTCTAAAATTATTTGCTGTTTTGGTGGTGGGAATCTTTTTTTACTGATATTTTATATGGTAGAGTACGTGCAAACGTTTAACTATTTTTAGGCAGCTTCTTCCCATTGAAAACATAAAAAATGCTGTTAAGTTTGGGACTGATATTTTGAATTATCTTTCTAGCTTTGGTTTGCTTATCTGTAATAATTAACGCTGGCCACGAGCGGCACCGCGCATCGGCGTAGAATCAGTTCGGACCGAGAGGAACGGTAGTATTACTTCGTCTGCGGAGCAGTACGGACATTTTCGCTGCCGGTCATTTGCGCAATTGTTTATCTGTCCTAGAAAAATTATGATTTCGTCAGTAAAACGACCGCGGTCGGACAAACTTTGAAAATTTATTGCAGAAATTCCAGACTTAATATATGAAGGTGCTAAAATTAAATGTGTAATCTGTAAAATCCCGTTAATGTGTTGGTCCAGACAACATTGTCTACGACACGTAAATAGTGAAAAGCATGTCTCAAAAAGAAATTGCGCACGAGACAATGAAAATTTATATTTTATTTATGCGTTACGTTTATCGCATGTAATATACCGTTTAATTTACTAGACAAGGAACCATTTATCTGCTTTTGGAATAACTATTCGGAGTGCAAATTACCAAGTCGAACATCGTTACGAAGAATTGTGCCATCTGCACGAGAACATATTGAACAAAAAATAAAATCGGAGTTGAAAGATCAAAAATTGTGGTTATGTGTCGACGAAACAACAGATCGGAAGAAACATTCTGTTCTTAATGTAATGGCACGCAAATTGGAACCTCATCAATCGGCACCTTCAATTCTATTAGTCTCCAAACGAATACAACAGTGTACTGCCGAAGTAATTTCAAAGTTAGTGTGAAATACATTGGACAAGTTTGAACTTTCAACAAACCAACTCTTGATGTTAGTGAGTGATGGTGCTGCAAACATGCTTTCTGTAGGCCGGTCTCTTAAAAAGCATTCTGCTAATTTGTTACACATTACGTGTAAAATTCATGCTCTCAATCTTGTGGCGGATAGTATCAGAAAATGTTATCCTGAGGTAGACGCTTTAATAGCGCATACCAAAGCAGTATTTGTCAAATCACCGAAACGTATTCGCGAATTTCACAGACTGTGCCCCCGTATACCAGAGCAACCAGAACCTATTCTAACTCGTTGGGGAACATGGCTACAGGCCGCTTTTTATTATCATAAATATTTTGACAATATTAAGAACGTGGTTTTACAATTCGATACAAAGGAAGCTGCCGCTATCCAGAAAAGCCAGTCGAAATTTCAAGATAGTCAGGTTAAAATGGATTTAAAAATCATTCACGACAATTACTTCGGGCTAGCAGATGCAATAGAAAAATTACAAAATCCTGCGGTGCCGTTAGAAGAATCTCTACAAATAGTGCAACATGTTCACGCACAGCTATGCGCGATTGAAGACGCAAAAAATGTTTCTGTTCTAGAAAAATTTGAAAGTGTTTTTGAGAAAAATTCTGATTTTGGCACATTAAGACATATTTGTGAAGGTGCGTCAACAGAATCGTTAAGTTATTTGAAAGATTATTTTACTTACGCAAATATTACGTCACTAGATGTAGAACGTTCGTTCTCTGCATATAAACGCATTTTTTCCTCATGCCGTACTAGTTTTGCCGAAACAACAGTTGAAACATATCTAATGTTGCAGATATTTAACAGACATTATTCACTTTGTGATTTCACGGAGGACTCTTAAAATGGTAAGTGTTTGAGCACGTGTTATTTAATTTTTATTTAAAAGATGAGCGAAATTATTTGCGGCAGCAAACATCTCTATTAGCAGAATAACTCTAGTGGAACGCAAGGCCTGGTCGACTCGCTACTACTACGCTACTGCGCGGTACCGCTCGTGGCCAGCTTTAGTAATAATGCTACAAAAAGATTATTACTAAATCCAATTTTAACAGCTATTAATCGCTTAATTCAGGCTACCACATCGGCCCTTTTCCGTATCACTTACGCTAGTCAACGTTGTCGTTAAAACTGACCGTCGTTGATGTTTGTGTCGTTTGATTAATCCCTATTCTGTATTAAACTGCAATTTAACTATGTAGTTAATGGTCATCGTTTACATCTATTTAAATGATCATATTTAACGAATCGTTTCATGTAGGTGTTAAGTTATTGACGACTTGTTTAGTAAAATAAAAATGGTCCTACAAATAATGATAGCAAGGACTGTGGGGTAGTATGACAAACAACAGAGAGTATCGGCACACTCCTCACCACACAAAATGTTATTAATTAATTCGGAACAGCTGTTTCAAAGGCTCACTGGGCCCCCATTTTCAACCGGGTTACCGAATAAATCTGTGCAGATTTATTCGGTAACCCGGTTGAAAATGGGGGCCCAGTGAGCCTTTCAAAAAGCTGTTCCGAATTAATTAATAACATTTTGTGTGGTGAGGAGTGTGCCGATACTCTCTGTTGTTTGTCCTACAAATAGTTGAATGATATGTTTATGCTTTTATTTTCGTACGTTTTTTTTAAGGAAATAAATTAAAAATTCTAGGAAAAATCATCTTGACATGAGGAATTCGTTTGAAATATCAGACCTAGGATATATTAAATGTTTTAGATTAGGAAAAGGTTGAGCTTGATTTTTTTTTTAATTTAGGAATTAATTAACCAATTCAGTATATACTACATAATGGATCATATTTCTTTAAGAGGAGTAAAAAATAAAATAAAGCCCATGTTTGTCCAAGGGATGAATGATATCAAACAACTTTAATAGTCGAATTAGTTCACTCGATGTCCATTACTTTACATGAATCAATACACTACTTTTTTTCGTTACGCAAACTTCCAATTCATTTTATAAGCTCGCTATAAACCAGACCACAAATCAGCAAAAACTGAACACTCAGAAAGTGTACACGCAGAAAGTTTACTTGTATTAACACCGTCCGCCTCAATTCAAGGTAATTATCGTTTTAATTATCCACAATAGAATTACTGTTTTAATTCAAAAGCAATATTTTCCTTGCGTTCTTTTCTTCGCTTAAGAGAAGTATATACTTGTAATGACATAATTGTATTTCTTCCTTTAAGATATTTGTTAAGTGGATTCAAGGAAATCTTCAGAAAACTTGAAGAACGGAATTCTTAGTATAAGTAAATGGCCGCTATAACACAAAACAATATTTTCTTAAGGATAGTAAATAGTTTTCTGAACTCAAGGAAACGTTTAGCTATTGTTCATAAATCAATATTTTCATTTTCTTAAAATAAAGCATTTATTTACTTAGGATTCTTGAAATGTATATTATTTATAGCCACATTATTAATTGCACTTACCTTGTTTGAAACATTTCGATATATCCGTACTTAATGCAGTAAATTGTACTGATTGCTTGTGATTTTAAAGAGGCCAAGGTAGGTTATCTTCAGAATAATGTGCAAACAAAAGTAAACTTAATATAGAAGTACACATGAAAAAAGTGCCTAGAAACAATAACCAAGATAATACTGATAAATAGCTCCTGATGTTGATGGAATCACTCTCGGCAAAGCAATGTGAGAAGAGAAAAGCACTGACCAATGGACATGTTTCTGCGTCATCAGCGTTGTTCGGAGCGTTTTTTTCTCCTGCCCACATTGCTGTTCGTCTGTCAATTTATTCCACTAATCTCCAAAAACAGCACTGAAATATTTCCTGGCGCCACCTAGTGCCAAGAGATATAGTTATGCCCGTCGTAGAAAGTAGCGACAGAAACCGGAATGTAGATGCCATACGCACAATGCTTCATAAACATTTTCAAAAGATACCGGTTAATGTAATATGAATATTTCCTTAACTTAAGACTAAATGAAGAAACATTTTTCTGTCTTGGATATTTTTAATTTTCTAACCCCAAGAAAATATTTATTTAATATAAATGAATTATTTTCTTATATTAAACATTTTTATAGTCTTGAAATAAAAATATTTTCTGATTTTTGCAACAAAATCTAATTACTTGATGCAAGAAATCATTTCTCTGCGTGTACATAAATCGTATTGTAATGATTTCTCAATAAATCCTTTTTCTTTCACTTCAAAATTGTATAATTTCTATCTCGTAGTTAAGACCTCAAAACTTAATTTAATTTTAACTATTGAAATACATATACGACTTTGTTTTTTATTACGAAAACGGAACAAAAGCATATGTTAAAAAGGACATTACATCATACAGTTTAAAAAATCAACAATGATCGCTAAAATGTTTACGATCTGATGCAGAATATGGCCGATTTTCTGGCATTACGAACATGTAACATGTACTCTTTCTTGTTACGTTCTCCTGGTTTGAAGAACAGATGCCAATAGTCGTCTACTTTGACGTACCTTCCTTGTGAGGAGAGGACCAATTGCTTCGCTGAAATATATAAAATGCTTGCTTACTTGCTCGCAATACGTGTATATAAAAAAATGATTATTCAAAAAACATTGCCTCTTGTTACAAAATAAAAAAATATTTATATAAAAAGATGTGTGGTTATTGTGTAAATGTAATAATGTATTTTTTACTCAATTGTGTATACATATTTTGTGTAAAATAAAAACCAGCTAGAAAATGCTAGAAATATTGCACGGGTCAATATTATGCATACGTACCTACAATAATATACATATACAATTTTCATGCAATTTTTAGTTTATAGGTGACCTGAACTGTAATGATGCAATGTCAACTTAAGGCAATCCAAAGTAGAGGTTTTATTACTACAAAAATCGTTAATTTTATTTTGCAAGTATTTCTGCTTTATTCTAATTCTGGTAATTTATAGTGTGACAAATTCTTACAGGAATGTTCTGTTATATTTATTGCGAAAGCGTTGGCTTCTTGCAGTTTATGACAAGTCTTTAATTGTCTTTAATTAATTTAGGATTCATGTCGACTCAGCTCGATATAGACTTCTTTTAATTTTCTTTCTGGAACCATTTGATTTTTACCATTTATAGTTCTTAGTAAGTTGTACACCTTCAGACTGTTTTCAAAAGATGCTAGGGTCTCTGCAACGTTTGAGACGGTTAAATTTCTTCTTGTGTCTATTCGGTACGACTCCCTCTCGTCATTCCATCTGTCACAGCCGAAAGCTGTGTGACGGACGTTGTCTATGTTCTCACAGTACCAATACGTATCGGACTCTACTTTGCCCCTCTTGTACAGGTATTGACGAAAACAACGATGTCCCGAAAGTACCCCATGTAATAGTCAGCTTTGGCTTTGGAAGGTCTTTTTATCTTGGTATGAGCAGTCTCGTTCATTGTCCACATCTTCCATTTCTCCATTCTTCTTGCCATTTGCTAACGAGCGCACAAACCTCTCCAATGCTGCAAGTTCTACAGCTCATCCTTTTTAGTTTGGTAAGTTTTGCAAAGATCTTCTGGTTTTTGGTTGCTTCCCACCACACTTGGGCGGCGTACAATACCTGTGAATATACCACTTTGACCAAGGCTCCCCTTTCGAGAATCGTGGACCTCCGATATTGGGCATTAGATTCAATAGGGCAGCGATGATCATTTCACTAATATGTTTCGCATCGCTCAAGCTAGTGTCCATCCATCCCTGGTATTTGATTGCATTCAACGGAGCAAAAAGTGTACCTCCTAGATCAAATTTTGTTGTCCCTGTCTTTCTTTTCTTCATTAACAGCATTGCTTTTGTATTCTCCGCCACTAGCTCCAGGTCTCTTAATTTAATACACCTCTTCACTTTGAGGAGCGCCAAGTTGGCTGTGCTCATCAGCATCTCTTGTCTCGCTGCATTTACCACCAGGGCAATATCGTCCGCAAAACCAATAAGTTGCGCCTGCCTTGGTAATTTAGTTCTGAACAGATCATCATACATAACGTTCCATAGAGGCCACAGGGTCGATGCTGGGTCCCAAAGCATCGACCCCTGTTGCACCCCGCTGTTTACCTCTATGCTTTTCGTTTAACCCTCAGCTTCAAAAATAACCTTCTTCTCGGACAGGCAAGCCGCTATTATTTTTAGGAGGCTGCTAGATATGGCTCTGAGTGCATTCAGGATATGCCTCCATGAGGCGTTGTTGAAGGCATTTCTTACGCCCAAAGTTATCATCGTGTTGACGGCCCGCCCAAGCCGCTACTCGTTTTGCTGTTCTGACCGCTTCCTGGATCGTGTCGATCTTTTGCCATCCCTTACGAAAATAAAATTCGCTTACTGTTACGCCCGCCGTTTCTCGTAATTCTCGCTTGAGTCGCGCCAGCAGAAGATGCTTATATACCTTGCTTTCGATCTCCGAAAGACAAATGGGTCTATACGCTTTTGGGAACGTTTGATATATATATTTCTTTTGCAAATCAAAACCAATTTAGCTCTCTTCCACAAACGGGGAAAAACCCCTCTTGCGGCCAGGTGATTATAGATATCCAGTTTGCGGCTTAGATTATTTTGATGTATTAAAATATTTTTTAAAACTTGTTTCTACATCAACACATAGAATATTATAGTAGTCTAGTGATGGTCTTATAAAGTGCTATTCAATTGAGAGTTGTATTATAAAACATAACATTAATCGATATTTTTTTGACATTTTCGATTGAAAACTTTATTTAATTAATACAAAAATAAATCCGATAAAGCATAACCACAAATTAAATGGAAACGATGAGAACCTAGCAGCGTAATCAATTCGTTTTGTGGAATAAAATCTAGGCGTTGAAGATATACAAAATAATGGAAACAGGCTTTACGCTTGATAATCTACATGATTCGTTTTGTCGGCTTCACGTAGGTGGTTTTATTAACTTCACCATCCAAAGGTCTATTAATTACGTGAAAAGCTGTATATTACTTTTGTGCTGTGTTCAACATTAGATTCAATACGGAAGAACGAAAGACGCGGTTATATATGCACATGTTACATGATATATATCTTCGAATTAAGAATCATTTGTCCGTTTAATGCGGATAATTATTCGAAAATCTCTATGTATAATATATTACATACCTGTGGGAGTACGCCCGAATGAAATATGTGTTAATGTTAAAGGTGAATAATGTAATAAATTTCTTGAAAGAAAATGTTAATTAGAAAGCGATAATTTTTATTACGTGTTGAATTCTTTAAGCGTTTTTGAAAGCTGTGGTGTATATTAATAATAGTATTCTGCAACTAAAAAAATTGAAACAAACGATTTTATATTATAGGAGAGAATAGTAGCTAAATGTTGAAAGTATTCTATAAGATTTCGATCGTAATAGTGATTTCCTTAGTCTCGCAGTAAAGTACTTGCCCGATCTAGCTGGCCAAAACTATTGCAGCTGTTTAACTCTTTCTAAACATTTTATGAGATTATTAAATGCCATCTTATTTAAAGCAGAAGAATGTTAAAAAAACACTGTTACGTGGTTTGAAGAGAAACAGTGTTACATGATTTGTAATATTAATTGTTGTTAATGCATAGGTGCAATTTGTGGAAACAAAAATAAGTCTTCAGATCATCATTTCTCCCCTCTTCCCGCAATTTTATCTGTCTGGCATACGAGGTAGGCGCCATAAATTCTCGGCCTGATATAGAAAAAATAAATTTATATCTTCAAGCAGTATGCTCTTGATCTTTTCAACGATTTCCTCTGAAACTGATGGTCTTCCGCTCCGCTCTTCATCGTGAATTTCCATCCGACCTCCAGTGAATTCCCTACACCATTTGCGGACTTGTTGAACAGCTATACACTTTTCTCCATAAACTTCGGTTAATTGACGATGAATGTCTATAGGTGAAACCTCTTTCGCGTTTAAAAAACGTATCACAGCTCGAATTTCGCACGTGGCGGTAGCAACGATCGGGAGTTCCATCTCGGACGGCTACTTAGCCAGACGGGAGTGGTACGTTTATAGAGTGGGAGAGCTGCTGCACACGCCAATGTTGTCGGATTTCGCCTAACATGTCTTATTGCTGCTGTAGGGCTTTGGGAACCTTATTTTACGATCATCCCTCGTACCATACCGTATATTATCATTCTTAGCTAAGTTTGTTAAACTACTTCACATTCGATCGGTTAGAAGGTAGGCTCCTTAAGTTGCCACTGCCACACTCATACATATCATATACCGCGTTAGTAAGTTCCGTAGTAAAGTAAACCGCTAAAATATATGGACAGTGTTGTAACGTTTGCCCGCTATGAAAGTATAAGGTGGGGAGTCGCGCGAAGCGAATCTATCAGTGCGAATCTAATCGCCGTCAGGAGAGGATCGCTAGACTCTAGCCATGCATTATACCCGTAGTTTATTTCTTTAATTGATCATCCTTGCCTCTCACCTTTTCTCCTTGGTTATTTTTAATTTGCTTTGTTTGTGTCTCGACTGTATATACTGTAAAATAGTTTTCTTTTTAATCATGTTCTTATAAACTAAGAAGTCGTTAAATGGTACCACGGTGGAGGCAGAATGCACATGGTTGCTTATTTGAACATTTATTATAATAATACGTTCAACTGACTTTTTACATATACAAATACGATTCATTTTATCATAAAATTCCATCAATTAGATTTAAAAAACATGTAAGTATATGTCGTGCGCTTTAATATTTTAAAATTTAACATATTGGATATTTGGAAATGAAAAAATGTGGTCTAGTTAGTTTATAATGGGAGATTCTATTTAGTTTTGGAATTCGTCATTTTCCTCTTATATTAAGGGCGCTTTCTTTGCTTGATATACGACAGTAGTATTTATTTTGAAACAATCAACGATTAAAGTCCATTAATAGGACAAAAATCAAATAAGATGTCTTACATATTTCCTAAAATCTGTGTCGAGCTGTTATATCGACTACGTATGGTACACTGAGAAAAAATTCTTGTTGAATTTAACGCAATTGTGTTTATTCTACCACAACTGCGCGTTAATTATTGTGATAACCGCTGTGGGCGTTAGATTCAACTTTTTTTTGTTGCAAACTCATTGTGTTAATAGTTAACACAATGTAATGTTAAAAATATACCATAAAAGAAATGCAATTTTAACAATAATGTTTTGTGGTATTAACTGCAACTTTATTGCGGATTTAACAAACATTTAATTGTAAATGCTATACTTACGTTTGTATTTCTTAACAATA
This sequence comes from Dynastes maya, assembly GCA_029619315.2. Lineage (NCBI taxonomy): Eukaryota > Metazoa > Arthropoda > Insecta > Coleoptera > Scarabaeidae > Dynastes > Dynastes maya. The sequence continues at coordinate 304,466 of JAROYE020000029.1, forward strand.
GAGTGATGTACCTTTCACCACAACAATCGTTCTAAATGTCCATCAGAGATGTATGTATCACAATGAAGAGTTGTAAAAATTGCAATGTGTACAGTTAAAAATACAATAGCGCAGCGGTGATAAACTGCAAAATTGACAGCAATGTAATGTTAGAATTACATCAATACTCTGTTAAAAGTTACCAGCTTGCGCACAGTACTACAATAAAGTACTGTAACAATTACAATGTACTACAGTGAAAATTACTATCAATAATTATCGAAACATTCTTACTATAATGTTGTATTTGCTATCCATCAAAAGCAAAAAGTATTATAATTACTAAGGTTCGACAAACGAGTGCAACGTCAGAGGCGTATCGCGTAAAAGTAGGTACACTACCTTTCATGGAAGCAAAAAAAAGGACGGAAGTCAAAGAAAATAAGAGAAATATTAAATGGCCATGTATTTAATACTTACTTACATGATTTTACATATTTTCAAACACAAATTTATTACAAAGAAAAAGTTAATGTAATACAAATAATTTAAATCCGATTTTCATCGAAAAATCCACCTTTTGCCTTTAGGACTGCTGCCACTATTCTCGGCATCCGATTCACTAATTTTGCTAATGTTTCATTGGGCAAGCTTGTCCATACCTCCCGGAGAATGGTCCACAAATGTTCCTTCGATTTTGGACACTTTTTCCTAACACATCAAATTGGAATTATAATTGATTTATTGCGATTATTAGGACATAATTAATTGTGGATTAATCAAAATACAAGTCGAAGTGATTAGCTGTAAATGAGTTATTATTATGCTTACAAAAAGTTTAATCTTAAGTTACAATTTAATAAAAAAAATAAAATAAGAAAAAATATATAAAAAGTAGTTGTTATTATAATACATTTTGCATATTAGAAATACACAAAAATTTACTTGTAAAAAAAGTACAAAACTATTCTCTGTCCAAATTAGGAGATTGTCACCTTTTTCATATAACATAGAAGCGTAAGCTAAACACAATAGTTATGGCATCAAAGCAACTGAAATATACATATGCTAATCGCACACATGCACTACCTTCAGTAGTAATATTGTTGTGATCGGAAGATCCCGTTGGAGAAGTCAGATCAGTCCCGCTGGTTACAGACAAAGTAATCTTGCTGCTAGTGGAAAAATTATCATCATTAAATATATCCACCCCGCTTATTTCTTTAAATAATTGGTATTTTTTCAGAAATTTTATCCGACATCCAATTTGCGGTATTAGTTCTTTAATAAGTGCTTCTATTAATTCTCGAAAACTGCCTTCGTCGATGGCGTTATCTACGATCAAACAAATTTAAATATCAAATCAAAATACAATTATTAAACTTTACAATTTTAGCCATAATGGTGACTGATTTTCCACTTGATTTCAATTCATTCGATATTGCCTATCACCACTTATCCTTCGACCATTGACGTCATCGAAATTTCTTTTTAAATAGAACATGAAGATCTTTATATAATATTGATGTTTGAATTTATATTAAAATTTGAAAAATCCACGGGAAAACTTACATCTGATATCTTCATCTTAATTATATAATTGTAATCTTAAGTAATTTTGAAACTACCTAATCGACTTTAATTCTCCTCAATTTATCAATCGCCTGCTTTTTGTAAAAAATATCGATGACATCATATATTATAAAATTATAATAAAAATTAATAAAAATGTATAAAATTATAATACAAATTTATGGAAGATAACCAAAACAACACACTAACCTACTAACAAGTTAAAAAATTATAATATAAATTCCGATATTGTAGGCTATGTATTTCCCTATAGCTATTAACTTAACTTAAAAAATTACAAAAAAATCAACTTTGGAATAATAATCATATGTAATTAAGTACATGAAACCAGGTTTAAAATTAATCAAAAGCAGGCAATAACGGAAATGTTCTTTTATATTACTTACAATGAAACACTATAGGGTAATTGCACAAAACCGATCGTTATCGGTAACATTTTATATAGGTACTACTCCAACTACTACAGTACAATTAATTTACCACGATATTCTTATTGTCATATATGCATACATACCTCAGAATGCAGGAATCAACACTTCCAGACACCACTCCTTTAATAAATCTTCTACAAATGCGTCCATTGTATATCAACTGCACGATGAAAACTGAACATAGTAAAAAAAAAAAACAAAGAAAGATCTATAAATTTAGAGGGAAAATATCCTATTGGTTCAAACGGCCACAAGCACTAAAACTGTTGTTCGAATACTATCTTCAGTTAAAAGTTACTTGTTACGCATGTTAGATGTACATCCTCCACTAGTAAATGCAAATGATATATCACGTGATCTTTAATGTACACCACAGTAATGGGATTTATACAATCGGTGTTGTAAAAATTACCACAATTAAGTAGCACCATTTTTTTTGTAATTTTAATAAGCGGGAGATACAATCATGCTGGGGTAGTTACCACATCAATTGGTGTAACATGTACACCAACAATATTACAACATCTATATTGTAATTTTAACAAGAACATTTTTCTCAGTGTAGCCGACTGAGTTTCGTGTGTGTGCTAACATTATTGTATGGAACTCGCGCCTATAAATGAATCCTTACTTGCCCTAGTATATGGCTGCACCAATATCTTAAATCTAGAAAACTTTTTCGCCATATACACAGTAATATTTTTAAGTAACAGGTTTTCAACCAAAATTTACTTGTAAAGTTAACGCAAAACTATACAGAATTGATAGATAGCACAAAGTATATACTCTCGCACAAGGCAATAATTTATCTATTACTTATAGATATGCTTTAAGCAGGTGTTTGTACTATGTATTCGACTGTACAATATAACGACTGACAAAACGTCGCTATAAATACGAAGAAAATAAAAAATTCACAGCGAAATATAAATATTAATGCACATATTGTAATAACAAATATGTACGATAGGGATTTTTTCTCATACAAACCACCATTTCTGATGCGCGAATCGGATAAAACGAAGCAAAAAAGACCTCCATCAGTCACTTCACGATAAAATCGTAAATGGTACAAGCGAATGCAGTATATACGCGTCATGGGATCATAGTGCTGCTGTGTATATACAAGCAACCTATCCTCATAATAATTCAACCGTTCCATAGTAGAGGAAACAATAAAATCCTCAAATTCAACAAATAAACAACTTATATACAGCGGCACGAAGTTACACTCCAGTAACTGCGAATTCTACCGATGTTTACATAGAAAAGTGAATTATTCGATTGAACCTGGCAGATACCATCTGTCACGGATTGATATTTTATATTGCCGACGGGAAAATACGAATAACAAGCGCCATAAATTTGCCTGTTTCTACCTATATTCCTTCGGTATCGGCTCTTTCTAATTGTATACTGCACAATTAGTTTTAATTATCTTTCGTTCCAATAAGGTGTTGTCAGTAACGTTTTATCTGTGGTACACATGGAAACCCCTTAGGGATGGAAATAAAATAAATCATACAATGTAAAGACGAAGTTATCCAAGGTACTAATTAGAGGAAGGTATCCTACTATGAAATTACTGAAAGATTTAGTGAAATATTCGAATGTCATAATGAAGATCAAGAAAAGCAGAAGGCATTTAGAGATATCTCAAAAAACAACCCAGGGGTTTGAAAATAAAGTTAGAAAGTAAAATTTTGTTTCGTTCAATAATTCAGGAAAATTATTACTATTAACATAACTAATAATGATGGCAAGGACTGTGGCAAACAATATTCTCGGCACACTCCGCACCACACAAATTATTAATTAACTCTGAAAGACCGTTTCGAAGACACATGGGTCTTCATCTTCAGCCGTGTACCGATTGATGTGAGAGAACGTATTAAATCTAACGAACCCGTTGTATCCCTACTCTTCTAGAAAAATATATACCCTAATAAAAATAAGAATCGAGTGAGACAACGGTTATGTCCCTTTCTATCCATCAAATCTGTGTTCTTTTCCATCAAATCTGTCATCAGATCAAAGATTGGATAACATGCGTTATAGCGCAACCATAAATCAAATGCCTATTTATCGTAATAAATCGAAAGGACAGGAGAAGTGTAAAGGTCCTTTCTCTTCATTGATTAGGCTTGTATTCTTATTTATATACTGTGATGTTTCAAATAGCGATTAAAAATATTGAATAGGGAGATAATCTGTGTTCCATTTATTATAAGTTTTTCACTTACAAAGATTAAATTTCTTTTTAAAATTACTTACGGTTAATATGGATGTATTGTGCGTATGTGTATATTTCTTTCTTGATGGTTCCTAGTTTCCTCTTTTCAGCAGTATCAATATCCAATATCCTCTTGTATAACTCCTCTGATCGTCTTCTTGAATAAATTTTCTTGATTGTTTCTTCAAATTGTTTTTTTTTGATTAAATACTCTTGATTATTACTTGAAACTGTTCCTGCTTCACTTTAACAATTTTTTTAATACTTTAGAGTTGATAATTTCAGCAACGTTTAGATTTTAAAATACAATTTCTAGATTTTTCAGTCGAAAAACATGTTTGTTTACTGTCAGAATTTTCGTATCTAACTTCTTGTTTATCGGTTGTCCTGACGCTGCCAATCTAAAAACTTTATATTTTACATTTTGATGTTTGATGGTCGAATTCGGTGTTGCACCTGACGTAAGAGATTTTGATGATTGTTTTACAAATAATATTTTAAAAATGTAAATAACTTAAAATAACTTGGAATTTTGATTATCCCCTGTAACGTAACATCAACTGAGTCTTTTTTTTAAATAAAAGATTAATAATATAAATAATCAGAATGTCAGAATTCGAATACTGATCCAAAATAATTCAAATTGCGTAAATGTTCTGTTAAAATCTAATATTTAAGGAATTTTGATATAAAATTGATTAATGTGGATTTAATAACATTTAAGCGTACGCTCTTAACGTCGAACATCCCACTACAGTACATAGTCCCATAGGCGTCCAATTCAAGTGGCAAAATCAGGTTTTTAATCAATTTTAGGTTTTCTAATTTAATATTTTGCCCTATCGTTTATGTGTTGTGCTACACTTGACGCTTCTATCTTCCCGTACCTGTAACACCTGTGTCCCGTGTGTTCATTGAATCTAGCACTTATCGCTCGTTTCGTTTGACCAATATAGGCTTTATCACAATCACCACATGCAATTTTATAAATTCCCGACCTTTCTCTCATGTCCGCTTTATGTTTTGGATCGCCAAGAAGGTTTTTGAGTGTATTTCGCGAACTGAAACATACGTTCATCTCTTGTCCTTTAAAAACTTTACTAATACCTTTCGATACCCTATGGAAGGGAAGTTTCACAAATTTCTTATCGCGGGTTACAGGGTTGGGATTAAGGAATTTCTGATGTAAAGCCTATGTTGGACTTTTCTGAGCAATGCGATCGACCTCTATAGAAGGGTAACCATTGTAAATAGCTACATTCTTTATTTTTTTTTATATATAAAAAATGTAGCATTACAAAGGTTGCCATAAGAAGATTAGCTCGAGGTACCATTCATACTATATACAACTACTGCAAAAACTCAATGAAGATGACCCTGATTGCCGAATTTAGTTTTGTTTGATATAATGCAGAATTTATGTAATCCACGCTTCATTCGCCAAATTCTCTTTTCGGATGAAGCCTCATTTTGCCTAAAACAATAAATTCACAAAATTGCAGGTACTGGAGTAGAGAGACTCTTCACTGGATTAGTGAAGCATATACTCAACACCCTCGTAAAGTTAACTTGTGGGCAGGGATAATTGAGGATAGAATCATTATCTTCTTCGTTGACGAAACTCTCACGGGGCAGCGATATCTGGATGCACTTGTACCTGCTCTTTCAGAAAATGTATCCAAATGAAGATGATCTTGATTTACCAAATGGCGATATTTGGTTTCGGCAGGATGGTGGACCTCTGCACTTTGCACATCCTCTTCGCGAGTTTTCCTGGGAGGTGGATCGGTAGGCGAGGACCAATGGAAAACCTCCCAGGTCCCCAGATCTTGCATCTCTTGATTTTTTCTTATGAAGGTTTTTCAAATCAAAGATCTATGTTGATAGACCACAAAATCTGGAAGATTTGAAAAATTGAATAAGGTATGAAATGAGTCGAATTATTCCTGACGTCATTCGCTATGCCCAAAACGAATGTGTCCATAGATTTGTTTACTGTCAAGAGGCCGGTGGATGGCATTTCGAACATTTAATTTAAAGGAAACAATGATTTAATTTCTTGAATAACAGCATTTATCTTTGCTTTTTGTTATTAATAAAATTTATGTTTTCCATTCTTTAAATTACTTTTATTCGAAAACTTTGTTATGTGAGGTATCAAAATTTTGATATCATTTAGATGAATAAATGATCTCTCAAAATCAACAAAATCGGGAGTTGTCATTTAAAAAAATCGTCAATGACGTCATTACTTGAAAACCAGGAGTGGGGGAAACTTAAAATTGATGCGGAAATGTTTATTTTTAAAAAATTAAATTGAACTGTCCGAGAATTTCTTGGAAAAACAAATTCCTTCAGATTTAATGAATGGATTTATAATTCAATTGTAGTTTATAATTTTGCCACGCAGTGGTATATTAATCACATACGTAAGTTTCAAGGGTTTTCGAAAGGTATTGCAGCAACAAATTTAGCTTTCGATTAGGTTGACCTCTGTTTTACTAATACTCAAGAATAATTTCAAATAGCAACGTTGTTAATTAGCAATCATTTAAGATTATTAGAGCTGCTTCAATAATACGTCTTCAAGCTTTAACTTTGTAGGTGCATATTATACTTTACTGTTATTTTGCTATAATGCGACATTAAAAGATACCGGTGAAAATAACGCGTATTTTATTAGGTTATTAAATATCAATTTAAAATTAAGTTATGTCTAGTACTTCCTCAATTATCGTCGTATAATGTACGTACATACAAAACAAAACGTATTAGGACATCAATGACTCTTAGAAACTTACTATAATTATATTAACCATAATAGGAAGCTATTGATGGTGCCGAACATGCATGTAGAGATGTACTTCCAGCTGGTTTTGTTATCTTTTAGAAATAGTTGAACAGGAAGGAGTTTCTATAAATCAAATAATATGGCATTTGCCCCCGTATCAATTCAAATGATCGAAGTGTCTAATGGAGATCAAGTGCCTTTATTGCAGGTGATAAGTTATGTTTTGTTCCTTCTCATATATATTTAGTTTAAAAGTTAAATAATGATAAAAAGGTCAGAAAGTTCGGTCTAGTTGAAATATCCAATTTACTTTATTTTGTTGATTAACAATAGTCAATCGGGGACTCTAAATCTGTGGCACTGGAACACTGAAACAGTTTACTAAAGCCCTTACTACAATATTTAACTCGTACTGGACGCAGGTTTCATTAGCAATAAAACTTAATTAACAGACTAATTGTAAGTGAAAAACTAACCTTATGTAGCAAATAAATTATGCAATATGTAAATTTAAAATAAGCATAGTAATCCTTAATTATATCTTAATTAGGTATATATATACATATATGTATATACCTTCTTTCAGTGTTTCCTGATGAGCTGCTTCATTGCACAGGACTATAATTAAGCCTGAAATGCAAATCTAAAGATAAATAATAAATAATCAGCTGTAATTAACTAAACATGATGTAACAAAGGATAAAGACTGGAGCGTTAGTCGTCCTAAATCTTAATTCATTAAGGGATTTTTGTTTTTGTAAATTTCCATGCCTTCATAACAATTTCATTGAGCAATACCCTTTACGTTTTTAATTAACTTTATATTATCAACATTATGGTTATTTTCAAGCATACATATATAGAGCAACGCTAGATTTCTCCAACCTTCTGAATTTGAGATGAGCCAAATGTTCTTTGTACCTAATTTTGATTGATCTTTTTGTCTGCTCAATATACACTTGGTCACAATCTTTACATGAAATGTTGTAGATTCCTGATTTATCCATGTTATCTACTGGGTTTTTGGAACTTCCTAAAAGGTTTTTAAGGGTATTGCTGTTGTTCTTTTCTTCGTGGGGAAATTTGATAGAGGGAAATTTTGAGTTAAGTTGTTCCATGGAATCCGTTATTGAACATTTGCTGGTGTCAAAGATGCAAAAAATGTAATCGACGTATCTGATCTAAATCTGAGGGAAATAAGCCAAAGTATTCTTCAGGTCGGTTTCAAATTTACATATAAAGAGCTTAGCCATAAACGGAGATAAGCTTTTATCCATTGCCGTTCCTTCCGTTTGTTGATAAAATGTGTTGTTAACTTGGAAAAAGTTTTGTTTCATGCAAAGTCTTAGAAATTAAGCTAGTAGCTTCCTCTCTATCCATTTAGTTATTTAACAAAGGTGTTTCTAAATATTTCAAAGTTAAATCAACCGGAACACTAGGGAACAGTGAACTTACGTCAAAAGATACTAAAATTTCTTTATCAATAAGCTCAATGTCCTGAACGCGTAAGAATTTTTAATAGCCAAATCGGGAAACTGTACAGGTAACAGATTCAATTTGTCAGATAACCACTTGGAAAGTAAGTTAATTGGACTGTTGATGTTCGAAACAATGGGTCTCATACTTTTTCCGGGCTTGTGTATCTTAGGTAAACAATACATTCTAGGTAATACTGGGTTTGGTACCATTATTCTAAATCTTAAATTATCGCTAATGACACCCCTACATTCTAACATTGTCTTTCTGTAATAATTTCAGACAAAGGATTTTTTGATAATTTTAAATAAGAACTTTGTGACAAAGTAGTGTTGACTCGATTAAAATAATCCTTTTTGTTTAAGATGACTACAGTGTTACCTTTGTCGGATTTTAAATAAAAACGGTTTTTGTTTTTTAGTCTTCTAGCAATGATTTGATCTTTTCGTTCGTCAATATTTTCCGAAATTTTAGTTTCACTGCTGATGATGATAGCTTAGATATGTTAAAGTAAAGATATGTGTTGTTTTTTTTATAGTATTTTCTAATACTGTATATGACAGCAAAAGTATCATATAATCAGTACAAAAAAAATGGTTCTTAAATTGTATATTTAAAATTAGTATACTTTCCCTTTAATTCATTTGCAATATAATATATTAATGCTTATTTTGTATCGTTTGCTAAAATCTTATGGTTAACAACTTTATCTTATACGCAGTAGTAACGTGTTTACTAAAATACTGCAATGATCAGTATTTTCATCAGGAATATCAGCTGTCAATCTAGAACGTATAGGGTGTTCAGGATAGCCACCCGATAGTAATGAAAAGTTCCTCTAGCGGAGAAAAAGTTAATTTCGACAGTCACAATTTCCCTCCAGGCCGACTGGCCTTGGAGTCCGGACGTTAAGTAATTTATATTAGTCCAGATAACAATGATCTTAGTGTAACGTAGATAAAACTCCATCTTCTGTGCAATTTCTCCATTTGTAAATCGTCAAACTTAATGTAAAATTCTTCTAAAACAGACAAATATTCAAAGATCTTTCGAACATTAATTCGTAATTTAGGTCACAGAGTCGTATAATTTCAGTCATCTGGCAGCGTTACCACATTCGTTCTCTTATGCTGCTTTCATCGAAATTCCTAATAAAATGTATATTTGGTTAAAAATCAAAATTTGCTGTGGAATGAAACAATCGCTATCGCGATTAAATAAAGGAGTAGAGGGACGCCAGAAATTTCATCAATTCTAGTGCAGCTTTAGTCGAATCAACTAGTGTTTTAACTGCGGTCTCAGTTTAAAGTGTTCGTTATTGAAATTTAGGGTATAATTTCAAAGAAGAACGGTTCGAGGTTAGATCAAGCAGATTTCCTGCAAACGTCATATGAACATTTTGTTTATATGGCATCAACTTCGTAACAATCAAGGTTAGATTGTATTTTTAATTCTAAAATTCGTTGATTTCCGTTAATTTACTTCAAAATTCAAAAATAAAAGAGCATCAAGGAATACTCTCGATCCCACAAAAGAGTAAAAATTTAATCAGTTACAAAAATTCCAACGCTTAACAAATTCCCCTGCGAAAACATTTCAATACAGTAAAATTGTATTTGTGAAAGTATTATACGGTATTTTTAAATTTAAAGGCCCAATGTGCAGGAATAACGAAACGTGTTACTTTATTGTTACTAACTTATTGTTTTGTAAGCATAAATAATGTATATTATTAGGGAATCGAAGTCTTGTCCTTGACCTCTTATTTATGTCACCATCAGCCGCCACTGGTTATAGTGATCCATGGTATAGCTTTCCATTTGCTAGCATTTATGTTTTGCAGTTACGTCAGAATAAATATCTATAACCATAAGCTACTTGCTAAGCTTCAGTAAAACACTTACTATGTTCATCTAATGTGGAATTATCCTGTTCCTAAGTTTAGCATTAAATGGGGATTATATTGCCAACAGAAATAAACTAATAACAAAGTAATGAAAGACGCATTTTTAATTAAGAAGTTAACAGGCGAATATCATATATTATAAAATTTATAAATTAGTTTTCGGTTACTATTTTTGTTAATTTGCTTCTTGACTTTTCACATAATTTTGTTAGGTCCAATAATGACTTACCGTCCACCTTCGTTTTCTGCAACTAAAAAAGTTGGTTAATTGTGTGCTATCTAACAACAAATGCAACATACATGAGGGAAAATGGGGTGTTCTTGTGTAGTTTGTAGGACAAAGAAAGATGTACAATTTTAGAAATATCAGTATTAAGTTCTTCCTGCCTAGTTTACTTGACGGACCTGTATCCGTTCATTGAACAACGGGCAGTGGTGGTGACATAAGCCTGTCATCTAGTTGAATTAGAGCAACGGTTCCATCTAATACGGCTAGTGTTGAAGTCGATCTTGAAGAATTATTTACCCATGGTACATTAACATAAAAGCTATTTAATTAAATTGCCTTTACAAAACTAGGTTTTTCATCTTAAGGTCAATTATTCCGCAAAATGTTGAACATCGTAAATCAACTTCCTATCAACAAATAATCCTGAAATTTTTAAATTAATTAATGGACTTTTCTTAGGCTATAATTCATAATATGTGTAAGGTATACCGCATTAGTAAGTTCCGTAGTAAAGTGAACCGCTAAAATATATGGACAGTGTTGCGTTTGCCCGCTATAAAAGTATAAGGTGGGAAGTCGCGCGAAGTGAATCTAGTAGTAAGAATTCAATTGCCGTTAGGAGAGGATCGCTAGATTCTAGCCATGCATTATACCTGTAGTTTATTTCTTTAATTGATCATCCTTTCCTCTCTCGATTTTTTCTCCATGGTTATTTTTGATTTGCTTTGTCTGTGTCTCGAAATTATACTGTAGAATAGTTTTCTTTTTAATTACGTTCTTATAAACAAAGAAGTCGTTAAATGGTACTACGGTAGAGGCAGTACTGCAAATGATTGTTTTTTTGAATATTTATTTTAATAATACGTTCAATTGAATTTTTACACATACAGTTACGATTCATTTTACCATCAAATTCCATTTGAACATTTAATACATTGGATATTTGGAAATGAAAAAATTTAATCTAGTTATTTTATAATGAGAGGTAGTATTTAGTTTTGGAATTCGTCATTTTCCTTTTAAATTAAGGACGTTTTCTTTGCTTGATATTTGACAATAGTATTTATTTTAAAATAATCATCGATTAAAGTCCATCAATAGGATAAAAATCAAATAGGATGTACTACGTATTTCCTAAGATCTGTGCCGAGCTGCTACCTCGATTACGTATGCTAGGCGACTGAGTTGCGAGTGTGTACGCTTATCTAAGGGCACTGAGGAGCCGAGTGGACGTTCCTAGCACAAACGACAACGTTATTCGTTATATGTACGGGGCTCGCGCCTATAAACGAATCCTTATCTACTCTAGTATATGTTACCGTGTATACTCGAGTACTGTCGTCCCCTGATTGAACACGAATTTCATTCTATAACCCTGCATTGCTCGCTTTTGTTAGCATTATTTTGTTTTAAACGCATCTCGTCTCTTATTCAAATTTCGATTATTCGCAGAATGACTTGCGATAGAGCAACGACCTGCCTGGACACGCCAACAGCCCGCAGCTCTTTCGTCTATTAATTACGTTCGCTTAGTGTAATTAACATTTTTCCCGAACGGATGACTTATCGACATTAGACAGAACGTTTATATTTTTTCCTATCGATAATCTTCTGTTTATATGCAAATACTGGCCCGGTACTCTTCGCATAAATAAACAGACTAGCCTCGAATACTGTGCATGCGTTTAAAGTGATGTTCTACCATTTAAGAACTATGTTTTTGGTTTACTCAAAACATCGTGCGTACATACATAAAAAGATGGTGTTTACTGTTTTAACACTGCATATTTGCTTTAGACTTACAAGTCCTCTTAATCATATAGGTATTAAACTGAAAAGATCTGTACGAAAATTTCAAAGGATATTTTTCCCTAAGCACATTTTCCGTTGGAAAATGTTCTTATCTGTATATCATTAAGTTTAATTAGTCAAGCGAAGTGTTATTGAATTTTAACATTTTACAGTGGTGTTCTACCTAAAAGAATATATTATTTAATTCATAAATGCAGTAGTTACCGAAATGTGTATTGCAAGTAAGATGAGACGTATGTTTAAAATCGACCCAGTGGATGGTTACATAACACTTCTACAAAGGATATTTCTAGGCTCATCTACTAGGCTTATTTTATTTAATTATTAAGTTTGGACCCTATCATTAAACACATCAAAAAATGCCTAGAAACAATAACCAAAATAATGTTAATTTAGCTCCTTATGCATGGTGTTGATGGAATCACTCACGGCAAAAGCAATACGAGGAGAGAAAACACTAGCCAACGGACATATTTCTCCCTACTTGGTGTCATCAGCGTTGCTCCACGTTGCTTTTGCCATGAATGATTCCGTCAATTCCACCAGGAGCTATATTTTGGCTACTACAAATGAGTAAATAGGGTGGTGATTGATATGAACTGGAAAAAATGAATAATTTTGTTCGTAATAAATAAGAGGACACCAAATATCGAGAGCATCTAGATAAAAGAACATGAAAATTTGGCCATCTAAAGAAACTCCTCAAATACGTTATCAACTTCGTAGTGTGTAGAACAAAAAATTATTTCTTTTATAGCTGTTAGAACAAATAAGATACAGTTAATAAATAAAACCTAGTCAAGAATATTATTAAAATAGCATGTAAAAATATTCCAAGTAATCTGTCCAACGATGTCACAGAGACCTTTGTCATAACTAGGCCTGGCACAGAACGCTTCGCACCAGGTTAGAAGTAAGGTTGCGAATAAAATTATTGATTCATTGCAACAGTTTCTCCTCAACCTTTCGCAGCGTTACATATAATTATAAAAATAGGTATGTATATAAGTATGTCTAACGTACGCAAGGAAAATAAACGACCGTTGGCTGATAAAGTCACTAAATTTGTCAGTAAATTTCCGGATTTGAATTACAATGGAACTAAGGTATTGTGTAAAGTTTACACAGCGAACATCCTTCACCGAGACAAATGTGAAAACAAACCTGCGAATTTTTCACCAATCTTATCTACGTTGTTAAGAAGTTACATTTATTTATTATATTATTTATTGAAGTCGAACTTTTTATGTGGCGTATTAAAATTAACATAACCTTAATTTCAAAACGCAATCAATATAAATACTTACTAGGGTACGCAAGGATTCATTTATAGGCGGCTTGTGCTAGGAGCGTTCTTGATTCGCTTCGCGCGGTCCCCACCTTATACTTTCCATAGCGACAAAACTTATCAAACACTGGTCCAGTATATTTTTAGCGGTTGCTTTACTACGGAACTTACTAACGCGGTATATTCGTTACTTCTGAAAAACAAAAGTGCTTTTTACTACATATCTATAGTATTAATTAACCTATACTACATACTTATAGTTACTCATACATTTACAGTATTAAGTACAACCGATTTTTGAAAAAACTACTTTGTTTCATAATATATTTTGGCTTCCGTCGGTAAATTATGGAAATCTGTAATTTTTTGAAGTTTCCGACGTAACTAAATACTTGAAAAAATTTCGTCCCAGTAAGCAATCGAACCTGGCACCTCCCGCTTGCCGGACAGGCGTGCTAACCATTACACCACGGGGACCTTGATGCGAGGAACGTTCACTTTTTAATACCTTATTATTTTTATCTACAAATATATCATAATATTTTGACAGACAATTTTTAATTTTTACATGCCAAGTACACTAGTTAATTGATAGATTTTTTCATGCATTTAATTACGTCAGAATTTCCAAGGAAATTACAGATTTTCATAATGGAAACTATTATAAATTAATTTAATGAGTGGTGTTGATTAATTCGGAACACTTGTTTCGGGAATTCTTGGATTCCCATTGTCCGCCCGAATTCCCAAAACGATGTGTGTTGATATTTTCGCGATTTCTTTTCGATGAATGTATATTGTGTAATTGTAAGATTGATTCAAAAGTAGTTTTGGAAAGTCTGCTAGTAAGTTCTTTCTTTTGCAAACGTTGCCTTCAAAAGATATTTAAAATTGTGTATTGCGAGGAACACATATGGCTTTCAGTTAAATATACCAGACGAAACTTTTATCGGAAAAGATTTAGAAGCATTAACAGAAACAAGTGCTTACATTCTAATGTTAATTTCCTTGTTATACTGTTTGCACCTATATATAATAAAAATCACTATTATTATTATTATTATTATTATTACATGATTATCTTTCTAACGTAGGGTGGCGGCCAACGGGATCTATAAACTCAGAGCTTGTCACAACATCAGGGGCCTATAGTGTATAAATGGTATGTGTTAAGTGTTCCGTGGCCTTGTTACCATCAAGTGTAAAGCGTAGTATTATTCTTCAACATGCGAATTATGATTCGGGATTGTACCGAACCCTGTAGCAAAACCTGCCGCTTGTGACCGGCGGAATTCGAGCGTAGACCATCTAACTCTGCCACGGGCGTGTACAGGCCCATTGCCACGATAACACCGTTACTGTTGCTATTTCGATTTTTTAGTGCTTTTCAGTTAAAGGCGAGGTATCAAAACACCAGAAATGTAGAACCTCAAAAGCAGGAGCAATTTTAGTAGCGTAAACAGTATCTCCTCTTATATTTTCAATCACAGACATATTTTTAGATAAAAGGGGTAAAAGTAGCTGTAAAACCAAAACCTAAAGTAAATTCTCCCATTTATAACTAAATAGAAACATATCGACACCTTTACAAGTGTAGCTGACAACGCGTGGTAGTTGTTGGGTGTCAAGAAATTAAATTTCTAGAAAAAATCGGCCCATATACATAAGTGTTACTTCATGCGCTACCACCCACCAGCACCGAGCGGATATGTGAAATAAATTACGTGCTATAATGCGTTTAGCCATTGTTTTGGTTAATACGGAGAATTATGCACATTACAATGTGTATGTAGTGGCCTAGCTAAGCAATTGCGAGTCTATACGTGCAATATGTAAAGCTGTCTGCGGGACAGACTTCTTGCGCTAATAATATACAACAGTAACGTTATGCAAACGAGACCAGTTTCGTCGTAATTCGACTTGCCTAGGATTTGAAGTGTGTAAAGCACTAATTTGCATTGTGCTTGTAATTTTATTGTTTTAAAGGATTCTCGTAGTACGCCCAAGAACGTCAGTTTGCGAAATCGACGTAAAATACTGCAGAGGTCAGAAAACATTACCGTGCTGCAAAAAAGCGTTGTTATGCAATAAACAGTTCTGTTTCGAAAACTTTTGAAATACAAGTAAAAGCTATACAGTGAGGTTCTGAAGTACTCTACTCCCATACTAACATTCGCAAAATAATTGCTAGCGTATTCGAAAAAAGTCGATTTCTATTTTTTCGAAACTTATCTTTGGTGTTATCGCCATCTGAATTGCATTTCCACTGTTATCAGAAGTGATGCCAAGTTTCTCGCTTTAAAAGAAACAGCTTGATACTTTTAGGTTGTTGGAAAGATAAGAAAAGACGAATACAAGGATATCTTTAAGGTCACAAATATACAAAATGCATATATTCCGGCCTTTAGTTATAAGTTACAACGTTTGCTGTTAGAGACCATAATACTAAATAGATTGGAAAATTTTACTTAACCTTCTACTAATGTCGAGCAATTCAAACAATTTTCTAAGAAAAGCTAGCTACTATTTATTGTTTAACTTACGTACATCTAGTTGTATGATGGCATACTATTTAATCCATTATAATATCTCAATTATATCAATACAGTTTGCTAGGTTTACTGGGTTTATCATTTGATTAAGTATTAAAATTCGTTTATGAAGTTCGTCCCAAAAGTAAGAGTAGTCATTCTTGAATGGACGTTGATATGACAGTGCAGATCTTTTAATTAAATCGATTGAATCAGTCAAGGGTTTTCTCTGCTTACGTTTTGTATAACTTCGTTAGATTCACAGTGCAAGAATATTTGCTTATTCAACCAAAGATATAAAACGACGTAGAATGACAAGAAAGTGTAGAGATGATAGATGGAGGAAGGAATATCCGTCAAGCAAAGCAGGGACGAAGGTCGCAGTTTGCCAAGTCTTATTGGAAAGGCATAAATTTTAACTAAAATCTTTGGTGTACGGTAATAATAAGAAATGTCTTGCAAGCATTGAGTATGACTCCAAGACCAAACACCAAAGTGTAAAATACAGCAAGCCGCCTGAGGAGCAAACTCAAAATAAAAAGGATGTCACTTTCGTTAAGAATTATAGCATTGCCAATAAAAGAATATTGTGTTGGTGTCCATAATTGCGAGGGTAGATTGACAAGTTTCCGGAATGACAATGAAAACAAAATAAGTCGGATTCAAGTTATATTTTATTTTTCGATGTAATCAATCCCTTCGAAGCTTAACACAGTTCAAAATCTCTTTCCACCCAGAAATGTTTTGAGTTTCGAGAACAGGTGGAAGTCCGACGGAGCCAAATCAGGCGAATTCGGCGGATGCGGAAGGATTTCGAACTTCAATTCTGTCGATTTTTGCTGAGCGATTGCTCTTGAATGAGCAGGCGTATTATCGTACTGAAACGACACTTTTTTGTTGACTATTCCTGGGCGTGTTCCCTGAGTTGCTGCTTTCAGTTTGTCCAAAAGTGTTCTGTAATATTGGCCAGTAACCGTTTTTCTTTTTTCAAGATAATTAATTAGCAAAATTCCTTTTGCGTCCCAAAAAACCGATGCCATCACCTTTCCAGCCGAGTGAATGGTCTTTGCCTTCTTCGGAACCGATTCACCGCGTTCAATCCACTGTTTCGATTGCATTTTTATTTCTGGTGTGTAGTGATGAATCCAGGTCTCATCCACCGCCACGAATTGTCTCTTTAAATCCATTGGATTCCTCGTAAACGCTTCCAAACAATCGGCTGAGGTTCGAGTTCGAGTGCGTTTTTGCTCCAAATTAAACAAATGCGGCACCTATCTTGCGGAAAGCTTTTTAAACCCAACTGATTAAGTAAAATATGCACCACTCGTTCATAAGAGATGCCCACGGCTTCCTCAATTTCACGCACTCTTATTCGGTGATCTGCCAAAACCATGTCATGGAGTTTATCTACAATTTCTGGAGTAGTAGCCGTTTTCGGACGTCCTGAACGTGGCCTGTCACTTGTATGATTCCAAATAGAAAAATTTGATGACCGCTCGAATTTCGTTTTTATCCATAATTAAAAACACAAAAAGGACTTGACTTCAATGCTTGCCAAAACCAGACTATTTGACAGATCCATTTGACATTTGTAATCAGTTAATATGAAAGAGTTTCCAACACAACGGCATAAGGTATTTGGAAAAAAGTAACCCCCTAGCAGCAATTCCGGAAACTTGTCAATCTACCCTCGTAAATAGGAGTATAAAGTTAAGTTTAGATTTGAAATGTACTTCTTAAGTATACAAAAATACTTGAAAAGTTATTTTTTTTACAAATTTTTTATAACAAAATATGGTGTAATTTTTAATAAAGTTTTAAATTTTTAATTTTATTTTCATACTTTATCATTTTTGTAAAAGGTTCCAGGAGACATCTTTTATCACACTTTTTACAAAGATGTCCTGAAACAGCTTCCTAGATAGGTTTCGCGAATTCGAAGTGACATTACAGATAGTTGGGTGTTGAACCTTGATATGTTATCTTATATTGCACTCACAATTCGGGCTCAGTGTGTGAGTTTTACCCCATTCTTTACTAGTCGAAATTAAAAGGTTCTGGGGGTTCTGGGGAATATTTCAAAAACTCTGTCTTAAATTAAAATTCAAATTTTAACCCTTTTCCAGTGGAGATGGCGTATGTACTCCATTTTATAACTGCAGCTTATCTTTTTAATTAAACCATGAAAATTTCTTTTTAAAAAAAAACCTTCATATTACAAAATGAAGAAGGACTACCACCATAATATTAAACTCGAGTAAGTAAAATGACGATAGCAGCAATGCATGTTAATTTCCTAATAGAAAACCGTTCAATACCTCATATAGACATCCAAACATTGTGTGCAGACTGGTAGACGTTTGTTCTTGTTAACGAAGGTAAAGGTCTTGAACATACCTTGTTGCATTTGAATGGGGAAGGCACTGTTGTCAAGACTAATTATTGTATCGGTGTTAATGAAGTTATGGCCGTTTGGAAGATAAGTGTATGCAGCACGTGTGTGTGTCGGATATATGCATATTCTTAAAAAAAAAAAACGAAAAATACGAATGGAATGAAGATGTTGCCTCAAATGCGTACACATAGTTGCATAAAACATTCAGTAGTAATATTTCTTAAGTTAAAGTATAACATACACTGACTCAAAAAAGTTTCCATACACCTATCACCATTTTGATTTGAGTGCTTAAAAAAACAGTGCAATCCTATTTATTACAGAAAATTAGTGTGAAAAGTATATTAAAATACAAATGAACAAGATAACATAAAAAGATAATGTTTTATTGTACAAGTATCATTACAATAAAAAAAAAGAACAAAAATAGGTACAATTCCAATCTCAAAAAAATCTCCATACACTTAGCAAATCCGAAATTATTATTAGAATAGTAACTCCATTTACAAAGTTTAGTAACTTGTTGATTCACCCTTTGCTTTTGTAACTGCTAACATGTGTCTCTCCATACTTTCAACTAATTTGTTCGTTGCTGTGGGATCAATGGAGTTCCATTCTTGGTGTAAGGCGATTTGTAGCTGCTCCTAGGATTCATGTCCGGCGATTGTGGAGGTGTATGAAGCTGCTTTCCCACATTAAATATCAACCATTCCTTGACCCGTTGAGCTTGGGGTCATTATCTTGTTGGAAGATGAATGACCATCTAAGACCGAGTTTTTGAGCACTAGCTTGTAAATTTTCTCTCAGTATATCCATGTATACATATTGGTTCATTATACCGTTAATAAATTTTAAATTACCAACGCCTGCGGCAGTGATACACTCCCACACTAAAACTTTTCCTCAACCAAATTTTACAGTCCCGCACAAATTTTTAGTTTTTAGTTCTTCACTTCTCTTTCGCCACACCATTGTGCGGCCATCTCACCCAAAAATGTCATATGTATAAAATTTTTGGGTCAGATGGCCATTTTTGGGCCAGATGAACTGAAAACTAAAAATTTGTGCGCGACTGTAAAATTTGGTGAAGGAAAAGTTTTAGTGTGGGGGTGTATAAATGCTGCAGGCGTTGGTAATTTAAAATTTATTGACGGTGTAATGAACCAATATGTATACATGGATATACTAGGAGAAAATTTGCAAGCTAGTGCCCAAAAATTCGGTCTCGGACGGTCACAATGACCACAAGCACACCGCTCAACGGGTCAAGGAATGGTTGATATTTAATGTGGGAAAGCAGCTTCATACACTTCCACAATCGCCGGACATGAATCCCATAGAGCACCTAGGGGATGAACTGGAACGAAGAATAAGGAAACATATGATTCGCAACAAGGAGCAGCTACAAATCGCCTTACAACAAGAATTGAACTCCATTAATCCCACAGTAACGAACAAATTAGTTGAAAGTATGAAGAGACGCATGTTAGCAGTTACAAAAGTAAAGGGTGGATCAACTAAACTTTGTTAATGGAGTTACTATTCTAATAATAATTCCGGATTTGCCAAATGTTTGGAGATTTTTTTGAGATTGGAATTGTACCTACTTTTGTTCTTTTTCTTAATGTAATGTTACTTATACAATAGAATATTATCTTTTTGTGTTATCTTGTTCATTTGTATTCTAATATACTGTTCACCAACAATTTTCTGCAATAAATAGGATTGCATTGTTTTTTTAAGCGCTCAAATCAAAATGATAACAGGTGTATGGAGACTTTTTTGAGTCAGTGTATGTGGTATCGTTGGATTCTTCTTTCAATTATCTCTCCAAAAACGTCAAAATATACAGGATGTTCTATGTAAGAAAAGAAAGTTGACGTCACTTCCGATGAAACCGGAAATAGAATTGAAATGTTGATAACGGCAAAAGTTAGTTCACAAAAATAGAGATCGACCTGTTTTTTTCTAAAAACTCTAACTTCTGTCGTTCAAAAGTTAGTGTGGGTGGGAGACACTCTAAGCCCGCACTGTATATTACGGCTTGAAGAGTAGTAGTTTTTTTAGAAGCCAGCCAGACAACGTAACTAGTGCATGAAAATGTCGCAGGTAACGAAAATTGAGTACCACGCGGTCATTAATTTTTTAACAAAAGAAGGGCATACGCCTAATCACATTAAATAACGTGCAGACGGCGTTCATAGTGACTTATCTCCTTCATATTCCACTGTAAAAAAAAGTGGGAAAAATGTACCCGTTTGGGGCAAAAATCCCTTAATGATGCCCCGGTCGGCCAATTGTACTGATAACGCCTCAAAACCTTTCAGTTATTGAAGAAATGGTATTAGCAGATCGCCGTTTGAAAGTGAAGGAATTAGCAGTGATGTCTAACATATCTGAAACAAGTATTCGCCCTGCTCTCCAACGTGTGAACGTCGGGTTGAATGTGCGCGCTCGTTTTTAAACATGTGTGGAGACGACCCGAAACCGATTTTGGGGTCCATTGTCACGTGAGATGAAACAATGGTTCCGTATTATGATCCTCTATCCAAAAAGCAGTCGATGAAATGGCGGCGACCAAATGAATCTCGTCCCAGAAAACTGTAATACAACATTCTGAGGGAAAAACTTTTTACAAGGGTATAGAATTATTAATTGACCCTTGTAATAAATGTATTGAAGTCAGGGGAAAAGTAAAAATTTTATATTTTACCATGTTTATTTTATATCAGGCCGAGAATTTATGTCGCCTACTACGTATCTGCTGGTTTTACATATTTGGAAATATAAGGCTGTGTAAGTGCGGAGGATATGAATTTGAATTACAAGGGAATATAGTGTGCACACATATATTTCGTATGTAGGTATGCCGTGTTCAGGTTAAAGCTGAATTAATCCAGGTGAATGCAGCAACACGAGGAAAACCAAGAAGCAAGCTTTCGTAGACTTATCATTATACCTCGTTTGTATCCATTAGATGTGATTATTTTATCAGGATTCGCTAAAGAGACAACATCTTTTTCTCATTTAAAAGATTTGTAGCACTCGTGTAATAGATGTTATTAAGCGTTAATAAAGATAAACAAGGAATGGTTTATAATTTCGAAACATTGGCGCAGTGTGTCTTTATATCAGGGAGATTAAATTTGAAATTTGTTCTCATTAAACCACCAACTTTAGTAGCATGTGCCAGCCTTTCTTTATATAAATTTCCATCAGCAACATTTTGTATACTGCGGCTACATATGGAAACTATAAAATCCAATCATCTATATTTAGAATTGCGTGTCTATATAGGAATTATTTACAATATAGTGCATGCCTGTAGGCGTTTGTAACACTACACGTACATATTTTATAGTTTATTAGTTTCATGCGGCCTGTTGGATTTGGCAATATTGTCACAGATCCTATGCAATTAATTTCGACCATTCTACGCGGACCATCCCGCCAAAGTAATTGCATATACATCAACGCGCAGCGTTGGATTGTAATTTTGTAAATACATACGGACGAATTGCGCTTTTTAGCCGTAGGGAAAATATTTTCACACTAATTGAAGCGGAAATTCTCCTTTAAAATTTATGCTCAGCAAGCATGGTCTAAGGGGATTTAATGTTTGTGAAACATCTGTTTCTATTACTTAGTAATTGAGCATTAAAGCAAGGTAGTTACAATTAATGACTGGTTATAAACAAATAATCCCTACTTAGTGGTAAATAAAGAAATGTTTAAAAACACGTTGCAAATTTTTAATTAAACGCAATAAATGGTGTTGTGATAGTCTTCAGTCTGTGAACCACTATTCCATCATGCCACCCGTTAGGACGATAATAAAGTTATTAATATGTCAAAGATATTAGCTACTATGCCCGGAGCAGAGCAAGTCATTAAGCTACACAGCTGTCCACGTATGACAATCTGGAGTTAATTCTAATAGCTTTTCAGTTATTTTTCGGTGTTTACGTTCATTCATTTCTAGTGCTAAAGAACACAGAGTTGTTTAGCTTTACTCTTTACATACTTCTATCCTTTTACAATCACGATACCTTCCTTCGGTGTTATAGGCACTTGCATATAGGAAGGAATTAGGATTATCTATTGCAATTATTTGTTATTCACAATTACAAATAATTTAACAAATACTAGTTGTAATAATGAATACATTATGTTATTAAATAATTCTCATTTTATTCAAGCCCTAGAATTGTAATCCAAACTCGTTTTCTAGAGAAGGTTTCATTCTTAAGCATGTACCAATTTTACACAAACTTATTTCGTTAAATGAATGTTGTTAGTTTTCATATATCTGTTGTTGGTTCGCAAAATATTATATGAAATTTGTGTAAGTGACATCTATCGTTGCTAATATGAGTGAACGATCTATCGTTGCTAATATGAGTGAACGATCTATCGTTGCTAATATGAGTGAACGGCAAAATTGTAAGGAGCATGACTCAGAGTCTCGCATCGTAAACATGGTAGAGAGACGCATTATGTGTATGTGTATGCATATTTCAGAGGCTAAGTTTTTACTAATGTATTTAAACGAAATTCATATCTTAATTATAAAATGAAATAGAAGATATGTGCATATGTAATAAATTTGTTTCAAGTAGGAAATAAGAGAAAGGAATTAGCCATTACCACAAGAGACTTTTCTATATTTTCTGCAGCAAAACGGCTTCTTTTTGAATTTAGTACGTCTTCTAGTAACGAAAACGTTCTTTAAACTTCACAACTTGTCAGCGGAGTAAAATTAAAATGTGATATAAGATACTTATATATATATTTTATACATATACAGCGGTACTTCGGTTTACGATAATATCTTATTACGGAATTTTCGAGTTACGGAAGAAGATTCGGATTAATTTTTGTTTCCAAAGTCGAAAGGTACTCCCGGATATAAAACGCGGCTTAGAACTTTTACAGATTCGGCAGAATTTCCGAGCGACTCGTGTACATGCTGGAAAGAGATAGTTATACCTATACATTGTAATGCGATGGTTTCTGTAGTTAACTTCCCATTATTCCACCGCTTAGCATTCGACTTGAATTCATAGCTGTTAATATTATTCTTACTTTATCCGAAAATCCTTTCATCTTTGTGTAAAATCTTTTTCAAAGAACAAAGCCAAAAGCTCTCCGGCCAAACAATTTCTTATCTGTCGCGTCGCTAATTTTGTAATATATCTGTAAAAGCCACCTTACCCTCACTGTCTTACATACGCCAGAAAGAGTCCTTATTAAAAGTAATGTATGTAAGTGAAGTTATTTCTTTTTAATTTCAATATTAAGAGTTTTTATTGATTTTTCTACGGAACTATGTTCAATTGTATTTAAAATACATAAAAGGAATCTGTGATTATTTTTTTGAATTTTTGTTTCACGCCTTCGACAGAACGTCGCTTACTTTTACCACTGTAATCTAGGTCAACACTGCCTCCTTCTTCAGGAACACATGCAATATTTTCATAATTGTCTTCTTCATCTTCTGCTACATCTTCCACAAATTGCGCTTCATGTGGTTCTTTTAATCGTTCAAACTCCAATCCTGTGACATATTCAAAAGAGAACATGTTTTCTTGTTGGGCACTTACAATCATCTCCTTCAACGCATCATGCAACTCAAGTTCTTCAGACGTCAAAGGAATTATTGCGATGTTGGTTACTTGAAACGTTGCAACTAACATGTTCAACACATTAACTACATTAATCGCTGCCGTAATGCCAAACTACAAATTTACACTGCACGAAAGAATACTTCTGACATATTATTTGAAACGGCCACCTTATATATGCTTCAGATAACTGTATACGTGACACGAACAATCTAGTTAGGATTATTTTATGGCATTTTTTGGAACCGTTTTCGAACTAATTCATTAATAGATGTCTATTTAGAACGACAATTATCTATGTACGTCAATGAATGGCAAGTAAAGTTTTATTATCGTCTTTTAATATCTTTATTATTAACTGTCTCAATTTGACCACATACATATTCTACATAAAACCGACTCTATTTGTGAAAAAATAAAATATAAAAATGTAAAAAAAATGGGGGTATGGGGTACCCGGTCCCCCGTTATTAATTTTCCCGAAAATAATTCGCGCCATTCTTTAGACTATGTAATATACCTTATCTGTGAAAAATAAGGAAAAAAAATTAAAAAGGGGGGGGGGGTACGGGGTACCTGGTCCCCCGTTATTGATTTTTCCCGAAAATAATTCGCGCCATCTTTTAGTCGATGTGATATACTTTATTTGTGAAAAATAAAGAAAAAAATAATTAAAAAAAAGGGGTCCCCGGTCCCACGTTATAATTTTTTTCCGAAAATAATTCGCGTCATCCTTGGGACTATGTAATTTACTTCAAATTATATTATAAAATGAAAAAGATATCTGTTATAATTTCCGAGATATTTACACAAAAAAAAACATAAAAATCTTTGGAGGAGGCTGTACCAAGGTACTCTTTCAGTCTGTGCAGTTTCATCGAAATCGAGAAGTGCGGGTTGCCGGTGTTCCCTTGTCAGTAACGAACTAAAATTAATGCACTTTTTGAAAAAGAGAGCAAAATCTTCAGAAATAAGATGACTTAATAGCTTTCAAATTCAATGTTTCCAATGCGTAAATTAATTAAATTACAACAATTAGAATGGAATAGCTCTCGTAGAAATTTTTTAAATTCGCGAACAATTTCAGTTGGTACTTCTGCCAACAAACGACATATTCGCTAATTTCTTAGTATACTATTCGCGACTATGATCTTTATTGCCGAAACTGCCAACTTAAATTGCCCGTGAATTTAAAAAGATTTCTGCTTAAAAAACCATATACATCCAAAAAATTGCCAGAAAAAAATATGGTTAAAAAGGTCTGTAGTCTATTTTTAATCTTTTAGATACCTTTTACTTAAAAAATTCTTGTAGGTAGGGAATTAAATGTTATTTTCACTGACTAATGCAATTTCCTTGTATGCATACCTGCAACTTACAAAACCAATTCGCATATGCTGATTGAATTGTGCAATTTAATTGTGAACTGAAGTGGAATAAAAAAAAATCGCAGTTGTAGTACCAATATCCAGCTTCTCGAAATATGTAACTCACAACTAAAAAATAAATTGGAATAATTAGTGCTTATTATACTACATACATACCCTAGTACCACAGTATGTCTAACGTAACATATAAACTGTACTAAAAAGGAGCAATATCCATATTCGGTATAAACCGTTTTGTTGAAACTACTTTATATTTACTCACATGTCGACTATATCTATCGTATTATTTACGTTTGTTTCCCAAGAAACAAATACACATCAATTTGTCAGATCAAACAACACGAAAATTACTTGGTAAACAAAGTGTAAAACGATATCTCTCTGCATTCGCCTGCCACATTTAAGCTAAAAGATCTTCTACCGAAACAAGCAATAATATTAGGGTAGTAGATACATTATTGTCTGCCTGTGATTTGGCTTCGTAACGTTGGTTTACGATGTTAGCGTTGAAATTAGTATGGTTCGAGGATCGAACCGTAGAAGTAGCTATTGCAGATTGACGTGCTCTACGTTAAAGCGGTTGTAGTAAATTAATTGAACTGAATTGCTGGCTTGATACATGCACCATACAAAGTTCTAACAATTATCAGTAATACGGTCTCTTGTAGCAATCTGCTCTCATGATATGGAGATTTCGATAATTATCATGATTAAGCTTGGAAAATTATAGGATTCAATTCATTTGGGGTTAATAAAATTTTTAGCATTTAATAATCCTATTATTTTGAAATAAAAACTTCATTTGTGCATCCCAATAAAGAAATGTTCAAAAGATTAATGGAATTAATTAGCATTCTAATTATCACAAATATTTTTATGTCCAAAGCAATTCATAGACCTTGACTAATTTTATCGGCAAATATTACTAATTACAACTCATTGAAAACAATTACCACTACTTGCTAATGGCTATACTTATTATTAATGACATATACCTATTGACTAATGTTATTAATTAATCACATTTTGACAATGGTGTAGTTATACAGTGGGTAGGCCATTGTGTATAGTTAACAACATAGAAAACTGAAAAATCAGTACATTATGTATTAATTAAAAACTAAGAAATTTAAACGAATCTATCATAGTTAATTAATTAATAATAAAGTTCAATAAACTAAAGAAATAATAATTAATAAGTAGGAGAAAATAGTAAGAAAACGAAGAACGGAAACATGAAAGATGCGTGATATGATAGCAGTAAATAGCAAAGATAATTTACGCTTTTTGAATTGCGATTTAATAGTTTGCCAATTGTTATGATTGAGTTACCTAGCAACGAGGTCTTTGGATCCACCTGACGTTACAGAACACAATTTGACGCTTTCTCCTAGCTCACTTTACACAATAAGAAAAACTGCTGCATTTTCTTGTATTTCTTAAGCTAAAATATAATGTATGTAGTACAGTTGGATTTGCCTTTCTGCTGCCTTTTCCAAAGTGTAAAAATATATAGGGTATTTAATTTAAAATAAGAAAGTTGACACCACTTCCGGCGACACCGAAAATGAAATTGAGCTGCCACCAAAATTTAGTTCATAGAAAATAGAAATTGAGCTGTTTTTTCTTCTGTCATTCAAAAGTCAGTATGGAGAGAGATTACTTTAGGGCCTCGCTGTATATCTTGTTATCGTGGATTTTTCGGTGATAAATAAAATGTGAATGGAAATTAAATGTTACAGACGATTAATAATTTATCGCGTCCTGTATAGTCAAGCCTGTCTCATATATAAACACCGCATTCATGCAAATGAGCCCAGTTGATAAAAGACAAATTTTCAATCAAATAAACCTGAATCACCCTGTATACCTACCTACCTACCTCCTACCTGTACTGAAAACTCATTCTTCTACTTTATTTTAGCACCGTGCAGATATTAGAAAATAGTTAATTAAAACAAAAATGGCGTTGAAGAATTTGTAATTACAGAGGAGAACACTATATTCGTTACTCCAAGTGAAGAATAACTATCCAAAAAGGAACATGTTTTATTTATTTAATATGTAAGATATTACTTAATTTGTGATCGTGTATGATAGATAGGATCCGTACGAAAAGTTATGACCGATAAAACTGTTACAAACAGAAAAAAGTGCTTTGCGTATTTCCTTGTAATTCAGCACGTTAGAGATACATCTCTTCATCTTTAGCTAAAACTTTGCATTAGGCCGTTACTATTCCGTTAATGGTTACACTACAGTAGCACCACTTGGAAATGAATTCGCGTACAGATTCCCCTAAATGGAACGTAATGTTCAACCGTGGTGATGTACTGGTTTGTGTTCTTTCAATAGCAATCATTTGATGATGATTTATTCGTACCGAAGTGACTAACTACATACAGGAGGGGGTTTCTCCACCAAAATGTACCTTGGTATGAATGCTACAGTTAGCTAGATGCTTATGAAAAAATTATGCTTAGATTTGGGATAAATCGCAAAAAAACACCAGCTTTCTACTGGTCCAATGTGCACCATATGCGTAGCTGCAGCTAGGTCTTTGTTGAATGAGATTAATTAAATAGACATTTGTTGTATTGCAGTAATACAATACGCAAATAAAATCATTTCAATCTTTCATACTAGCACATGATATGATGAAACTACACACTGTATTGAATCCAACCTCTTGATTTTATACGATAATTCATAAAATTTGCTAAAGCAATAGATGCAAATATCATCCTCAGTTCTTTCTTCCCCATCTGACATGACCAATAGTGGCCCTGCGTGTTCCAAATGTGTATATTAAACTGTTTCCTAGAGTCTATATGAAACTTTCTAGTTTAAGCCAAATTTATTAACAGATCTACCAGCATTTAGCAGGAATGAGTAATATCTCCAACAAGAATTCTATAAGCGAAATAATTACGCTATAAATAATAAAAAGTACTTGTAAATATTGCATCACTCAGGTACCTCTCTAGTTCCTTAAAAAAATAGACCGACCTTTTGCGTCGCATGGTATTTATGCGCCCTATCTTCCCCTTAAATAGAAACGTTTGGTTTTCTCTGATTTAATTCAAATAGATATTTTCTTGCTATAAAGGTACAAAAAGGACTGGTACTCTTAATTGATGGTTAGCATTGGACAAATCTGTAGCGCATAAACAAATATGAAATTGTGATATAAGGAATACACTAAATTATAAAATGATAAAATGAGAAAAGAAAAAAAAAACAAGAAAGTTACAAAATATTTTTTCATTTTTGCTAGTCGTTACTTCCATTTTCTTGTGCTCATTATAAAACCATTTGAACATGAATGAATACGTAGAAGAAAAGGGGAATAGACTTTTATCACTTTGTCCAGCTGCTTTGCGTAATTATTTCAATCTTTAAGTAGCGTTCACATAGGGCATCGTGGGGGTAAGGTAGGAATTAGGAATGTTCGCGCAATACAATTAAATATGACCGTTCACACAGCGGTGTAAGGCAGAATTATTAATTGGTGTACAGCGAAACTATACACACGTTAAATTATGGGCATTATAGCGCCACCACGGCGTTGTATTAATACAACCGACCAATCAGAGTGCAGGTTGCGGTTCCTGTCAATTTGTTTGCATACTCGTGCATACTTTTGAGGTTATGACAAAACAACACATAGATACAAGTGGATTCCGAAACTAGAATGGTCGCAGAAGCTCATCGAGAAGATTTAAAAATATTTGATGTAACTATATATATTTATATAACAATAATGCGGCTACAAGTGATATGGGATTGGAAGTCAGCAAAACCTGGGCTCAAATTCACTTAGGAAATATAAGCTCAAAAGCCGAAGGTTCAGAAGACTCCAACAAGTGTTCCTGGTGATTTAAACATTTCATTCAACTATGTGACATTGTTATCTCCTGAATTAGTGAATTAGCATTGATTGTAATGTTTCACACAGAATATAAAGATGCAAAATTAGGTATTTGCTTTAAATCTATATTTCTTGGGACCAAAGATATATGAATATGTAAGCAAAGTACTACATTTACCAAGTATGAGGACATTAAGACTCAGATGGCGTAGACAACTTTAAATATTCATTTATATAAAGAGGAATGTATATTGTGTATAGTTGAAGTGAGGTTAATTTATTTTGCATCAGTAAAGATGGAATCGTAGTGTTTCATAAAATAGAAGTATACAATATTAACAACAAATTGGAAACAACCTGAATGGGATATGTTTTCGAAACATAACGCTTGCTTTGGAAAAAGATTTAGAAGTTAATTAATATAATTAATGCATTATGTGACTAATATTATACGTTAGAGTTTTGGTGTCTTTGTAATCCACCACATAGAGATGTCAGACAACACAATTAATGCCTTGTATAGTATTAATCTATATGTTAGAGCTTTGACTTTCTAATTGATCATATATTTGTTAAAATTCTTTATACAATATAGAATTTTCTATCGATTAAAATTTAGTGTTAACATTCCAAAAGAAAAAGATGGGAAGATTGCTACTTCAAGACATTCGTAATTTTTGATTTGTTTCAAATATATAGTTTGTAGAATTATTTTCTTTTTTTTCCAAGCATTCAAACAAGTGCAATACGTATTCAGTTATCTGATATAAAATAATTTCAAGCGTATTCATATAACAGCCGTGTCGATAACAGCCTTAGTATGTAAGTTGTATTATGCATTTTACTAAGGCACTATCAAAGTATACCGAGATGTAAGTGTAAGAATTAAATTTATAAGTAAAGCTGGCCACGAGCGGTACCGCGCAGTAGCGTCGAGTCGACCAGGCCTCGCGTTCCACTAGAGTTATTCTGCTAATAGAGATGTTTGCTGCCGCAAATAATTTCGCTCATCTTTTAAATAAAAATTAAATAACACGTGCTCAAACACTTACCATTTTAAGAGTCCCCGTGAAATCACAAAGTGAATAATGTCTGTTACATATCTGCAACATTAGATATGTTTCAACTGTTGTTTCGGCAAAACTAGTACGGCATGAGGAAAAAATGCGTTTATATGCAGAGAACGAACGTTTTACATCTAGTGACGGAATATTTGCGTAAGTAAAATAATCTTTCAAATAACTTAACGATCTTGTTAGATCCGCACCTTCACAAATGTTGTCCATGTATATGCGCAAAATCAGAATTTGTTTTCTCTGATTTAATTCAACACTGTTAATTCTTGCTATAAAGTACAAAAGACTGACTCTTAATTGTGGTTCATTGGACAAATCTGTAGCGCATAACAAATATGAATTGTGATATAAGGAATAACTAATTAATGATAAATGAGAAAGAAAAAAACAAGAAAGTTTACAAATTTTTTTCATTTTGCTAGTCGTGTACTTCATTTCTGTGCTCATTATAAACCATTTGAACATGAATGAATACTTAAAAAAGGGAATAGACTTTTATCACTTTGCCAGCTGCTTTGCGTAATTATTTCAATTGTTAAGTACGTTCACATAGGCATCGTGGTAAGTAGAATTAGGAATTTCGCGCAATACAATTAAATATAAACCGTCACACAGCGGTGAAGCAGAATATTATTGGTGTACAGCGAACATACACACGTTAAATATTGGGCATTATAGGCACACGCGTTGTATTAATACAACCGACCAATCAGAGTGCAGGTGCGGTTCTGTCAATTTGTTTGCATATCTGCATACTTATGAGGTTATGACAACAACAAGATAACAGTGATTCCGAACTAGAATTCGCAGAAGTCATGAGAAGATTTAAAATAATTTGTAACTATATAATTTTATATAACAATAATGCGGCTACAGTATATGGGATTGGAGTCAGCAAAACCTGCTCAAATTCACTTAGAAATAAGTCAAAGCCGAAGGTTCAGAAACTCCAACAAGTGTTCCTGTGATTTAAACATTTCATTAAACTATGGACATTGTTATCTCCTGAATTAGTAAATTAGCATTGATTGTAATGTTCACACAGAATATAAGATGCCAAATTAGTATTTGCTTTAAATCTAATTTCTTGGACCAAGAATATAATATGTAAGCAAAGTACTACATTCCAAGTATGAGGACATAACTCAGATGCGTAGACAACTTTAATATTCATTTATATAAAGAATGTATATTTGTATAGTTGAAGCGAGGTTAATTATGTTGCATCAGTAAAGATGGAACTAGTGTTTCATAAAAGAAGTATACAATTTAACAAAATTGGAAACAACCTGAATGGGATATTTTCGAAACAATAACGCTTGCTTGGAAAAATTTAAAAGTTAATTAATATAATTAATGCATTATTGACTAATATTATACGTTAAGTTTTGGTGTCTTTGTAATCCACCACGTAGATGTCAGACAACACAATTAATGCCTTGTATAGTATTAATCTATATGTTAGAACTTTGACTTCTAATTGATCATATATTTGTTAAATCTTTATACAATATAGAATTTTACATCGATTAAAATTTAATGTTAACATTCCAAAAGAAAAGATGGAAGATTGCTACTTCAAACATTTGTAATTTTGTTGTTCAAATATAGTTTGTAGAATTATTTCTTTTTTTCCAAGCATCCAAACAAGTGCAATACGTATTCAGTATCGATAAAATTTCAACGTATTCATATAACAGCCGTGTCGATAACAGCCTTAGTATGTAAGTTGTATTATGCATTTTACTAAGGCACTATCAAAGTATACCGAGATGTAAGTGTAAGAATTAAATTTATAAGGAATGTTGTAGGGGTTATATTTAATATTTTCTTTATATTTTCGTTGTATCGTTATCATTTATGTATCTTGGTTTAATTTTCTTTGATTTTTTTTTATCATTTATTCGTTCATCACTTGAAGATTCATAGGTAGCTGTATCCACGCATACAGATTCATAATTTGTAACGCATACAGCAAATAAAACACTAAAAGTTTTCTTATAGTTGTGATATAAAGAGTCAGAGTTGTTAGGTCGTATTATATGAATGTGCATGCCTTCTATTGCATCTACATAATTAAGAGACTGCCTCATGTTGTCTAGTAGAGTAGGTTGTAGTTCAGTCCACAGCGCTTTTTCTCGAAATATTTGACAGACCGTTGATTTACTTCTACTATTTTTAATAAATTTTCAAATAAATCAATATTCATTCCCGCATATAAGAATCAGGATCATGATTTAAGATTTCCTGAATCAAATTTAGATAGTCCCCTTCTTTCTTTTGAGTAGGTATTGATGGAATATACCGGCCAACGTTTTTTCTCTTTTTACATTTATTTTTATATTTGTTTGTCACGATTATTGCAGAAACTGTTAATAAACAGAGTATATAACATCTCTGTATCATTTCATCCGTTACAAAAGAACTCATTAACAGATAAATTAAGGTTATAATACGACAAAGTCAACCGAGATGTCAGTTATCATTGTGTTACGAAATTATTTTAAAAATTACAGCGGAACATTGCAAATAATTTCGCGCTCATCCTACCGATAATTTCACGCTACCCTATGTGAACGCACCTATAGTCATCTTTTTACCCGATGCGTGCAGCATCATTTAATTTTTAATCATTTCATTAAAACCTTTTTCCTGAAGTTCTCAAAACAGTGAGCGCTTTTCACTGAGGACTGTATATCATCAGGAAAGCTTTCGTAAAAAGTACAGAGCCAGTATATGGTCCAGAAAAAAAATACCTTTTTTTGCATTGAAAATACAAAAAAGCCTAGTAGTTTTCGGAGTGTTGCTGGCAATGATCGATAGAGACACCGAAATATCGTCTGAAGCGCGTAGAACAAAGACGGCTGCGTAAAATGAAATAGGAAGAGAGGGGATCGCGATACAGACCGCTGGGTATCTCTTCGTTGCGTACAGCAAGCCTATATTTTCGAATCTACTATCGTCGGAAAGTAGTCAACGTTATGCATTCGTAAGGGGAGGTTTTTCTGGTCGTTCTCCTCGCGAAATATGCACGTGTGCGGTAATACGAGTGAGAAGCGCACATGTGATACTCTTTCGCGCATTCTCTTCAGATGAACAGACAAAACTTAACCGATTTTTCGACGATATGCTAATCGGTGCACTTGCGCTATTATCTCTTACGAAAACCAGTTTGCAATATCTTCGCAGGGGTTGATCCTGTCGTCTCCTCTTTGCGTATTCGCTAAGTGACAACGAAGCAACCTTAAATACGTGAAATTTCGTACGGTGCACGTTGGTTTTATCCGTCAAAAACACCAAAACAATTAAAACAAAATCCGTGAAAACAACAGACTCAAATAAAAAAAAGCACGAAAGTGAAATCGTTAAACTTGGATGCATCTTTGTGCCGCTCTATACGGTAAATTGAATCTCTGCTCTAAGAACTGTGAAATTCATGCTGTTATTATTATTGCAGCCGTTCTTGGACATATAAAGAAAAGTGAAAATTAATAGCAGTGTTCTTAAAACTCCTAATTAAATGCTTTTTTAACTGGTCCGTATTTAATCTTTAATAGTGCAATAGTATAATAATAGACTGTATATGTATAGTGTGCAAAAATTTGTGTGATATTAATAGCTATTTATTCAGAAAGGATTTTTTATACCTACATTTAGGAGTGCAATAAAGGAAAAACATGAGAATGAAGTACTTCAGCGCAGGACATCGGGAATCTTACACCTTGATTGCAAGGAAAAGATACATGAAAAAGATGCTGTAAGTGAATTTAGCTCCTTTTTGTATGTAAAAGCTCTTCCCATCTAGCCCTTATTTGTGTACTTACATTAAGATTTAAAATATTCTTTAATGAATACAAGCAAACATAAGGTAAAGCATACATACGTGTATGCCACTTTTTTGATTGCAAATGTAACGAGGCATTGTTAACCATGTAAAATCCTACAACAAATGTAGGAAGAAACAGGGAGAAAATGGTCCAAACACCAATTAAATTTTTGTTAATACAGTAAAACCTGTCAATAACGGCTACCGAAAAAAGAAACAGTATTGGCCGTTATATAAAGGTGGCCGTAGTTGTCAGGTTTTTTGTGTTACAAATAAAATATATAATTAGTTTTTAAGATTCTTTTCTTTATTTTTTTAATTAAAGTAAATATTATATAAAAACACATATGTATACGAAAAACTAAAACTGTTTTAATGTATGTAATACAAAACATAGACTAGGTACATATTGATAATATGTGCATATACATATAGATACATATATGTATACATATTCATTCGAAAAAACATAATTTGTTAAGCTTTTTTAAAGTATGGTTCAATCTTTGTTTGCTTTAAATTTTTTAGCTTCGATTTAAAAATCGCAGCTTCACATGTAAGTAAAATTCGAGAAACGTTCATAAAAATGTCACCATTGTTATTGCACAATAAATAATTCTGTATGTCTCTTAATTTTGCGCACACTTCGCTCATACTAGATAAAGTAGATTTAGAGGAGTTCCACATTCGTCCACATCACTATCAGAGTTATGTTCTTCATAATTATTGCACAATTCTTCAACAATTTCTGTAATACTGAAGTTAGAGCTCTCTGTAGGCACATGACTATCAACAGAAGCATATTCATCTAAATCCACAATTTCGTTACGAACTGTAGGAAGAGTTGGGAGTTCGTCTTCTTCATCAAACATTGTATCTTCTTGGATAACATCAGAGAATCCGGCCTTGGAAAAACATTGCTTAACTGTGGCAGGACATACCTTTTTCCAAGCAGCTGTAATCCATATAAGTGCATTGGCTAAATTTATGTTTTTTTTTAGAATTTTCAAAATCACATTCACTGTCAATAAACGTTAGAAGCCTTTTAATCAAAAAATTTCGCTAAATCAATTTAAAATTCTGAATTATTCCTTGACCCAAGGGCTGACAATGCGTGTGGTGTTTGGCGGTAGGAAGACTAGTTTAACATGTTTTAATAGAACCTTAGAATGTGACGTGCGTTATCCAAGAAAAGAAGCACTTTTCTTGTGAACCTTTGAATGGCATTGCTGACTCGTGACTTTAGTTTGTGTTCAACGAAAATGTGCTCTTTGTGTACGGAAGCATTGGTTCCCTTTTTTCGGAAAAAATTATTAGATGATTTACAAGGTATGTGAAATGTACAATAATTAATAAAAATAATTTTTTATCTACAACAATTTTAATTTTGTTTTGTTGTTACAGAGGCTTATTCTACTCTGTGTTATGATGAGACAGTCAATGCAGCAACCTCTTATTCACCTTTTATATTCAGAAATAGTAATGTTTCTTTCAATCTTATCCAGATTTTGTAAATCTACAGTTAATGATAAAAATGTGTTTAAAACAATCAAAAAATGACTTACATACTAGTCCACAAAATTCACAATATTTTTGGAAATTACAAAAATAGATATTGGACATGAAGCTAAAGAAGAAATTAAAAAATTGTCTGAGCATGACCAAGTGTTTTTTTTTAATAAATCCCAAAAATATTATTTAGATTGTTGTGAGCATATCCTGAGCAAGTGTCCCTTAAATAATTCTCTCTTAAAACACTTTAGGTGTTTGCAACCAGCATTAATAAATAAGGGGAGGAGTGTTATTGATATTAATAAGATTGCGCAGACTATACTAATTAACTTACCTGTCGATAGTGTTTTGGATGAATGGAAATTATAACTATTTTTATCAATTGATAAAGATTTACCAAAATACGATGAAAATGAAAAAAAAATTAAGTTTTTTAGAGGAACATCTAATGGGGAATCAAAGTACCCTACATCGGCATTGCTTGTCAAAGTCGTCTTAACACTGTCACATGGAAATGCTGATGTTGAGCGTGGTTTTGGTTGTCAAGAGAAACAGCCAAAAATAGAGTATCAATGTCTGAAAAAAATGTTAAATTCTTTACGTCTCATTTCTGATGGCCTTCAATTCTATGATAATAAACCTGAAAATGTACCTATTTCAAGGAAATTAATACAATTAGCACACAGTTCTCGACAAAAATATTTGCTTGGGGCAACGAGTGTGCCTTGATCCCTAGTAAAACTTGGCAGATCTGGTTTAAGGATTGGTTTCGGAGGAAGGACATATGTATTGAATGTGGTGGAAATTATTTTGAAAAAATTAAATAAATCAGGATGTATTGCAAAACTTTCCTAGTACCCTTTGTATACCCTATTGGGTCGTCATCACACGTTACAAAATAGATAGTGCAGTCAATCAACATTTGTTATGTATGCCAACTTATCACGTATTCTATAAATTTTTTTTATCATGTTTTGAAAGTTCTATATATATTTGTTTGTAATTTGATGATTGGATTTTAAGTTAAATATTTGAAATATATTTTTTGTTCCTTTATATATTCTTAGAGGGCATTTGCATTTAACCAAGGATTAAAATAATGGAAATATCTGAGCAGTATGGAATGAGAGGCAGTATTTTTTATAATGGCGAACTTTAAAATGTTAATATTTACTTTATAACACAAACATTCTCAAATTGCGTTTGGGAAATCATTTTCTAAAAGTACGAATGTTAACGGCTATCAAAAATCCATTGACTGTAATGTTCCATATATACAATATTATTTCTGTACAGTGATTTTTATCTTATTAAATATTTCTCGCTATTATTTTGAAATAGAACATAAATTTCGAAATCTAACTACACGCTTTTTCTGGTTCCACCTGAAGTATGTCGAATATTCTACAGATTCTCCATTTCCTTGTTTATATCTCACATCAATCGCCTGTTTTTCAAGAAGGTAATGTAAACTATCGCGATTTTCAACGATTCAACGACTCTTAGATCAGG
The DNA here is from genome assembly GCA_029619315.2 of Dynastes maya. Classification (NCBI taxonomy): domain Eukaryota; kingdom Metazoa; phylum Arthropoda; class Insecta; order Coleoptera; family Scarabaeidae; genus Dynastes; species Dynastes maya. Next base: position 341,939 of record JAROYE020000029.1, read on the forward strand.
TTACGAAAACTATTGTTTCCTTTTATATACGAAACCTAGATTTTACGTGAAAGTAAGTTTTAAGTTTGAGTGCGGAGTTCTAAATTTCACTAAATATTTAACTTGTCCGGCAATTAGGCGATTTGGTTCTGCAAAGATAAACTAGTTTCTTGTTATTTTATCGCGGTTAAAGATTTAATTCGTACGATTTGTTTACCAGGTTAAGATAAACTTTTAATCTTCCGATCGGGACCGTTTGTAATTATCCCGGATAAACAGAAATTGTGGAAACTAGATTTTCTTAAATCGGAACGTCTGAATCCCGCTTATAATAATAATTAGCTAAATCGGATTCGAATTATAAATATTAGTTTTACAAATGTATAGTTTACATAAAGTGATATATCCTTTCCAGATTCCTTGTTGATAAAGATCTGCTAATATCTAAGTGTTTACTTTCTAATCGTTTAAATTTTACGCTCTATTGAAACTGGTCTGTTTAGAAAAAATCGTTTTTCCTACTTTAAAATGTTAGAAACTTGTCTTAGGTTCTAATATTTCCAATAATTACATGCCATATGCTCTACTTCTGCTTCCCCAAGACGTAATTGTTTATATGTACTTCCTTATCATATGCCTCAACTAGAGATAAGTATTTTCAATATCACATTGCTCCTATAAATATTATCTTGTAAATATTAGTTGCAACAATTAATTCTGGCTTATTATCAAATAAATTTTAACAATGGTTTTTCATAGCAAGAACTCTAAACTACTTTGACATCGTTTTGAAGGTTGTTTTTACTGATACTTTTCATATATGTAGGCACGTAGTATAATACAGCCCCTGGCCAAATTACTTGACCCTCGACATTTAATATTTTGTAGTTTCTTCATAATAAAATATAAACTATACATGTATTACATTTTTTATTTATAAAATATATTGTAAAAATATGTAACATACGTAAATATTAAATAAGTAATTAATATTTAGTCCATAACCCATGATTTTTAATAACACCCTTAATTCTTCGGGGCATACTTTCAATGCAAGATATGATTGTCTCTTTTATATCTTCATCGTTCTCCCATACATCCTTTATATTCTTCATTAATATTTCCTTTGTAGGATTTTCTCGTTCATATACCTTACTTTTTAGTCGATTCCATACGTTCTCGATGGGATTGAGGTCCGGTGAATTTCCGGGCCAACGTAAAAGAGGTATGTGATTGTCTTCAAAAAATTTCTTAACCTTTTTTGCTACATGGCAAGGAGCATTATCTTACATAAATATACGCCCTGTCGGTATGCGACGTCCTGGCTTAAAATACGGTAATAACGTGTTTTTTAACACATTTATGTACTGCTCTTGACGCATTGTACCTTCTACAAAATACAAAGGGCCGGGTCTATCTCCACTAATCACTAATCATTACCTGCGGAGGGTGTTTTACAGTTGGAAGAACCGTGGACTCTGTGAGAAGTTCGCCAGGTCGTCTACGAACAAATTGTGCTTGCTGCATTAACACACAGAGCGAGCAATCGTCACTAAAGAAAACCTATTAAATAATGCAAACATTAATTCAGTAAAAATCATGTTGTTAAGTTATTCACATTTTTCCAATTCTCGTCTGTGAAAGGTCGATATTCTCTTGCAAAGTTGAGACGAGCAGATTTCATTTTTTCTGTTAAACGCGGCTTTTTTACAGGTCTTTGGCCCATTAGGTGATTTTCGCGCAATCGGCGCCTGACAGTTCTGCTCGAAATCATATAAATGACAATTTAACCTTTGCAATAACGATATATCAACATAAAACGCTTAACGATGCTCCACAACTTAGCTTCTATACGGTTATGACGAAATATTTTTAAAAATATCGATGCATTCTCTAAACTGTGACCTCGCTAAATGTAAGTTGATAACTGAAATATTTATATATACGTACTTTACTCTTCTAAATACCATTTCTCTGGTATTTTTATTTATTGATACAATAACCTAGTCCCCCTATAAACGATCGGATTCAAAGCAAAAAAATATCACTATAATAGGATGGGAATTTCCAGGTAAAAGGGTTGATTTGTGACATGTTTCATGGCCAGGGACTGTAGTTCAACATTATTTTATAAATGTTCTCAACACATGATTGTTTGGAAAAAAATCTACTCATACTTCAAAAGAAATATGTTTATTAAGAAAATTTTACATGTAAGGGCAAAAAAGAAATAGTTTAAACTGTAATAAGGAGTTAACGTGTCCTAGATTTAGTTTAATTTGGCTTTTAAATCAATAATTGGAGGATTGTTCCCTAGGTATTTTTTCATTTCATGCCACACATTTTCGATGGCATTTAATCCCAGGCTACTTGAGGGCCAAGACAAAACTTTGTTTGGTTGAATACAACCCCATATTATTTGCCCTTTTGGAAATTGAACAGCCTTTTTGGGACAGTCCTTATGAAAAGCCTCTCTTTTATTTCTAGTCTCCCGCTTCCGGTTATCCCCTAAGAAAAACTCGTCACTGAAAGTATCTTTCTTTAATCGTCCAAAGTCCAATTTGCTTTTGGTTTCAATTAACCGGCTTCGTTTCAGAACAGCAGTTCATAGAGGCTTTTCTAGCGGTCTAAGTAAGTTATTTACATAATTTACTTCCGTGCACTTGTACGTTTTTAAACACCTTGTAAAATCCGAATTTATTTTTGTGTACAGTCTATGCGTTATAGGTGGGACTGGACAATGAATGACGATTAGTTAACGATGATGGTATTTGAGCCTTGACTTTTTTAAATACTATCCATAAAGAGGTTATCGAATTAATTTGCAATTTCATTAGGGTTGTGAATATTGTCGCCGTTCTTTTCAATCGAAATGTTTCGATTGCGATTTAAGATACACGTTGATTGTTTTAAAATTCCCCACATGGCAGAGGTCTTATTCTGGTAACTGTTGATGTAGTCATCATTATATGCGATACGTGCATTTTTTACCAGCTGCTTGAGGTGACGCTTAGCCTCTAGATATTGAGCGCAATTCCCATGTAACATATTTTTTCATATAACCTATTATAGCAGCTGTAGAAGCATTCTTCCATACAATTTGACCACGCTGTATATGTAGGCCCATTTAAGTGTGAGTTACAACTACAATTCTTAGAAACGCCAACGTTGAACTATCTACACGAGTTTGGTAACCAATCTATCTATAATTTATTATCTTCGTAAAAATGTCAAATGCATAACAGCCGCTATAATTGTTATTGCAGTTTTTGATATGAATTATCACGAAGGGTACTACATGTTGATTTGATACTTCAATAAATTATTCAATCGTATTTTATACGGAAAATAATTTATACTAGTCCATAAAACTGTCACCGAAGTATTGAACTAAATTTCCTATGAAAGTATTAGTTTAGCGCCGATTCGAAAGTTTAGAAATAAATCTATTATTAGATTATCTTACTTTACCTCTGCTGTCTTCATTAAAACGTCTTAATAGAACATTTGTGTACATAAATTATTCATAAAGATGAAACGTGGGCTTATAAATGATATAATTGCATCGAGCGTGCACTAATTGTTTTTTCTGAGGTTTCACGCGTGGGTTTCTATTATCTTTGTATGGATTTTCGTCATAAATTCGCAACAGCAAAGGCGAAGGCGTTACAGTTTATATAAATGTGTTTAAAAATAAATTTATGCACAGCGATGCAATCTATATTCTGTTGATAATCCTTGATCTAAATCCCCAAAAATTTAAGTTAAAAAAAAGACTCTGTATGACTAGTTTTACCGTGAATATAAAAAATTGAAAACTCAGGTTTATTAAAACCTACCACTATCTCTTTTACTTTTAAATACATTTGGCAGGGGTTATTAATCTATATATTGAAATATCTTTTTCAGGAGTTTTACTCTAATTTTGTTAAATTTTCTAATTTAACTCTAATAAATGATTTTTGTAGGTTCGGGGGTATCCCTAGATACCCTTGCGGCAATTTTGAATGAATTTGCAACTTAGTAAAATCAAATTAACGAATTTTAAGATTTTTAAAAATTAACTAACCTTTAAACTTTCGAACGACGCCAATGTATATAAACACTCTGTTTATATACACACCACAGGAACTGCCTGTTCTGGATATTTAACCCTATTTACTTCTCTGATAATAACTTTGAATACACAACGAACACTTATCTTTGGATTGGATTCACGACAAACTTTGATTCAACCAAGGCCGAATAAAGATTGATGAAAATTTAGGGCGTCGTTCCTCTTTCTTTTATTTTAAATCGCGAAAGACCGGCGATTATTTTATTTCGCAGCCAATTTTGATAATCTACCCAAATAGAAACTAACTTTTCGATGACTTTCTATCAAATGATATTAGCATACGAGAACGAATGCAGTGACTTAACCAGGAGGTTGTTTGTTGATGATTCTGTGGTACGAATTGTCACCAACAAGCTTTAAAATAGAAAATCCACTGCTAATTTATAGAAACCTTTCAGATAAAGATTTAATTGATGAAATATTATCTGTTGTGCTTTGCAATTTACGCTGTTGCTTATTCCAGACGATTTTTACATCAATTTGGAAGAAATAATTGAATAGAAAACTTAATAAACGAGTAGATTTGTCCATGATACCCCACACTCGTCATTATCTGGGCTTATAATTAAATTCTACCGTCCTCGCCTCAAGGACGGTTGGCTAAGGGGGGAAGGTACCGAAGAAATTTCCCATTATCCCCGCAAGAGGTATATTTGGTTGCCAACGAGTGGCCAGCCTGACATTTGGTCAGTACCGAAGTGACAACCGAGAGAAGATGTTGTCGTCGTTAATACAACGTTGAACATAACATAACAATATATATGTATATATTTTGGGTCAATTAGGTACAATAAAACATTAACTGTCAGAATGCACAATCATACAACAAGTTGTTGTCTACCCAGCCTCCGCTTCCATGCCTCTCTACCTTGTGCTAATTCTTCCTCTAGGTTCCTTTCTGCCATACCCATATCCCATCATACCACGACCTTCGCAGTCTTTCCCTTTTTGTGCTCCTGGTGGTTTGCATACAAACAGCTGCTTCGGCCATCTCGATTCTGGCATTCTCAGTAAGTGGCCAAACTATTTTAACCCCTTAACTTTGATCCTGTCTACAACTGTTTCCGTCGCATGCATTCTGGTTGTGTTTTCTTCGTTAGTAATTCTTTCCCTTCTTGACACTCTGGCACTCCTTCTAAAGTAATCCATCTCAACAGTCAATAAGCTTCCTTTGTCATCCTCTCTCATTGCCCACACTTCACTTCCGTACGTTATTATTGTTTCAACCATAGCTCTCCCTATATTTTTCTTGTTTCGGAACGAGACGTTTTTGCCCCACCAAATGGAGTTTAGCGCACCCACTGCCTTTCTATCCCATCTTTATCCAGAAAACAGCCCAGGTACTTGATTTTGCCCACCTGCTTTGTACGTCTATTCCCATCTATTAGTATTTACAATAGATTATTAATCGCTGCACTCAAAAAAATCGTTAATACCAGAGAAATGAAAATTATCATACCCTTTAACCCTTAACTGGTGAGGTGCTTAGTTGTTAACGTATAAGTGATGACGTGGGGTCAAGCATACTCCAGTAAGTGTTATTAACAAAAAACTTTAACAAACCTAATCGAAGTAATGGCATTATACTTACGCCTTTAGGAATCCATTTTGAAATATCCTGTATAACTTTTTCTTGAATTACAGCGTTAGAAGCTACATTTTAATGCAACTACTTTGACAACAAAAGAATGTAGGTAGCCAAACTTATAATTGATTTAAATTTTGAAAATAAGTTTTAAACAATCTACGATTTACATCAGTAAGTATCTAAAAGACGTGTTCTAACATAAAAACTGCAAACAGTCATTTCAACTAATCTTGGCCACAGTTCTTGCAAATGCGGGCAGTACATTCTACACAAATAAGCTTCTCGTAACATTCACACTGTTTATTGGTTTCCTATTTTTGGATCTTGAACAGAAAGCACATCGTTTTCTCTTATTGTCAGTACGGTCTTTGACTGGCATTGGCAATTTTGTCACTCTTGTTATAGCTACTCGAACTTCTCGGGGTATTCTGCCGTTATATAGACGACGTTGAAGGTGATGTAAAAGGAGTTGATAAGCCAATCCTTTTACAACATTTATTCGCAAAGTATATTTGGCAGTCGGAAAGCTATTAAACAGGATATAAGAATTTACACTAGCTATGTTTTTTGACAATACCTTTGAAAGATGGAAGGAAGATGACTTCTGATAATTCAGGGCGTTCTAAGAGAAGTTTAGGGCGCAATGGCTCACCATTTGAATATATTTTTACCATAATACGATTCATTGTTATATAACCACTTTGTAGGATATCTGCGTCGGTATTTGATGTATCCTTCTTACTCTCTGTGTCAGGTTCTCCCTCTTCACTAGTTTCGCTGCCAGTTCTGTGGCTCACTTTTTTCCTCAAAGTTTTCTTTCATAATGTACATAGGGTACAAATTGCTACACTACTGGGGAGGTGGAGTATTGGATACCCCAAAGCAACTATACGGCCAGATATTTGTAAAGACCATAACATAACTATCAAACGTTTTACTGTATCGCCGACTGACATGTACATATTACACAGCTATAGAGAGACTCAACACGAATGCATGGGGTCTTCAATACCCCACATCACTAGTTAAGGGTTAATATAATTTATTGTACCTTTCACTGTCTAAGAACGGCTAGATTTTTTAAAAAGGGGTTTAACAGAATATATTAAAAAGCATGTATCAGATATAAAAAGGTAACATAATTGTAATGATTGTTATTAACATTAAAGTAAAGCTTAGTAACATGGTGATAAAGGTTGTTAACTCACTTTTATTATCTAGCTTTCATTATCAATTTTTCTGTGTGATATAGGGAAATTCAAATTTGTTCAATTATTCTTTCTACTTTGCGAAAATATTGAGAATTTCAAGCATGGATTTCTTTTAAATGAGTTGTGTATATTGGGTAAATGATTTTCTTACCGGTACTGTGTTCAAAATACCTCAATGATATGTATTAATAAATTTTAAACAATATCAAATGGAAGTTTCCTGCATTTTGATATTAAATTTTGTCCATTATTTGTTATTTGGACGAGGTGATATTTTGCAAAATATCACCTCTTCCTTTAAAAAAAGCGGAAGGATATTGTGGAAAAATGTGTAATTTCATTTTAGCTTATCACGTTTTTGTGGTTACCTGTTATGTGAAATGTCATAATTGGAATTTAGACGAATGATGTAGATTTGTTATGAATTCGGCTCTATCGGCTTGATACTCTTTCGACAGTTTAAATAAATGGATTAAAATAATAAAATACTACGAATGTTTAACGTGTTTTCTTTATTTCAGCGCGTCACGTACATGACCCGGCATTATTCAAATGATCTGATACAATAAAAATTGCGCTTTGAAATATTTTTTAACCACTACATTCACAAATTAAACTACTTTTGAATTTTGAATATAATTTACCTCCAGACTACCTTTGTTCATCTATTATCGATAGTATTTGTTAATCTTGGATTAATAATAACTTCCACATGCTTTCTGTTTTAAAACGTTTATTATTCTTAAAATAAAATTACACATTTCTTTGTTTGCCGTCTTGTATCACCGCGAAGTGTCATTAGTGAGTAACTGGAACCTTGACATATGCATCTTCCCTAACGAACTTGATTACTTGTTAAATAGCGGTATTTAATTTGCGGCTCATGCGACTGATGCGATTCTGTCGCGAAGACCGATTATGCCAGGCCTATTCATTATGTTGAGAACATTTTGCGGTCGCTGCAAATCGCAAATTGCATCTTATGTTACAAATTTCGGAGCAGAGCGTGATAGTGACGAACCTCTGTTGCCTTTAAATGTAGTTTGAGAGGTTATATTGCTCACCTTTTTTATGTTTTGCAATTAATTTTGTTATGTTATTTACAGCGAGCATCTACAACATTGAGTATAAGTATTGTTGCTGTCAGTAAGATTTCTTGTAATCGAAAGGAGAAACAACTTAGCGAACCAGGCGAATACAGAATAGGAAGAAGCCTGTTGTGAATATTGATACGTTTACTATCCCCTTTATTAGATACAAAAATATATTTATTTGAAACTATCTAGAATTTACGTCAATCAATAATTATAGCCGTATAATTTAGTATTTGAAAAAATCTACTAGTTACAAATACAACCAGAAATTCCAATATCTGCTACGTAGAAGTATTATTCTATCAATAAATTTTAAAATATGCATTATAACAATCTATTCAAGCAGCTGTAACTAGATCGACGTTAAATGCTAAGCCTGTATTTCCTATTCACCAGCGTATTATACCTACTGACATTTTATGAACAATACTCTATCGGCAAATCTCTTAGCTATTGACAAGTATCTATCTGCATTGTAGGTAAATGCTGAAGTATCTACGTAATACCGCAATGATAATAAAAAGGGTGAAACCGCTAGTGTAACTGAATATCTACACACCTGTAAGCTAACGAATACTTTCACAATCACGTTGTAATAGTTGTCGTCAACAATAGGGACGATTTACAAAAGAAACTAATCCAACTTTCCGTTTTGTTCGTTTAGCGAACGAAGCATAAAATCGATTCGACTATTTTATTTGAATGTCAGGTGAAAAAAAAAATGTTGAATAGGATTCATTACAAAAATACTTATCTCTTTTAATGGATAAGTAAGAGATGCTTCTTGTAATATGTGATAGAAACAGGAATTCTTGTCAAAGAACTATAATTTTCATTTATTTAAAAACCGCATTTAAATATATAAGTCAACAAGTCCAACAAACAGCCCAGTGAACAATATCTGGACGTAGACTAAATGAATAGACTTTACTTGTCGCTGGTTTAAAGAACTCACAGAGAAATTACTCGGGGAAGTAAAGTGACCCAGCCTAAATACGCTACTACTCAATATGTAAACCATGCCAGGGATAAACGGTGACTTTTGTCATACTTTTAGGAAACAGCAATCAGAACAGCTCACAATTAAACTTGTGAAGAGCTTAATTTATCAGAAATCTTCATATTCAATTACCTTAAAATGTTATTTGGAAATAAGTGAAAAGTTACTTTGGAAAAGAAGCTTTTGTAAAAAATAATTATAGTTTTTGGTCTGATGTGAAAAATAGTCTCTTAGCAAATTAAATTGAATATACATTACTTTAAATATTTGCTTAAAATACCGCTAGTAATCACAATTAGGGATCTTGAGCCACGTGGGCTCAAGCAACGGTGACGCTCTACCGATGCGTAACATAACGTTGTAGCGACTTATATAGCCGTCTTATCTTTGTTGATCCCCTCTCTCTACCCGGGGGTCTTATAAAGTAAATATATTTCCAGCCAAGGAGAAACGAGTACATAACTCGTCTTTGTTCTATATTCTTTCCTTAATTTCCAAATTTTAAAGTAACTTGATCCACTAAATACATAAAGAATAATAATTACCTTTGGTGTTAAAATTCCCAAATGACAAATAAAGAGTCTGTGTGACTCACACCCGACAGAAATGAAATTTAGATATCAATATCCTATTGCAAAAAATAAAAACTGAAGCAATAAAAATGTTCGGTAAATATAGCGAATATATGCACGCGAAGTGTTTTTGCCACTTTCTATTTGAAAACGGCATTTGTTATGTATGTAATGTAATAGCTGTAAAAAGTAAACAAAGTAAATTGTAATAAAATACTTGAAAAAACCTCGTCTCGGTAAGGAATCGAACCTGACTCTTCCCACTTACTGAAAGGGCGTGCTAACCACTACACCTTGAAGACCTTGATTACAGATTTTCATAGTGCATCAACGGAAGCCAAAATATATCACTTAATTAGTGTACTTGGCATGTAAGAATTAAAATTTGTCTGTCAAAATATTATGATATATTTGCAGATAAAAATAATAACCAGGTATTAAAAAGTGAACGTTTCTTGCATCAAGGCCCTCTTCGACGTGGTGTAGTTGGTAAATAGGATACGTAAGGATTCATTTATGGTCGCGAGTTCCATACATATAAGGAATAACGTTGTCGCTTGTGCTAAGAGCGTCCTTGATTCGCTTTGCGTGCTCCTCACCTTATACTTTTATAGCGGGCAAACGTTGTAACATCGTCCATATATTTTAGCGGTATTGTATTTGAAGATACTACTTCGATCAACCATTCATTTTATTATTAATATGGTTTATGAATTACACAAAAAGATGGTATTCATATTATTTTTCTATTTTATTGGGTTGGCAAGAAAGTATTTTCGGTTGTCACACATAAAGAGCATTGTAATTGTTTTGAAGGACATCTATCAATGTTATGGACCTTTTCCTTTTGGCATTTGACATAACTCTCATTTGGGTTACTTATAAGCAAATTGTGCGTAATTTTGTTTGTAGCTGTTAGTTTAGAGTCAATTTTAACATGGAGTGGAGAAACGAAAATTTTCGGCATATTTTACTTTTTTATTACCGTAAGAGAAAGAAAGCTGCTGAGGCTCACAAACAGATATGTGGAGATTATGGTGTTGATTGCATAACAGAACGCATGTGTCAAAATTGGTTCAAAAGATTCCGTTCTGGTCGACCTACTGAGAATCGTTATATAACTCTTCGAGAGATTACAGAGAGGTTAAATGTATCGCAGAATCAAAGAAAGACGGCAAATTGCAAAGGATCATGATAATGCAAATCCTCACACATCTTTAGTAACCCGTGAGAAATTATTGCAGCTTGGTTGGGAAGTGTCGCATCCCCCATACAACCCTGACCTGGCACCATCTGATTACCATTTATTTCGAAGTTTGCAATTTTCAGAATCAGCCAGGTTTGACCATCTCAAATTTGAATAAAATTTCGCACAAATATTGCCTATTATATGAAACTAAGCTGTGCAACATTTGACATCATAAAAGTAAAAATGAATTGAATCAAGGGTGCCAAAATGTCACGCGAACCGTACAGCATTTTCAGCCAACTTTCAGAGGCTGTATACACAAATGTATTAGTAGCAAGGTAAGGAGGTTTTGGGGCATTACAGATATGTTTAACCTTTGCAAACCTATGAAATTTCAGCCGTGTGGAATTGTTAGTTTTCATGCTATTGAAGCTCAAAGTTAAGGAAAAAATTTGCGCGACAAATTTGTAGCTATTATGGCAGGCCTGTATCATCAAGAGCTGACAAGATGCAGAGCTGTCCTTTGATAAACCTTCACAGAATATGCCTGTGATAAAGTCTTTAGAACCCTGTATCTCCAATTTGGCAACCCCAATTTTCTTGTTTTAACTACCATTAAAAAGAGCAAAAATTATTCAGAAAATGTCACTTTTATTTTAGAGACACATCAACCAAGTGTTAAAATAAAAAATTCTAGCATTTATACGAACTGTTGTAACATACCTAAGCTTACTTTAATAGCTTTTGCTTTTAGCTAAAACATAGATTATTTGCTAAAACTTTGCAGGATAAATGTATTTACACAGAAAAAATGTTTTTATGCTTCTTTTGTAAAAGTGCACAGGCTGACAATGACAGTTTTCTCATAGCTGGTGTGAACAAAAAGTGTTGTTGAACCTTTTGTGAATTGAAAATTTTTTTCAATGTTGTCCTGAAGCTTACAATGTTGACCTATGGATTTTCGCTCTTTCTAATGGCAGTTAAAGCAAGAAAATCGGTGTTGTCAAATTTGAGATACAGGGTCCTAAAAACTTTCAAAATTTCATGCCTAAATTGTTGGTAGCAACCTTAAACAATTATATTTAATTAAGTATTCAAGATGAAGTACTGAGACTTGGAGGACTTTATCACAGGCATATTCTCTGAAGGTTGATCAAAGAACAGCTCTGCATCTTGTTAGCTCTTGATGATACAGGCCTGCCATAATGGCTAAAAATTTGTAGCGCGAAATTTTTTCTTGACTTTGGGCTTCGATAGCATGAAAACCAACAATGCCACATGGCTGAAATTTCATAGGTTTGCAAAGGTTAAATACATCTGCAATATCCCCAAACCTTATTACTAATATATTTGTGTATACAGCCTTTGAAAGTTGGCTGAAAATGCTGTACGGCTCGCGCGAAATTTTGGCACCCTTGATTCAAGGGTCTATAGGACCTCCAATTTTCACTTTTGTGTTGTCAAATTTTGCACAGCTTAGTTTCATACAATAGGCTACATTTATGCAAAATTTTATTTAAATCTGAGGTAGTCGAGTATAAAGCACCGGTTCACTTGACGTGGAATGGCTCAAAACTCTTTGAGTGGTAGAACTTTCATAAATGATGATGACCTTAAATCGCACTTGGTTCAGTTTTACTATGTAGTACTATGAGCGCGGAATCATGAAGCTGCAAGAAAGATGGCAAAAGGTCACTGAACAAAATGCAAAATATATAAATGATTCAAATTTATTCTTTGTATAAAAAAAATTAGTCTTATTTCACATTACAAAACCGAAATTACTTTCTTGCCAAAGTAATTTCGGTAATTTCCCAATATTAAAAATCCTTATTGTATGTAATAAAATTTCAGTTGTACTTCCTTCTATAACGAAATAAAATCGAATCTGATAATACACTTAACCAGAGTAATCTAAATATTCCACGGTAATTTTAACTTAATTAATCCTTATGCCACATAATCTACGATGAGAAAGTTTATTTTTGCATTTACAGTTGGATACATTAAAGCAGCTGTATTTCTTTATTATAATTATGATGAAGTTGTTTTATTCTGCCTGTTTTATGATTCGTGAATAAAAAAATTCTATACAGGTGAATGACAAAAATATGATGATATATGCAAATCGGCCACGTAACTCTAATTATTAATGTAATAAACTCATGCCGTTAAAATGGGTTGCCTGAGAATTGAGAATCTTCCACATTTTTCACAACTATTATACATATCTTATATTAGTTATTGTATGCAAACCAGTGTAAACATGAGAGAATATTTTCATTCATCAGCGTAACTTTATAATGCGATAATCATTTAATCAGTACGTATTTGTCCGGTCAGCTAATAATAATTACCCAAACCTATAATTATAAATGTAATAAAACACTTTTACTGGCACTAAAACTGTCAACGATTTGTTTTATCGGAAGATGATAGCGCAGTCGAAAGAATGTTGGTACATTATAATTATGATTGTTGCTCATTATAAAAGTTTTTAGTTTATATCCAAAGAATAGCTTTCTTAATTGTAGAAAAATGTTTATTACCGTTATTGAAGTGATTATGGAATAATTGTACATTTATTCGAAAGAACAGAACGTAGTATCAAGCGGAACATGTTCAAATAACCAAGAATTCCTTCAGCTCCTCTCGAATAACCTCATCGTGCGTATTTATACTTGGGTATGTTTCGATAAATAATGACTGCCCATCACTTTTACCTTTCTTTAAGATGTAAGAATGTAAATAACATATTTCAACTCGGAGAAAGCTGCTATTAAGTATTTTGCAAGTATAGAAGATTCGGTTATTTGCTCATAATCACCTGGTTTTCAAAAACTATTATTAATAATTTCCCCCTTTCTAGTGTTATGTATAACTTTACGGTTATAAGCATATTTTTCAACCTATTCTCCAAAATCTAACAGAACGCTGGATTAATTAACTTTCGATAATGGAAATTCGAAGGGGCGCAGATTACATTAAGGAATGATCACTAACGCTGGCCACGAGCGGTACCGCGCATCGGCGTAGAATCAGTTCGGACCTCGAGGAACGGTAGTATTGCTTCGTCTGCGGAGCAGTACGGACATTTTCGCTGCCGGTCATTTGCGCAATTGTTTATCTGTCCTATAAAAATTATGATTTCGTCAGCAAAACGACCGCGGTCGGACAAACTTCGAAAATTTATTGCAGAAATTCCAGACTTAATATATGAAGGTGCTAAAATTAAATGTGTAATCTGTAAAATCCCGTTAATGTGTTGGTCCAGACAACATTGTCTACGACACGTAAATAGTGAAAAGCATGTCTCAAAAGAAATTGCGCACGAGACAATGAAAAATTTATATTTAATTTATGCGTTACGTTTATCGCATGTAATATACCGTTTAATTTACTAGACAAGGAACCATTTATCTGCTTTTGGAATAACTATTCGGAGTGCAAATTACCAAGTCGAACATCGTTACGAAGAATTGTGCCATCTGCGCGCGAACATATTGAAAAAAAATAAAATCGGAGTTGAAAGATCAAAAATTGTGGTTATGTGTCGACGAAACAACAGATCGGAAGAAACATTCTGTTCTTAATGTAATGGCACGCAAATTGGAACCTCATCAATCGGCACCTTCAATTCTATTAGTCTCCAAACGAATACAACAGTGTACTGCCGAAGTAATTTCAAAGTTAGTGTTAAATACATTGGACAAGGTTGAACTTTCAACAAACCAACTCTTGATGTTAGTGAGTGATGGTGCTGCAAACATGCTTTCTGTAGGCCGGTCTCTTAAAAAGCATTCTGCTAATTTGTTACACATTACGTGTAAAATCCATGCTCTCAATCTCGTGGCGGATAGTATCAGAAAATGTTATCCTGAGGTAGACGCTATAATAGCGCATACCAAAGCAGTATTTGTCAAATCACCGAAACGTATTCGCGAATTTCACAGACTGTGTCCCCGTATACCAGAGCCACCAGAACCTATTCTAACTCGTTGGGGAACATGGTTGCAGGCCGCGTTTTATTATTATAAATATTTTGACAATATTAAGAACGTGGTTTTACAATTCGATACAAAGGAAGCTGCCGCTATCCAGAAAAGCCAGTCGAAATTTCAAGATAGTCAGGTTAAAATGGATTTAAAAATCATTCACGACAATTACTTCGGGCTAGCAGATGCAATAGAAAATTACAAAATCCTGCGGTGCCGTTAGAAGAATCTCTACAAATAGTGCAACATGTTCACGCACAGCTATGCGCGATTGAAGACGCAAAAATGTTTCTGTTCTAGAAAAATTTGAAAGTGTTTCTGAGAAAAATTCTGATTTTGGCACATTAAGACACATTTGTGAAGGTGCGTCAACAGAATCGTTAAGTTATTTGAAAGATTATTTTACTTACGCAAATATTACGTCACTAGATGTAGAACGTTCGTTCTTTGCATATAAACGCATTTTTTCCTCATGCCGTAAGAGTTTTGCCGAAACAACAGTTGAAACATATCTAATGTTGCAGATATTTAACAGACATTATTCACTTTGTGATTTCACGGAGGACTCTTAAAATGGTAAGTGTTTGAGCACGTGTTATTTAATTTTTATTTAAAAGATGAGCGAAATTATTTGCGGCAGCAAACATCTCTATTAGCAGAATAACTCTAGTGGAACGCGACGCCTGGTCGACTCTACGCTACTGCGCGGTACCGCTCGTGGCCAGCTTTAATGATCACTGACGTTATATCAAACATTGTTTTCGTTGCAGTAACAGTACTAAAAGCTGTTGACTTTTATTCTAGTGTTTCTGCTACATCCTCAAAGAATGAGTAAAAATTACCGTGAAAATAGAAGGTAGCTTTTCTACCTCTCATAATTTTACCCCTGTGGGCAGATTTTTTCTGGTAAGGGGAAAGAAAAACATTGATAGTGAAGCAGTTGTTTTTATTTCCATCTATGTATGTACATATGTATGTATATGATATTTAAAAAAATGTATTCAATTTCTTTCAACTTTAGCTTTGGTTTTTTGATCCCTTCTCATTTCCAAAAATATTGTTGCAAAATTTTGAAGAGAATTTCATTACAAAGGTATTTGAGGATGACTTCGAGTAGTATTCTGAGTTCGGATTGCAAATTTGTAATTGATTTTATGGGAGAAGATGGTTGTATATCTCCATTTTCAACCTGGATGCAATACACACGCAGAGATACTACAATTCAATGCAATTACTGCTTCAATTATCCTCAATACAATAAGTATTTTAAATTAAAAGAAATATTTTCTTAGCGTTTTTTTTCCGTCTAAAAGAAGTATATACTTGTAATTAAATGATTGTATTTCTTTGTTTAAAACATTTGTTAACTAGATTCAAGAAAATCTTGTAGAAAATTTGAAGAAAGCGATTCTTTGTATAAGTAAATGGCCGTTATAACACAAAACTTAATTCCAGAAAGCGTTTAAGTATTGTTCATAAACCGATAGTTTCATTTTGTTAAAATAAAGCATTTATTTACTTAAGATTCTTGAAATGAAAATAATTTTATCCACATTATGAATTACACTTACTTTGTTTAAAACAGTTGACATACCCGTATATAATGCAGAAAATTATTCACATTGCTTGTGAAAAGTGAACTTAATGTAGAAGTACACATGAAAAAAGTACCTAGAAACAATAACCAAGATAATGCTGATATATAGCTTATGGTATTGATGGTATCACCCCCGGCAGAAACAATGTGAGAAGAGAAAAACGCTAACGCTTTGTGCTCCCGCCCATATTGCTGTTCATCTCTCACCACTGAAATATTTCCTGGCGCTACCTAGTGCCAAGAGATATGGTCATGCCGTCCTAGAAAGTACCGGCAGAAACCGGAATACAGATGCCATAAATACCCATACAATGATATAACCTTTAACGTACAACGTTTCATAAACATTTTCAAAAGATACGAATATGCCGTTTATACGTGAGCAAGGTGTTTTCGGAAATGCAAGAGCGAAGTCGTGGCTTGCGTGAACGAATACGCCGTTCATAACCTGAGTAAGGTGCACAAATGAATTTGCGATTACGCAATTTTGTCAAGCAAATGACATTCAACACAGCACACGTTTAGATGGGCTGAATTCGTGTAAAACCGGGTAATCACAGTACGCTCGCTCGTACAGTATATATTGTAATGTTCAATATTTACAACAACTACAGCCTCCGCTGTCAACCTCTGAATGAGTAGGTTCTTTTTCTAAACGAGAAGGGTCAGGTTAGCCACTCGTTGGTAATTAAATATCCCTCTTGCGGAAAAATTGGGAATTTCCTCGTTACCATTTCCCCCCAGCCAACTGGCCTTGGGGCGTTGATGTTAAATATTAAAGTTAAGTCCAGATAACGACGATTGTAGGCTAACATGGACAAATCTACTCTTCAGTTAATTTCCCTATTCACGTAATTCGTCCAAATTCATGTAGAAATCGGCCAAAATAAGCAACAGAATACATTGAAAGGTATTTTAAACAATAATAATAATAAATGTTAACTTATGAACGACAGTGAACTAACTTGCCTTTATCAGCATTTTAATTGTATTTCCGGTTTCACCGGGAGTGATGTCAACTTTCTTTTTTTAAATAGAACACACTATATTCTCGCGTTTTTCGAAAAGTAATCGAAAGACGAATCCAACGATACCACACATGTTATACTTTAACTTATGAAATATGACGATATGCACCAATGAAGGTTTTCGTAATCTGTTTTTGTTGTTACGCAAAGTTAGCTAGGAAAGAGCACCAAATTGTTTCTTGTGGCGCCAGACTGATCTAAAGAGCTCGTTGCTAAGCAAAGTAATTATAACAATTGCCAAACTGTCAAATATCAATTCCAAAAGTGTAAATTATTCATGTTATTTATTATTATTATAATCTGCATTTGCCGTTCCTTCTTTGTTCTCGTTATTATATTATATATATTATTATATATTGTTATATATATATAATATGTAATTATATCGAATTATATCGAAAGCATGTAATCAGACGAATATGGTCGATCGAGCACCAATTTGTATCGTAACTGAAGTAGTTTTTCTGTCGTACATGATCATGCCGATCAATGGGCCTGAGCATTATCATGATGGTAGAGATTTTTTTCTACGCTAGGTGGGGCCTTTTTCTCTTTAGTTCAGCGTCGAATCGGTCCAATGGTTATCCAGCGGTTATCCCTCCCTTCTCCTGATAATCAATTAAGGTTATTTTTTGCAAATCCCAAAAAATCGTCGCCATAACTTTCCCGACTGATGGAATCGTCTTCGCCTTCTTTGATTAACGTTCGCCGGGAAAAATCAATTTTGCTGACTGACCCTTTGTTTCTGGCGTGTAGTGATGTCTCATCTTCAGTCGCTTAACGCCACAGAAATTGCGTTCAAACATGTCCAAATATTGCTTTGAATTGATCATTCGTCAACAGACGATACCCATCTTGCAGATAACTTTCTCATACTCAATTTTTCGTGAAAGATGTTTTGCACACATTGAATTGAGATGTTTACCGTACTAGCGGTCTCTCTGATCCTCACCCGACGGTCTATTAACACATCATGAACTCTATCGATCATATCGTCCGTAGTCGCCTCAATGGGATGACCTAGCTGCTCCCCATCAAAGACGGATGTTTGGCCAGGCTTAAATTTATTAAACCTGTATCCGATGATAGTCATTGAAGGTACATGGTTCTTATAAACTGTATCCAACTTCCCTTTGATTTCTGCACACGTTTAAAAAAGAAATGGAGTCACTGGCCAATAGTGTTCTTTTTACATTATTCTACAAATACATGAACTTGTTCACTTTCAACAACTGTCAAAGCAACATTACTCAGTGAAACTCCCCGAAATTTTGACAGACGTCGATTAAAGAGTTACGGTCGGTAATGAAGATTTCAACACAAAGCGCCATCTGTCTCCAAACGCGGGTACTTCTCATACCATCCTCGTATATTATAGTATCCACTTAGCATAGAACCAGATTCAAATTAAGGTAGCTTTCCAAATTGTTACGCCTAAATTGAAACACTTGTTGAGTGTAATTGCAAACTTATTTGCCATTAAAAGTGGATTACGAGACAGCTAAATATTTGTAGAATTTGTGGAATAAATCATTAATAGTCAATGTCATCCAAGATTTTATTTTCTGTAGCACATTCTTAGATAACTTTAATGTATCAAGCAATAAAAATAATCCTATAAAAATTTATTTCATTTCATAGGAAGAAAAGTAAATCATTTTACAGTTGAGGATTCCATTCTATTTAAAATAAATAACTACTTTAATAGAACATTGTGCAAGAATCAAGTACACATTAGACTTGTCTTCCACTTTATTAAGTGTCAACGGAGACATTAATTCCTATCGTTGTATTCATTCACAGTTAAACAGCGTATGTACATATGTATATACAGACAATTCTCAACAACGTTTTTATTGATTCAATTTCTTTAATATCTAACATTTTATCAGTTGTTTTTTATCCAACAAATTATTAATACCATTAATTGAAACGAAACTAATGTTAATGAAGATATTACGTGCGGTTAAATACATACTTCCTTCCTTCTTAAAGTCGTTAGTTCGCAGAACTTATAAATCATATGGGTGTTAGTAAGCCAAGGTAAATGGCATGTACTAATATGTCCAGAGCAAACAGGCGTTGCTCTACACGTATATTTAAAGTATGAAGTGGCTGGCTAATGAAGGCTTTGATATTATAGTGACAATGTAATTATGTTATGTCATAGGTTGTTACCTAACCTAGGATATTTAATGCTTCCTCGACCGTCCCTGATTATATAATTGGTAAATCACAACATGCAAAGTGTGTGAAATAATAAATATTATACGTTTCGTATATAAAATTAGCTGTTTACATTTTTAGGATATTTAAGAAATGAAGATTAAGATCACACCATGAGATATCATCAGCTGTACCCCGATGATGTAAGCTTTGATCTGCCTGACATATAAATTAGGGCATTAATTAAGAGAAATTAACCCCTCTGAATTAATTTAATGACACTTGTAATTAGGTGATAGGGGTACATTAATCCATGCATTGTAACGACTTGGTGACAAATAATTTTTGAGTAATATTAAAGTTTGTATAAAGTACAAGATTTGTGTATTTTTAGAAAAACTAATAATATGGCTCACAAATCATAAGATATCATAAATCCAACAGCGCTAATTTGGTATACAAAGACAAAGCAATATTGACATTTACATCAAGAAATCGTTTCATTGTGTATTTCATATGGTTTTATTTAAATTTTTATATAGGCTGTTTACTGTACTACTAATTAAGCTGTATAGACTACTAATAACAATATTTTCTAGAAAGTTTATAAGCCTTTTTTTAGTTTTAAAGATCATTTGCTACAAATTCTGAAGTACAGTCCCTGGCCAAATTACTTGAAACACTCCATATTTTGTAGTTTCTTCATAATAAAATATAAACTATACATGTATTATATTTTTTATTTATAAAATATATTGTAAAAATATGTAACATGTAAATATTAAATAAGTAATTAATATTTAGTCCATAACCCATGATTTTAACACCCTTAATTCTTCGGGGTATACTTTCAATGCAAGATATGATTATCTTTTTTATATCTTCATCGTTCTCCCATACATCCTTTATATTCTTCATTAATATTTCCTTTGTAGAGTTTTCTCGTTCATATACCTTACTTTTTAGTCGATTCCATACGTTTTCGATGGGATTGAGGTCCGGTGAATTTCTGGGCCAACGTAAAAGAGGTATGTGATTGTCTTCAAAGAATTTCTTAACCTTTTTTGCCATATGGCAAGGAGCCCTGTCCGTATGCGACGTCCTGGCTTAAAATACGGTAATAACGTGTTTTTTAACACATTTATGTACTGCTTTTGACGCATTGTACCTTCTACAAAATACAAAGGGCCGGGTCCGTCTCCACTAATCACTCCCCAAATCATTACCTGCGGAGGGTGTTTTACAGTTCGAAGAACCGTGGACTCTGTGAGACATTCGCCAGGTTGTCTACGAACAAAGTGTGCTCGCTGCACTAACAGACAGAGTGAGCACTCGTCACTAAAGAAAACCTATTAAATAATGCAAACATTAATTCAGTAAAAATCATGTTGTTAAGTTATTCACCTTTTTCCAATTCTCGTCTGTGAAATGTCGATATTCTCTTGCAAAGTTGAGACGAGCAGATTTCACTTTTTCTGTTAGACCCGTCTTTTTTACAGGTCTTCGGCCCATTAGGCGATTTTCGCGCAATCGGCGCCTGACAGTTCTGCTCGAAATCTCTATTCCTTTCTCTTGTAAATTTTTTCGAATCATTTTAATTGTAGCAAATCTATTGTTCAAAGCCTGATGAACAACTTCACGGTCAGATCTCTTTGAAGTTTTTCTTTTCCGATCGCACTTTGCCCATCTTTGTGTCGATGTGCTAGCTCCTTCGTTTAAGTTTCTAGCTAAACGCGATACAGAAGAAGGAGATACTTTCTGTAATTTTGCAATTTCTCGTTGTGAATGTTTGTTTGATTGTAGAAGAGCTTGTACAGCGGCTTTTTGTTCACTTGTTAAATCTTTCCCGGGCATTTTCTACAAATTCCAAATAATTAATTATTAAGAGAGGGATAGAATAACAATTTTACCTTCGCAATAACAATATATCAACACAAAACACTTAACGATACTCCACAACTTACCTTCTATACGGTTATGACGAAATATTTTAAAAAATATCGATGCATTCTCTAAACTATGAACTCGCTAAATTTAAGTTGATAACTGAAATATTTATATATACGTACTTTACTCTTCTAAATATCATTTCTCTGGTATTTTTATTTATTGATACAATAATCTAGTCCCCCTATAAACGATCGGATTCAAAGCAAAAGAATATCACTATAATAGGATGGGAATTTCCAGGAAAAAGCGTTGATTTATGACATGTTTCAAGTAATATGGCCAGGGACTGTAATACCATAATAATGATCAAACTGAAGCACTTGCTCCATAAATCTACCATACCATGAACTTCATATAGTACCTTTTTCCAACAATTCCGTTAATTTACATTTCAAAGAGTTGATTTTCAACAATTGGTGGTAAAAGCGTGTGTTAGCCTATCATTGTATTTTGTGAAGAAAAGATCTCGCAAATTCTTAAACTGTTTTCAGTATATTATATTTGCGTTCTTTCATCTTTCGTATGTAGTTTAAAAAATAAATTGAGTAAATAGCAACAGTACTACTAATACCTGACTCCAAGTTCAGTTTTATGCTAAAAAGAGATAAAAATAATGTACGGTATACCAATATGATACAAAACTTAATCTTTATTGCAGATACCGACATCAAAACGTTTTTAAATAGATTGCTAAACAGCGTGAGCTGTCGAGGGTGATGAGATACCTACGAGACACTATTGTATTCGCATTACTACTTTACCGAAGGCCTTCGGCAATTTGTTTTATACATGCGAATATCCGTTCACTCGCTGTTACAGTACGAGTTGATTTTAGAAGATTAATTTACTTGCCTTTCAAATATATCCTTCCGGGTACTAAAGGCAATGTTTGTGATCGATACCGTTGAAAACAGCGATAATGTTCTTCTCGTACTCTTTTTTAAAGAGAGAAATGGTTTATTTATTAAACCTACATAACAGTTTGCTTAATCCCAGCAGGATTCATATTTCCATGACTGATGGCTTCCTTTCTTATTCCATTATGCAGGAGATTTATGATGATAATAATACTTATGTATATTGAAATGTTTTATCTCAGGGAAATTGTTAAAAAAGTTGGAATTTGAGAAATGTAATCCACTTTTTGATCACTTTCAGTTATAAGAATTCTAAGATTTCATATCGTTGTTCTTTTCTTGTTCATAAAAGTAATTAATAATTATTGACAAGAATTATTGTACAGGAAATAATCATGTTTTAAAAATATTAATTAAATAAAAAACCAGAGGGAAAGACCGTACGACGCGCAGTGGTCGAAATAGCGTATTTAGACGAAACTTAACGCTTCAGATAGAAGAACATAGGAAATAATAAAATACTGCCTGCTGAAACAACAAAATATAATTAAGGATAGATAAATTATTGTTATTTATTTAAATAGCTTCAATTGAAGGTCATTCGGTCGACAAATCTTATCTGTGGATAACCATGTGGTAAGCACAGAAGAAAGAATGTAGATAATATTTTTCTGCGAAATGCATGGTTTTATTCTGTAACGCATTTAATTGGGAAGATATTTGTGTAATATGAGGACAAATACGCCTGTATTACCAACCATACGGTCCATTCCCGTCAATAAGATTCAAACCATTCTTTCTCTAATGTCTACTCTTCGACAGTTTTTATTGCTGTACAACATTTTATCCGCTTGTATATTTTGTTATACGTGCTGCTAGTTGCACAAATGTTATGCCCTCATTTACATATCGGGATCATTCAGCATTGATGACATGTGTTGCCGTTGCCGTAGCTGTCGCTATTGCATACATAGCGATGCTCAAAAACTGTTAAAACTGTTAAAATAAGGTATGGCACGCGTATGGCATGTATTGAATAAATTTCCATGTTTTATTGCGGTCTGAGCGGATGAGTCATCATACTCTTAAACAACGCACCAAAGCAAGAATTTAATCGCCGGTAGAATTCATTTAAATATTTTAGATATTTACTTACCCTTTGCCCACGAAGAATTCGGCTTTCTTTGCGTAAAATATTAAAGACTAACCGGCCGAATGATCCGAACGTGAATTGTTTGGGTATCTTTGTTTTTCTTATATAGGTGGTACGGTTGAGTCGTTTTCTTGAATATTCTAAACGCGCGTCCTGGTTATTTCGTATATAGTGGTTAGATTGTCAAGCATTTTAAGCAATCTTAATATCGAAATCTGTCTATTTTTCATATAATTGCGTTTGTATGTATAAAACGTTTTGAAAATATGTATCCTGTAGTCGTCAAGTCCAGTTATCAGCCTACGAAGTCTATTAAACTTTACGCAAGTTTACAAGTTCATAATTAACTGGTTACGAAGTTTAGAAATGAGTAGCCAATTCCCTCAGGAAATTTAGTGCTTTAAGGGAAAGAGATTATAAACTATATTCATTTCCTATTACTGCTTTTTTGTAGTAGAAAAGTTATAGAAGCAAGCAGAAAAGTTGTTTTATGTTCTCCATAATATTACATAGAAAAATTACGATATGATTGAAGTTTAGTGTCTGAAAGACGATTTGAACATATAGTATGACGTTGTTCTTGCAATTCTGGGCTGATTATACACGCAGAGGAACGTTTACTTGTATCAAAGCTGTCCGCTTTAATTCAAGACAATTACTGTTTTAATTAACCGCAATGTAGTAACTGTTTTAAATAAAAAGAAATATTTTCTTAGCGTTTCTTTCTCCGCTTAAGGGAAGTATGTACTTGTAATGAAATAACTGTATTTCTTTACATAAATGTTAATTGTACTATTACTAATGTGATGAACACTTGAAGAAGGAAAGTTGATTTTGCTTTCGTCAGGGTCAAGTGCAGTGGAAGTATCAGGCTTTTCATTTGAATTTATATCAGCTAAAAGTTTTCTTGACGTGGAACTATTGGAATTGGAAAAAATAAATTATATTAAAAGGTCTTATATTTCTCGTAGCAGGTATTAACATGTTTTTTTTTTTTGAGTGGGGGCTATATTCACCGCTATCAGCATGAAATTACCTTTAATGATAAACATTCCACCCTATTAAACTTCCAGCTTTTCAGAATATTTAAACATCTATCCATTCCAAACCCCAGTGACTGCATTAAATTTATTTTTCATTATAGAATTGTAATATACGTCATTTCAAAATCTATAAAAAGAATGGTTGAAATGACAAAAAATTATCTGTTATACAAACTTACGTAATCAGATTTACTGCATTTTGACTGTCTTGTTTTCATTTGATTGAGCAATAATACGAGGGTATTTTGATAAATTCTTAGCCTACCATAGAATAAAAAACAATTTTAAAATGAAAGCATTTTTTTATTCGATGTATTCTCCTTTCAAAGTTATACACTTATTAGAGCGATCATGCAACTTTTGTAAATCCCTTAAATAAAATATTTCTTCTTGCTCCGCAAACCAACTCCCGACGGTTTTTATTATTTCTTCGTTTGAAGAAAATTTACGTCCTTTCAAACATTTTTTCATTTTTATTATTTTCACAAATAATAGTCGGACGGAGCCAGGTCCGGCGAATAAGGAGGATGCTCAAGAATTTCGAACTTGTAATCATGGATTGTGTTCATCGCAATGCGCGATTTGTGTGCAGGCGCATTGTCCTGCAAAAATAGAACACCGACAATTTATCAGGTCTTTTTACAAGGATTTTTTCTCGCAGAGTTGTTAATAATGTAGAGTTATGGATTTGCCTTTTTCTAAATAATCAACCATAATGACCACGAAAATCTCAAAAAACTGAAATAAGAACTTTTCGGGTGGATTTCTGCATCTGAAACTTCTTAGGCCTTGGCGAACCAGAATGCCTCCATTCCATCGACTGTTGTTTTGTCTCTGGGTCGTAAAAATAGAGCCAGGTTTCATCCATGGTAATAAGACGATTTACAAGATCAGGGTCGTTGTCAAACCGAGCGCATAGAGAGCGCGACGCTTCCGATCAGCATTCAAGCATTTAGGAATCCATTTTGCCGAAATTTTTTTCATGTCTAAATCGAAGTGAATTATATGATGTACGCGCTCACATGAAATCTTCAATGTCTTAGATATATGTTTTATCCCAATTCGACGATCTGACAAAATCATGTCGTGAATTGCGTCGATACTTTCGCGGGTGGACACAGAACTCGGTCTTCCAGGGCTTTCGTCATCTTCAACCGAAAATTTACTTCTCTTGAATGAGGCAATCCACTTTTTTACGGTCGCGTAGGAGGGGCAGAGATGACCAAGTGTTTTAAACATATCTTCGTAAATCTCCTTACCCTTTAGCCCTTTTAAAAGCAGGTACTTAATGAGTGGTCGATATTCCATTTTATTGATTGTCACAATGTCGGTGGACATTTTTGAAATTTTATCACACAGCAGTGCATTTACTTTTCTTACTCAAATTTTACAGTGACATTTCAATTGAGTTGTTGTTTGTTGCTATGGCAACGAAAATTCGTTTTGACAATTTTAAACTATCTAGGCTAACTATTTATCAAAATATGCTCGTATGGAGGAGTCATTTCTAGATAAAAAAGACGAGAACTATAGAAAATGTATGGATTTACTATATAGACAAGATAGGTTTTGTCTTAGGATTATTTGGATTCTTTACATTATACACAAATAAATTTTAGACAATCATGGATCACATTCATTTCAGCATCGCAAGTGTAAGTGCTACTAAAGCTGGGTTCGGGTATTCGTTCAGAGCAAATCAAGAGTACAGAACACGTGGACTGGATCAGGAGTAGAGCAGGAGTGAATCACTCAAGCCATACTTCTACGCGAATGGATGGAGTAACTCTACGACATTTCTGAACGCTAAAGAGCGCGAGTAAGGTATTTGGAGTAA
This sequence comes from Dynastes maya, assembly GCA_029619315.2. NCBI lineage: Eukaryota > Metazoa > Arthropoda > Insecta > Coleoptera > Scarabaeidae > Dynastes > Dynastes maya. The sequence goes on from JAROYE020000029.1 coordinate 368,315, forward strand.
ATGGAGTTACTCCGAACGAATACCCGAACTCGCCTTAAATCGCTCCTAAACTGTAAAAATAATGCATGTCTAGTTGTGATTATATTAGTAATTGTACTGGTACTTTTCCACTGGAGAAAGCAACGAAAAATTTATTTTTCTCAGATATTCCCGATGGAATCTAAAATGTGCTTTTAGATCGTGGTTCCCACAATACTCTTAAGTAACATTCAAACCATAAAGTTGCTAAAAGTTTATGCAAAATACAATATACCATACGTAAATCTCCTTTATTACTCTTCATTTTATATATGTACCCAGTTGGATTTTAGTGTACAGTTACATGTTTATGGAAATTTATAATTAACATATGTGTATATAATTTTATACCTTTTCTGTGAAAATGAATGGAATAAATTATTACGTGTACTTATTCTACTACCTCAGATTTCTATTTAATGATTTATATTTATTAACCTATGATCTCTGCGGAATAACTAGAACAGTAGTTTTTAGAAATTCACATGTACCAAGATATATAAGCAAACAATAAACTGTGAATTACACAACTTATCGGTATTTCTGAAATTTGAGCTAAAGAATTGGTCGACCAAACTTGCCGGAAATTATTTCAAAAATGTTCATTATGTAGTAGCAGTAGTGCTTTATTCGTTAACACCTCACGGCATGAACACACATATGAGTATGTACATATAAGTCGTACAACACATATAAATACTCACAATACACATAGATAAACAACATAAGTCGTATAAATAAGTCATACAAAAATACAGTACAGCTTGTACAGTGTCACAAACTATAAAACGATAAAATAATCACTTCGGCGATGCAAACGTGGAACATAAAAGGACTAGCCACCAGAAGGATTGAAAAACTCGCCCATAGAATAATAAACATTATCGATTAAAAAGTTCTTAGCGGTCATTTTAAACTCATTTCTACTCATTGTTTTCCTAAGTTCAGAAGGAACTGCATTATATATTCTAATAGGCATGGAAGCGAATGAATGTTGATGTAATGTAGATCTCGAAAGAGGTAATCTCAAATCGCTAATTATTATCGTTATTACTATGTAACGAATCTATATTTGCGCGAACGTACAGAAGACATTGATATATGTATTGATTAGTTACAGTCATAATTCTGAAATCCTTAAACAAGGGCCTGCAAGATTCCCTGCTTCCTGCATTGAATCCTGAGTATGGCATCTATACCACTACTTCCTTCCCAAAACAGAATGCCATAGATCAAATTGGCATTAAAATAAGAAAAATAAATAACACGTAGTATAGATTTACTACAGATGTCTCAACATCTCCGAATGGCGTAGAGTGCTTTATTTAATTTTATTTTCAAATTGTCCATATGAGAAGTCCACTATCAATATGAATACCTAACATCTTAAATGATTGGTTCGTAATTAACGTGTGATTGTCGAGTGTTACAATGTTAAAAGAATCCGCTAGTTTATAGATTATGTTATTTGTCTTATCTGTATTAATAACTAATTTATTCCCATGATACCACTCGGTTATTCTATTCAGGGCCAATTTAGTGTCTTCAATTAACAAATCTAGTAATTTATTAGCAATCGACAAAATAGCATCATCTGCACACAATGCTAAATTATAACCGCTGAAAGATAGATCATTAATAAAAATTATTAATAAGATAGGCCCTAAAATGGAACCTTGTGGGACACCGGTTTTGACTAAGGCCGTATTAGAAAAATCATTTTTTACTTCACCAGATGCTAAAGTTTTTTTTATTTGAATGGTTTGAACCCCATTAGTTAAGTATGATTCAAAAAAACACAACTCAGTACCCCGAAAAGCATACTGATTTAATTTTGACAACAAAGAAAGATCAACCAAGTCAAAAGCCTTTGACAAATCGCAACTTACGGAAGCTGCAAAGTTGTCCCTGTTAATTTGGTCATAGGTATATGATAGTATTTGTTGAAGAGCAGAATTTGTAGAAAACTTGCTTCTAAAGCCGTGTTGTAATCCGCCAAAAAAACCCGCTATGTTCAAAATAGCTTTCAACTCTCGTCTTTAAAACAGCTTCAAAAATCTTGGGTATACTAGGTAATATCTGTATAGGGCGATAGTTCTTCGCTATGCTCTTATTGCCGGACTTGCGAAGCGGAATTACTTTCGAAATTTTTAACTGTCAAACTGCTTGAGTATTCTTGATGCATTGAAATATAAGAAACGGTTTGCGAATTAAAAGTCATATAGAAATGTTACCAACAGGAAGGTACACGCAGAGAAACGTTTACTATCCGCAATACAATAACTGTTTTCTTAGCATTTCTATCTCCGCTTAAGAGAAGTATATATTTGTAATGAAATAATTGTATTTCTTTGTTTGAGACATTTGTTAACTTAATTCAAGAAAACTTGCAGAAAATTTGAAAGAAGCGATTCTTAGTGTAAGTAATAGTGTAAGGATAGTAAATATTTTTCTTAATTCCAGAAATCGTTTAGGTATTGTTCATAAATCAATAGTTTCATTAAATAAAGCATTTTTACATAGAATTTTTGAAATGCATATTATTTATATGCACATTAGTAATTGCGCTTACTTTGTTTAAAAGTAAGGAGACCAAAACACTGATTGATCTCCATTCGATGTCGTCAGAATGACATTTCCAGGGCTTTAGTGTACTCTAGTGTGTAGTTTCGGTTAGCGAGATACCTCATTTAAGTGTCATAAATTGTGTTAAAATTGTTTGTTTGGCTAATGAAGGGTACACACAAGAAGATATTGCACGGAGATTAAATATCCATCAATCGACTGTCTCTCGTATAGTAAGACGACACAATGAGACTGAGAATACAAAAGGCGGCGTGGTCAAGGACGTAAAAGATGTACAACGCTAAGAGATTACCAATATTTGAGACTTCAATCTTTACGAAATCGCGCACTTACAGCACCGCATCTTAGAAACGAATTATTGAATACAAGACAAGTCAATGTATCTGTCAAAACAGTAATAAGGAGACTTAAGGAGGTCGGCTTAAGAGCTCATGTTAATTGGAATGAACATCAATAGGGAAAGATTCTCTTTGCAGACGAAACAAGAATACAATTATGGAAGCCTGATGGACGTAGACGTGCATACAGAAGATCAGGAGAACGTTTCGCAGAATGTAATCTTGCATAAAATCTTAGCTTTGGTGGCGGTTTCATTATGTTATGGGGCGGCATTAATTGGGAAAGTCACACGGAACTCATGATGTAAATTTAAGAATGAATGCTGACTGGTAGTAGTAGTAGTAGTAGTAGTAGTAATTTATTTCGTAAACAAAGTATGAAACATGTCAGGACAAACAGAGAGATATAAATACAAAAGAACACATACATCTAAATCTTTATGTTAATGTTGCTGTTCAAAGTATTCAAGGTACATACACAACATCCTTGAAGAACATGTTTTACCTTATGTCGGCTTTATTGGCTACGATAATTTTATGCTAATGTATGATAATGCCCGAGCCCATGCCGCAAGGACAGTGATCCAGTACCTTGAGGATGTCGAGGTTGCGGCCTTTGAGTGTCCAGCAAATAGTCCTGACGCAAATCCTATAGAATATCTATAGAACATTCTAAAAAGCAATATACGAGCACGAAATCCAGCTCCTAAACTCAATTGCAGAATCAAGAATTGCTGCACAGGAGGAATGGAATCGAATTCCTTAAGAAATCATCAAAGATCTTTTGCGCAGCATGCCTAGGAGGATGCAGGATATCGTTAGAGCAAGAGAAGGAAGTACTAAGTATTGAAGTGTTATTATGTTGCGTTGTTATTATGTTTATGGGTAATTAATGTTGCTGTTTTCAATTAAACGTTTTTGGCCAAAAACAAGTTGTTTTAATAATTCCTCCACGAATTTACTATAAATTCTCCATATGTAATTTATTTGATTATCAATAACGTAAAACACTTCAGTGTACAAGATTTAGCAACAAAAATCACAAAAGTTTTAAAGAGAGAAACAATAAAGGCCGAAAATGAAATATGCAATATTTTTGTCTGTGAGTATATTATTTTTATGAAATAAAAATGTTTTCTTGAATGGAGACTTATTTTTGCAAGAAAATCTATTTTCTTGGTGCAAGAAGCCATTTCTTTGCGTGTATACACTGCTGAAATTGTTATTAAACGTCCTTTGCGCACCAAATTATACACTACTCACACTGGGGTACACTAGTTTCCTGGCTACGTACACCGTAATTACACTTCCCATTTACATAGATTGAAAATATTAGATTTCCTAGCTTGCGAAGATGGTTATAAGGTTGCTAATTTAAAGCATTTCCTAACTATCGTTCAAGAAGTTACTAATAATACATTTAATAAATGCTTGGAAACAACTAAAATAATGCTAACGTTGCTCATGGTATTGATGGAATCACTCACGGCAAAAACAATGTGAGGAGAGAAAGCATTAGCCAACGGACATATTTCTTTCTACCCGGTATCATCAGCAATGCTGCAAGTGATCTCCTACCTCACACCGCTATTTGCCTCTCAGCTTATGCCACTGATCTGTAAAAATACCAACAAAAATAGTTCGTGCCGCTATCTAGTGCAAAGAGATATAGCCATGTCGTCTAGAAGCCAGTGACTGTGCACCCGGTTTTTTGTCACTGGCTAAACATAATGTTTTCAATTTCCGTTGTACTATTAAGGTATAATATTATAAGAATCTACATATGAGTTTCATTAACAACACTAACATTACGATTTGACGAAAGGGAGCTTTGTACATAGTTCACATTTTTTCTTAACCATTTGAGATATAACGTGGCAGATGAGCTTTATTCCGATGATTCCATAATGCAAAGAAAAATTGAATAATCCATAGTGATTCCGTGTGAGACGAAGTATGCAAAGGTAGTAATAGAAATAATGGTCCAAATCTCACATTAATAGAATTTTGTGAGACTTGAACCATTGTTTCTATTACTACCATTGCAAAGAAAAATTAAAAAATCATTTAAAATTGTGTGTGAATGAAAGGAAAGATAGGTGTATTGAGTGTTTCGATGATATACACGTCGGTCCAGATACGAACGGGACATTGTGAATGGCAACAGAGCATTCGCGTCTCACTGTTAGATCGCATCCAATCGCAGTATTTCATAAAACGAGCAGGGGTACGCACGCTTGTCCGCTCAATCACGTAATATTATAATTCAACGCCTTCTGACAAAATGTACTAATACAGAATTACTGCGTAAGTTTTCTGTATTCTCAGATTATGTTAGAAATTATAGTTTCTTATGTTCATTTTATTGCTGCTATACGATGTAGGAGAACGAAAAAGTAATTCTAAGTAAAAAAATAAACAACGATTCTTATAAAATTAAACTAAAGAAAAATAAATTCCATAATTATACAAAATAAATCGAAATTCTAACAATGTTACTTTATTAAGGGGAAGAACCTCCTGGCAATATTGAACTTTGTAACTTTTGTATTTGTTGCGTTTCAAAATACGTTTCACAGTACTTCTACTAATACCGATTTCGTTTGAAATTTACCGCCCATTTCAACTAACGAACAAACCCTCACTTTACTCTCCTCCCGCTCGGGATGCTTTAGAGGGATTTGAGGCTGTTCCTCTATTTGTTGGCATTTACGGCAATTCGCGAAATACCATTTAATGATCTGTACCATCTCTGCGGTTGTATAAACTAACATAATGTATTGAAAATCCACGATCTCTTGTTAGAACCTTACGAGCGCACAGAAACACAAAGAGTGCGTCAGATAGGCTACAGCAGTTGCGCGCGGCGAGGCTGGCCGGCGGGGATAAATGCAAGTATGCCAGATCGCGCTACGTACAATATCTCTCGCACCCCGGTGAAGTGTGGACCAACGTGTATATTATATTCTTCAGAACTAAAATTCACTGAGACATAATTTGTTGAAGATTTGTTAAAATTTATGTCGTGAAAGTTATTTAGTTAAAATTGTAATAAATAATTTTAAGTTTAAGTGGTTTAAAAAGATGAAATAACAACAATCATGTGACTACATTTTTACTGTTATACGAATGGCGAATTCTCCATTCATGGACATGATAATTGCTATGTTATCTTTTTGAACGGCTTATATTGTAATAACTTAAAATTAATTATTACAATCTTAAGTAAATAACTTTCACAATGTAAATTTTAACAAATCTAGAACTTTTGATTAACACATTTCAACAAACTTTTTCTCAGTGGATTTTCGTTCTGAATTAGATAAAATGTTATCTAATGCACTGGATTATCTAATGCACTGGATAATTATCTAACCATCAACTTCTAAAAATAATTAATTTTGGACTTTCCCATGTATTTTGCTAACTCACCTAATTGAAAATGAATTATATCTCGAAATTACTTACTATCGGATATCATTAGCTGCTTGATCAATCATTCTAAGTAACCATAATTTTAATCCCCATAAGGCTTCTAAATTTAATTCTTTAATTTACTGAACGCAATAAGTTAGGATTTTAGCAGCTTTGGGGAGATTTGCAATTAGATTTACAGCACTGATTTCAACTTCCATAATTATATTCACTTTACCCACCTATTAACATATTTTTTTTAGGTGTTACTGAGGAAATACTATTCTGCAACTGGTTTAAAAGAGAGCAATTCTAGGAGAAAAAAATCTGCATGTTTGGAACGAGTACCATTAAGTCGTTTATTAGTTTTTTTCTATCCTTTCATTCTCGGACGAGTACGTCAAAATGGTGTTAAATTAATTGGATTGGCCAATTTCACATAAAAATCGCCATTCTCGGCTTCTCTCTTTTTCACTTTTATTCACCGTTATACTAATTTTCTCACGGTTTTAGAGACGGGTTTTTTTTCTTCGTAGGAAGTGATATATAAAGAATATCGTGAAAATATTACTACTTGTTAGAATCACACTCGCTTTTCACACTAGCTTCTTCAGCCTTGTCTTGATGCCTCGGATCCAATGAAGAACGCGGCTTATTTACCATATACTGCTAGAACTTCGTTAGAAGGATTTGCATTAGTAATGTCATAAATAAGAAATTCAATTTATTTTATTTCCTGCTTCACTTAAATTGATAGTGCCTAAATTAACTGTAAACCATAATATGATCCCATAAATTCCATACAGTTGAATGTTAATGGTGTCTTAAATAAAACCTGTGTATACGTTTCGAAATATAAATTTTATGTGAAAATACTTCCGTAGGAGATGTAACGTAATACTCGTAAATTGTGTAGGTAATCATGCTGAGTTTGCACGCCTCTTGTCAGCTTTGCTAAGTCTTCTCAATGAATGTCAATTTCCAGCACATGCCTGATTCTTTTAGAAAAACCGAATGGGCTCTTGTTAAATTCAAACGTGCTATTGTTTCTATTTCAAATCAACTGAGTTCATTATTCAGAGTTGAAAGAAATTGACTACAAAGGTAACTGCTTAAAGATAAATCTTCTAAATATCTTTTTAAAAAACGTTTTCCCTAAAATAAAATCCAATTTTATAATACAAGACGCTGATGAAACAACCTTGTCCATATTTATTTTCTTTTATTTTCGAAAACTTATATGAATAGAAAGGAAATCTATTTGCCGAATATTGGAGTATTATGGTATTTATGGATACACGCAGAGAAACGTTTACTTGTCTCAAAGCTGTCCGCCTTAATTCAAGACAATTACTGTGCAATACAATAACAGTTTTAAATCAAAAAAGATATTTTCTTAGCGTTTCTTTCTCTCATTAGGAGAAGTATACATCTGTAATGAAATAATTGTATTTCTTTGCTTAAAACGTTTGTTAAGTTGATTACTCAAGAAAATCTTGAAGAAAATTTGATTCTCAGTATACTTATACATACTGAGAATGGCCATTATAACACAATATTTTCTTAAGGATGGTAGATAATTTTCTTAATTCCAGAATGCTTATAAGAAAAATCAAAGGGCGTAAGATCTGGGGACCTGGAGGTCCACTCTGATGGTCCTCGCCTACCGATCCACCTCCCAGGGAAGCAGTTGTTTAAAAATTCGCGAACAGAATATGCATAGTGCGGAGGTGCACCATCTTGCTGAAACCATATATCCCCATTTGATAAGTCAGGATCATCTTCACTTAAAAACATTTCTGCAAGAGCAGGTGCAAGTACATCCATACAAAAATCCAGATATCGCTGCCCCGTGAGTGTTTCCACAAGAGACACATTTACTTTAGGAGTTGAGTATATGCTTCAGTAATCCAGCCAGGATTCTCTCGCTGCAGTATCTGCAATTTTGTCCATTTACTGTTCCGTTTAAGTAAAATGAGGCTTCAGCCGAAAAGAAAATTTGGCTAATGGAGAGTGGGTTACGGTTGCATAAATCCTGCATTATATCACAAAGCCATAATAAAACCAGGCATGATTTTGATTTGTCTTTTAATTCTTTAAAGTTAGAAATGTTGATCCGCTTCAATGTTCGGAAAACTAACTTCTCAGCAGTTTAAAGATTGGTTTAGAGATGTGTACTTACCAAATACTTAAATACTGGAGCTGAAGGTATTTGGTTATTGGATTCCTGGAGTGGGGATTGTCCGAGTGATGTGCAAAATTTAGTATCAATGAACAAAAAAAGTACTTTTTACAATTCCAAAAAAAAAAACAACTTCAGTGGTACAACTTTTATACGTTTACGGTTTTAGAATATGGAAAAATTTTCTGAGAACATTTTCAGATGAAGTACTACTTATGGATTACGACATAATTCTACACCAAACAAACAGTATTATTCAGTTACAATCTTTAACTCGTAATCAATTGTCATCACCAAGGTCCTTCAATTTATTTAAATACGCATGGTATAAAAGTGGATACATCGCCGAATGGTTACCACATTTTAAAGATTCTGCTTCCCAAAGGATGCACAAAATACACAACAAAAAGGTATTTGCGGCAAGCTCGCGTTTCCCTAAACAAATATTTGTCATAGGGAAGATATTTACGACGTCATTGAGAACATGTAAAACAGTTTAAATCTTGTCTTAACTTGTTTTTGATATCTCTTATAGTTTTTGAGTTGTTGAGTCAAACAACGAGCTTGGGGTGCTTCACACCCCGCCAGTGGGCGATTGGGCAGCTAAGATAGTTACCGTTGTTGTTACACTAGATCGGTCTATAATCCCACAAAGTTTCATTTAAATCAGTGAGATGCACTTATCTGTGTTTCCTTGTTAATTATATAACCTTGCCAAAATATGTTAGTTTTCAATGGTGTGATTCAAGGAGTTCAAATGAAAGACTCATATCCTAAAAAAAGTTTTTATTGTTTTCTGCTGTGTCTAAAAGTTGGTTGATAATAGTTAGGCGGATTTTTTAAGTGTAAACCTTTCAAGAATACTATGTACCGGATATTTGTAAGCTTTAGAATACTTGTAAATAAAAAGTTGTTTAAGTATTTAATGTGCCCTAATAAATAAACTAAAGCGCGGTTTTTACTCATTTTATAAATGTACACAGTAAAATCGGTCTAGTTTATCCAATACCACGGCTAGGAAACTATTATTTGGCTCCAGAATGACTAAAGCTTGTCCATTGCTGTTCTGAACGATAGAAATGAATGCCAAGTTGCGGTCTGTAGATTTGTAGTTATTTATCGCATCTAAAATTGCTGCATATTGCATCTGGAGGATTTCGAACCGAATTCAGCGAATTTTGCCATATACTCAAATCAAGAATTATTTAAAAAAATGTTCATGAACTATTTATAACCAAAATGTTTTTGATATATTACGGTTTACCAAACGAAGTGCTGATGAAATTAATAAATAACCACTATTGTTTACCAGACGCCTGCGACATAAAACAACGATTCATCATTAGTAGAGTAACCTAAACTTGCGGCCTCGCATAGGCGTCGGTATTACGGGTTAATATAAGAATACGAAAAATTCATAAATAAACTAAACCGGTAGAGAAGCAGGCATGTAGTGTCGACCTTGAATATAAATAATGTTAAACCGCGCTGAGAGAGATTTCGTTTTAGTACCGGTTGAGCTGTTGCAGAGATTAGTCGAACGGTCAAGGTTATGTACTTACGTGTCGCTTTTGAAAATATAGCTGGTGTTTTTTGTTGTTGTAGTATTATACCAAGTACATAATTAGTGTATCGTTTCATATAGAACTATATTTACATACCTAAGAAAACAATGCCTCGTAATAGATTTGCCACTAATGTACATAAGTGTGTGACACTTTTTCCCCATTTAAAATTGACGGTAGTACAGTTTTTTGCTTATATGCAACGTTCGTTTGGCTGCATTGGACAGAACTGATTGCCAGAGGCATGTCAATGGTATTAAGCATATGAGAAATGCAAGAACTGAAATACCTTATACACTATTCCTCATACATTTATTAATTATGTTTACCTCTTGTAATCTTCCGTTGTCGTTGGTGAGAAAAGCAGCTTTTAAAACGTTTTGGCGACAATACGTTCCAAAGTACCCATTACCCTCACAAACACAATTACAGAATCATTTGCCGCGAATGAAAGAGATGCTAGAAAATGTGTGTAAACGTGATTTGTGTTCCAAAAAATATGATTACCGTGGAGAGACGACCGATATAAAGAAAAACAGTATTGTGAATGTAATAGCTCGCGTTTTATCTAGCGGGAACACAGCATTTCGATATTTGTTAGCTTGCAAACGTGTTCAACAATGTACCGTGGAAAATATTCAAAAAGTGATAATGAACCTTTGAAAAAATTTAAAATTGCCCAAGATCAAGTTGTGATGATTGTGACAGATAGTGCAGCAACGATGTTAAGTGTTGGGGATCCTTAAACATATATTTCCTAACTTAATACATATAACCTGCGTGCTGCATGCTTTGCATTTAGTTGGTGAAGTTGTTCGACAACATTACGGAAACGTTGATCGGATGATTGGAAGTACTAAAGCAGTGTTTCGTAAATCTCTTAAACGTTTAAAAGAATTTCGTAAATTTTGTCCAGGTATTCCAGAACCTCCTGAACCAATTTTAACGCGATGGGGTACTTGGCTAACAGCAGCTATCTTACTATTTGATCCATTTTCAACAAATTCAATCAGTTATAATGCGATTTAATCGGAATGAATCCAAAGCAATTAGAGAAAGTCAAAGAGAATTTCAAATTCCTCAACTTTTAGAAGATTTAACAACAATATGTACCAATTATACAGTATTACTAGATGCCATCAGAAAACTACAATGTACTGAATTGTCATTGCAGGAATCATTAGACATAGTGGAGAGTGTAAAAAATAAATTACACACATTAAGTGATACACCAGGATTATGCGCTAGTCAAAAGTTAGCAGATGTTTTAAGGAAGAATCCCGATTTCAATACTTTAGAGGCCGTTTATAATAAGTGTAAGAATAGTGAACTTTTAAGTGATTTTGAAAAACAGTTTCTACATGCAAATGTAACTTCCTTAGATGTGGAGAGATCGTTTTCTATGTATAAGAATATTTTTTCTTGTCGACGCACAAGGTTTAAAATAAAATCCTGATGCCTCTAATTTGTTGAATAATTAGCAAGTAAGTTTATTTATGAATTTTTCGTATTCTTATATTAACCCGTAATACCGACGCCTATGCGAGTCCGCAAGTTTTGGTTACTCTAATCATTAGTTTACTTAACAAATACACGTATGCAGTAGTACAATTTACATTAAAAGATGATTTATTTCCATCTTCAATGTAAGTTGTACGCATTTTAAAACTATTAAATTCTGAAATAAAATAGGAATTTCTATTATTTTAAATAAGAATTTTCTGATTTATACTTATTTAAAGCTAAAATTTCGTACAAGTAAGCTTAATCGGGAAACGCAATCATATTTGTTTCTCGAGCCTTATACAATGTCATCTTCTCTCTCAACTGTCTGCAGTATATCACAACAAAAATCATATAAATCTAGTGTTCCCTTCAGCACGACCTACATCTATTTTTTACGCAGCTGACTCCCATCTTCTCGGTACATACATACAAGAGAATAAGATCGCACGGGTTTATCATTCGTCGGCGAATTCCCTGGAAAAATCTACATTTCATTCAAATTAAGGTGCGTGGGTTGGTACTCTCCTTCCATGCACCACTACATGGGACTCGTTTGAACTACGAGATAAATGAACTTTTCCAGCGAAGCGAGTTATTATCCGAGAGGGGTTTATAATTTTTTCCGGTCTAGTCTGCCTTCGTGTCGTAGCATGTATTGCGACGTATAATTCACCTTGTAATAAATATGGCGTCGTAACGACGTGCGAAATTTTTACGGGTAAAGAAAACGAGATGACTTTGTACTGCGGGTAGCTCTGTAATTCATATTTTGCCTAGTAGGGGTCAGTGAGGTTTACAGCATTCACTAATTACTGAAGGCTTTTCCTCTGTATAATTTGCGTCCTATTCTGCATTGGATACACCCTAATAATATTCCTGGTGCGTGTGCCTCATTTTCTGTGCTGTATATATATACATGGAGAGCTTCTTCATTGAGAGATTACTCAATTGCGCTTTTGATTATCTAGACTCAACTTAATTTTGATTGATGTCGGATATAATTAGACAGAAAATTTCTGTCGTTATAAATTACACACGAATAATGCTTTACAGCATTATTTTTAAGTTGGATTTAATTTTGAAATAAACCCCTTTCCTACACAACTGACTTCCTTCTATCCTTCTTACTTTTGCAATTATATTTAAAAAACAGAAAATTCACCAACTTTCGAAGGAATGTTTCCCCCCTTTAGGGTAAATTTCAGCAGATAAAAAAATCCTATATGCATATATTAGTATACTCTACATTTTCACCAAGTTTCATTAAAATCTGAATTTGACGCTGGTAAACTTTTCTTTGCAATTAATCATTGTTACTCAAATATTGGTTACACAGCAGTTGTTTTTGGCATAGGTAACTAAATTGTCTTTTTTGTTTGCAAGCAATATAATTCTTATTATTTAATATTTGTTAAAAGATGTGGGATGATACATTTCAATCTCATACTTACAAATCAAAAGCAATTTGAATAAACGCTGGTTAGACTTGTATGGGACTGCAACTGTTTCGCCAACATTCTGTGGTTAATGTAATGGTACGTACAATGGAACCACATCAATCGTCACCTTCAATTCTATTAGCTTCCAGGCGAGTACAACAATATACTGCCGAAGTAATTTCAAAGTTAGTGTTAAATACATTGGAAAAGTTTGAACTTTCAACAAACCAACTGTTGATGTTTATGAGTGATGGTGCCGCAAACATGCTTGCTGTAGGTCGATTTCTTAAAAAACATTGTGCTAACTTGTTGCATATTACATGTAAAATTCATACTCTCAGTCTCGTAGCAGGTAGTATCAGAAAATGTTATCCCGAGGTAGACGCTCTAATAGCACATACAAAAGCTGTGTTTGTAAAATCCCCAAAACCTATTCGGGAATTTCATAGACTATGCCCCGGTATTCCTGAACCACCACAACCTATTCTTACTCGTTGGGGAACATGGTTAGAGGCTGTATTTTATTATCTTAAATATTTTGAAAATATAAAGAACGTGATTTTAGAATTCGACCCAAAGGAAGCAGCTTGCAACAAATCAACTGTTGATGTTTATGAGTGATGGTGCCGCAAACATGCTTTCTGTAGGGCGGTCTCTTGAAAAACATTGTGCTAACTTGTTACATATTACGTGTAAAATTCATGCTTTCAGTCATGTGGCAGATAGTATTAGAAAATGTTATTCTGAGGTAGACGCATTAATAGCGCATACAAGAGCTGTGTTTTTCAAATCCCCAAAACGTATTCGCAAATTTCACAGACTGTGCCCCCGTATGCCTTAGCTACTAGAAGCTATTCTTACACGTTGGGGAACATGGTTACAGGCCGCGTTTTATTATCATAAATATTTTGAGAATATTAAGAACATGGTTTTACAATTCGATCTAAAGGAAGCTGCGGCTATCAAGGAAAGCCAGTTGAAACTTCAAGATAGTCAGGTTAAAACGGATTTAAAAACTATTCAGAACAATTACTTCGGACTAGTGCGGGCAATAGAAAAATTACAAAATCCTTCGGTGTCGTTAGTGGAATCTCTGCAAATAGTGCAACATGTTCACGCACAGCTATGCGCGGTTGAAGACGCAAAAAATGTTTGTGTTCTAGAAAGGTTTGAAAGTGTTTTAGAGAAACATTCTGATTTTGGCACATTAAGACAAATTTGTGAAGGTGCGTCAACAGAACCGTTAAGTTGTTCCAAAGATTATTTTACTTACGCAAATATTACGTCACTAGATGTAGAACGTTCGTTCTCTGCATATAAACGCATTTTTTCCTCGTGCCGTACTAGTTTTGCCGAAAGAACAGTTGAAACATATCTAATGTTGCAGATATTTAACAGACATTATTCACTTTGTGATTTCACGGACGAAGTGTTTGAGCACGTATTATATTTTATTTCTGACCATTTATTTTGTGTAAACTTTTATGCGCCCGCCACTGGCTGTTGGCGCAAATTGAACAACTCCACCTATCACTCGCAATGTCCTTATAGTTAGCAGTTTTGTATTTGCCAAGGACGATTGTATACACAAAGTGGTTTGATGGCATTCCATGCTTTTCTTTCAGTATTGCTCATGTAAGTTCAGTAAGAATGTGTTTTTAAGCAAGGCTACGTTTTTTGCAAGAAATTAAACTATTGCATATGAAAGTCAATCTATGTGTACGTACAACAAGGATGAAATTAAAATCCTGGGCGAGTGGTACGTGATAGCGAAAAATGGGTATCATATTTAGAACGACAATAAAAATGTACGTTATGATCATGTATTTTTATACATAGGACAAAATCTGTTATACGGTGTTATTGGCAATGAAATAAAAGCAATCTTTAAGTTCAAATAATTAACCAGGAAATGCACCAGATTCTTGTAGTATCAAATGCATAAGAATACTGAAAAATTTGCAAGGAAACCCAATGAAATTTAAACAAATTTTAAATTACTGAATTATAGAGAGGATTTATTGAAAGCAAAATGAAATGATTGCTTTTAACGGCGCTTTCGAAATAGCAGCAAATGCAAGGTACCTGCCTAGCTCTAATACTTTCTTTCGAAAAAACCACGTAACAACGTCGGTAAGCCACCAAGTTTCCAATCTCATTCCCTGCTCCGCCTTGTCTCCGATACTGGTACTCGTAGCAGCAACAACAAAATTAATAATTAATAGAACGATGTATTGCGCGATTTTAAAATTGCACATTGTTGTACGACGGCTATAAAACTTAATTAATAGACGCAATACCTGCTGGTACACGGAGAGAATATTGTCTATTAACTCCTTCCGATTGCAAAAAGTTCCGAACGATTAATTTTAATATTGTTTGAAAGTTCTCCGTACAGCCGCATATGTGTTTTTAATGCAGGTAGAGGGCGTATTCTGCAAAAAGAAGACGTATAAAAACGTAGGATATGATGAGAGGTTTGGTGTCTGCATTTCATGCGTTCACATATTAATTTTTCCGTCTACAAGACTGCGAAGATCATAAATATTTGCGGTAATGTACTTTTTAACGACACCCAAAGTTACTACGAGCGTTGTGTAGATTCTTGTCTCCAGCAGAGCTATACGTTAGCTCCTCTAGGTCGAGCCATCTCTGTTACATTGCATTTAAAAAAGTCTAGTTGTATCTGAAGCTAAACGGGGTTTCATAGCTAAACTAGGATTAACTTGTAATAAACATGAGCTATATAATTGCAATTAAGTATTTAAGTGCATCCAGTAACTTCTGAAATAGATTGGGTACTAAAACGGTAGTAATAAGGGGCAGATGCATCTGAATTCTAGCATTGGTTGTTATGTTCTTTTGATTTGCCTCAATGATGTGGATTCATTAAGCAGATATTGCAAGAGAGTGCTATTTTGTTGTAATATTTTCATCCTTTTAGATGAATTTCATGCTTAAGTACTTCAATATGGTCACACATCAGCATTTTTTACAGCAATTAATTGCCCAACGATGGTATACAGAGTTAATAGAATGATGTCGTGCAAATTTCAGCAATTATATCGGATAACGAGATGATTATTCAAACTCTAAAACAAACGGTAATGTTTACGGCACACTCCGCACCACACAAATTATTAATTGACTCGGAAAAACCGTTTCGAAGACAAGTGGGTCTTCACCTTCAGCCGCGTACCGATTAATGTGAGAGAACATATATTAAATCTAACGAACCCGCTCTATCCGCACTCTTGAAGAAAAAATATATACAAGTACCTACTCCTCAGGAAAGTCCAACACAGGCTTCGCGAAGTACACTCAAAAACCTTATTGACAATTCAAAAGATAAACCGGACATGAGAGAAAGGTCGGGAATTCACAAAATTGCATGTGGTGACTGTGATAAAGCCTATATATTGGTCAAACGAAACAAGCGATAGGTACTAGATTCAATAAACACGTCAGGTGTCACAGGTACGGAAAGATAGAAGCGTTAAGTGTAGTATAACACATAAACGATACCGGGCATAATATTAAATTAGAAAACCTAAAATTGATTAAAAACGTGATTTCGCCGCTTGGACTGGACGCCTACGAGATTAATTACATAAATAAGAATGGAAACCTAATCATTATAGAGAAGGGATCTTTACACGTTTCCTGTGTTTTCGATTTATTACGGTAAATAGGTTATTTGATTTATGGTTGTGCTATAACAAGAGACGTCGATCCTTTCGTATATGCCGCATATGTCCAGTATTTAGTTGAGGGGTATAGGCGGAAAGAACACAAATTTGACGGATAGAAAGTACATAACAGTCGTCTCCCTCGATTTTTATTTTTATTAGGGTGGGATGGCCACATGTCTTGCGCTTCGTGGTGACAAGACCCTTTTCCGCTTTTTCTTCATATTTTAACTTGTTTTTTAGTCTAAGGGGCAAAAGTAGGTACTTGTATATATTATTTTCTTGAAAAGTAGGGATAGAGCGGGTTCATTAGATTTGATGTATGTTCTCTCACATAAATTGGTACGCGGCTGAAGATGAAGATCCACGTGTCTTCGAAACGGCCTTTCCAAGTTAATTAATAATTTGTGTGGTGCGGAGTGTGCCAAGACTATTTTTGTTTGCCGTACTACCCCACAGTCCTTGCTTCGCGTTTCAGCGGTCGCGATGGATTGAAGGATTTTGGATTCACGATTTCCCTCGCGTTGAAGCTCTTCGCTGTTCGTTGCTCAGTTTTCGAAAAAATTGTGGGAGTGCCACAGGTTCTAGGCCGACCATACCACCTAAGCGGGCAAGAGGAAGGATCACACTTGTCGTCGGCGTAGGTCCCGCGTGGGGATAATCTTCCCCGTAGACGTTTATTTGTGGCCCATTTATCCTATATTTTTTCTATCCCGCTTGAGTTTTTGTTTTTCGTGCTCGCGAAAACTCCGTAACGCGGGAAGGGTCCAATCAGCTCTTCGTCGGCTTAAGATGCAAATGGCTTGATCAACTTCTTGCAGCCAAGATTAAACAATGAAATGAATTTGAAAAATTGTTTAGTATTCCTCCTAAATTTGTTCTTCAATTGTAGTACATGGATAACGTAGAACAACACAGTGAATCGAAGGAAAAATTAAGTGTAAAATATTACAGAAATTGCGATTGTCTTAAGTTTGTGTAATATAAATAATTTTATTTTTATATACAGAGTTCGGCAAAAGCAACGCATTGGTCTAATATCTCTACAAATATAAACTTTGGAAAAAAAATTTATTAACAAAATTTGTTTGATAAGTTATTTTCTATTATTTTCCCCAATTTGTGATTTTTTTCAAACGATTCCTTATTGTATCAAAGAAAAAATGTTAAGTGGTAACAGTAACATTTTTTGGCAGATTTGGAATCCTTACAAATTTTTTTAATACGGATATCTATTGTTTTCATAGGATTAGATGACAGAAAGATAAATATTGAGTCTCACTCGTTCTTACGGTTACCATACGATAATGGCAGCAAAACATTATTAGTTTTAATCGATTGTTTGTGTATTGGGATGAATTTAGTTGGATAAAACGTCTGTCAAAGAATTATTGACGTTACACATGAAAAGAATGCCTCGTAACAATAACCAAAAATTAATGCTAATATAGCTCATGGTATTGGTCGAAGCATTCCCGGCAAAAAACAAAGCGAGGAAAGAGAAAGTGTAACCCACGGACATGTTTTTGTCTACCCGGCGTTATCAGCGTGGTTCCGTACATTGCCCTCTCTTCGCCAAAGAAACTGAAAAAGACCTATCAAAGTTGAATATCCAGGTTTCCAAAGGTTTGAAATAAATATCAAATTTAACCGCCATTTGTAATGAGGCTCATTTAATTGACATGTGTATGTATAATAAAGTGTAATTTCCAAAAATAAAAACCATCTTTCTTCTGAATCAATTTCACTTTTATTTGTCTACCTTTTTCTATAAGTGCATGTTTATAATACGACCACTAATAATCCTATAAAACCTAATTAGGTAGTCCTTTACGCTTCATTTAAATAAAATTAGCCCATTCTAACTAATATAATTGGAAACGGATCATTAGTGTTTGGCGCGAGTTTCAATAATACATCTGCCCAAAAGGTAGCAACACTCGATTTCACGCTCACCTGTACTTACTGATGCTACCCATGAATAGGTAATTCTATCATAATTTAAACACAGGAGGGTTATTAAACATTCATAAACAGAATTGTTCACTACATTTTCGAAAAAAAAGAAAATGCACAGCGGAAGAAATAATTTCGGGTAATAGGCAGCTGTATATTGTTATTATTTCAATATACTGTGTTATTGTACGGTGGACGAATAGAATATTAGACGAAGAAACAACCTGAATATACATATTTGATATTGATTGCTCGTAAAAAGCAAAGATGCGTGTCTAAATCGATGCTACGAGGGTAAGTCAAAAATTACTTACACTTTTAGTTCTACAATTGTATTAAACAAAGATAGGTACAACAGATACATTATTTTTCGATATAGTCTCCACCTTTAGCAATGCACTTGGTCCAGCGAGCCACAAGCTTCCGTATGCCTTCTTGGTAGAAGGTTTTCGGTTGGTCGTGAAGCCACTTTTGCACCGCATCCCGAACGTCTGTGTCTGAGGCAAATCGACGACCTCTCAAAGCTTCCTTGAGCGGTCCAAAGAGATGAAAGTCTGAGGGAGCGAGATCAGGGCTATAGGAAGGGTGTTCCAGGGTCTCTAAGTCCAACCTGTTGATAGTTTCTATGGTGTTATGGGCCGTGTGCGGACGGGCGTTGTCTTGTAACAACAAAACTTTCTTTGAGAGTAGACCACGGCGTTTGTTTCGAATTGCTGGTTTCAGCTTATTCGCCAACAAACCACTGTACCTCGCACTATTTATGGTAGTCCCCCTGTCCAAGTAGTCGTCCAGTATAAGGCCTTTTTCGTCCCAAAACACGGTTAGCATCACCTTCCCAGCCGATGGCGAGGTCTTGAATTCTTTCGTACTAGGGGATCCTGGGTGTTTCCATTCCATACTCTGGCGTTTCGATTCGGGCTCGTAGTGATGAACCCACGTTTCATCAACGGTCACTATTCTGCAAAAAAATGAGTCACCTTCCGAGTTGAAGTGATCCAGTAAGCGTTGGCAGATGTCCAAACGTTTGATTTTGTTTTCTGCGGTAAGCATTCGTGGTATCCATTACGCACACACTTTACGAAATTTGAGTTCATCCTGGATAATTTGATGGACAGAACCGTGATTGATGTTTAAAGAAGATGCAACCTCATCTATGGTAACTCGCCTATTTGCTATAACCATCTCTCGAGCTTGCTGAATGTTGTCGTCGGTGGTCGAGGTTGACGGCCGTCTAGCTCCCTCTTTTTGAGTTACGCTCGCGCGGCCACTTTGAAACATTTCGATCCACAAAAAAACGCTTTTACGATATAAAGCACTGTCCCCGTATTGTGACAAAAGTCTCCGGTAAATTTCAGCACTTTTCACACCCTCTGACCACAAAAATCGGATCACTGCTCGTCGTTCCTCTTTGGTGCAAACTAATAGCGGGGCTGACATGCTTATGCTGTTGTAGCTAGCAGACAAATCGCGCGATCGCGATTAAATTCCGCACACATGACCACAGAGGCGCCAACTCAACGCATGCGCAAACGGCCGCCACTACGATAACCTTCAAAGCTTGTTATGGCGAAAGTGTAGATAATATTTGACTTACCCTCATATTATTTCCTCAAATGAAATGAATATAACGTGAAATTTAAATGCTAACTCTTGATTTCTTCTTTTACTTACATTGCTTGAAGTTTCTTAAGGATCTCTTTTTAGATGAAGTTCCTTGTTTTCTTTAACGTATTTACTATTCATAAGTATTCAGAGTTATGTCTCATCTTCATTAATTATGCCCTACATGTTCATAATATTCCTATAATTAGCGCATTATTTCACATTTTCCAATCAAGGCACATTGACAGGAACCGGCATTCACGTTTGAAGCAAAGAAGATAGAAAATTACGCAATCGAACACCTAGGCACTGGAATAGTCAAACACTTCACTATCATTTACCATAACACTTCACTAACACTGGAAGTTATTATCTTCAGTTATTATAATATGTTTACCAACATGTACGATCACACAAAACACTAATGTCACTTCCTTTCAACAACTATATACACGCAGAGGTTTCTTGCATCAAGAAAATAGATTTTCTTTCAAGAATGAATGCAATATGAAACAGTGAAAAGCAGATCAGAGAATTGATGTTCTTTTTTAAAAAAATATGAATAAGTTGCAATAAAAAAAATCCGCACTATAAAATGTAATTAGATTTTAGTCCAGTAACTAAATTATTAGGTATCAAAATGTATAAAAAGACTCTTCCTCCTCTTGCCCTTCCATCACCAAAAATCTTACTATATAGATTTTGCAAATTAAGTGGTGCAATTAGTGCACGTGGTAATGAAAGGAAGAAGAAAAATTATCTTCAAATTTTACTTACAATTTTATACACTGTGTCCCCGGATGGAGTTGACAAGAGGAAACAAATTTTTCTTATTGATTTTACGACAAAAAGTCATTCTTTACGAAAAGTTCTGCTTGTTGGATAAATGCGTTTACCATCAGAAAATCTAAGATTAAATGTACAGAATGTCCATAAATTAAGATAACATGAAAATGCTTCAAGAGAAAAGTATCATTTATTGCATTTTTTTAGTTTAAATACAAAATTTCAATCAATTAAGAAAGCCAACAAAAATTATTCTACATGACCGCCTCCAACTTCCTCACATATCTCCATCCTTTTGATGAATTCACCATAGACTTTACGTATGGTGTACGGTTCATTTATTTCATTCACCGCGTCCTGTATTCGTGCTTTTAGTATTTCTCGATCATGCGGCAGGTCATCTGCGTAACCTTTTTGTTTTAAAGTACCTCACAAAAAAAAATCGATAGGTGTAAGGTCAGGTGATCTAGCAGGAAAATCTATTGGTCTAAATCTTCCCATCCATCTTTCTTCGAATTGATCTGTCAACCACTGCCGTACCAAAAGCGTTGAATGAATAAGGCACCCGTCTTCTTGCCAAAAAATGTTACGCCGCATTTCTAGCGTTTCCAAAAGACGCACATAAACATATTGATTCAAATTCTCGTCAACAAAATATGGACCAACGATTCGATCGTAAAAAATTCCGCACCAAACATTCACTCTTTTATAACACTGACTTCGTTTTTAAATGACGTAGGTTGTATTTTGAAAAACCCAACGGCGACTGTTTTGTGACGAAACATGACCGTTGGTGCAGAAGGTTTGCTGCATTAGTAAAAAAGATCATTCTGTGAAAACGCGTATTTACGAAGTAATTCTCACCAACCCATAAACAAAAATCCAATCGCTTCTCTTCATCTCCATTTTCAAGTGTATGTCGGAGCTTTGGTTTAAACAGCCGAACTTTGTTTTCTCCATAAATTCTTTGCAAATGAGTTTTACTAATATTCAGTCTTTGCGATCGTTTCCGTAAAGATAACTTCGGTGTTTCTATCACTGAATCTAATGCCAAAATTGTAGCCGTATCGTCTTCGTTGTATTTTTTCTTGGGTTTCTCAACAGTCACTACAGATCCAGTTAAATCAAATTTATTTGCAAGTTTGCGCAGTGCTTTGCGCGATACCGCAGTGTTTGGGAATTTTTCATGAAACATGTCTATAGCATATCGAAGATAAGATACGTTTCCAATGCCATAACATTTAACCAAATAAATACGTTCTTCAAGGGTTAACATTTTGTAAAACCAACGGGAAATAATTGAATTGAAAAATCTACACTTAATGACGTTTTACAGTTCAATATTATTTCACAACACAGCAAACTGTGATCGACAAGATTAAATTACTATTATCTACATTACATTCAAGATAACACGTTATCTTAATTAAACTTAACAACATACAACCATAACAATCTAAATTTAGACTTGAAATTTTGTATTTCAACTCAAAAAATACAATAACTGATACTTTTCTCTAGAAACATTTTCATGTTGTCTTAATTTATGGACATTCTGTACATTTAATATTAGATTTTCGGATGGTAAACGTATTTATTCAACGAGCAGAACTTTTTATACAGAATGACTTTTTGTTGTAAAATCAATAAGATAAATTTATTTCCTCTTGTCAACTCCATCCGAGGACAGTGTATATTAGCAGTAGGAGGTGATGTCAAATGTTAAAATTAAAATGTTAAACTGTGTAAACTACATTCATGAGGCAATAAAATTTGTAATCGGCTATAATTTATTGAAAATGTCTATAATGTATTTATTTAATT
Source organism: Dynastes maya (assembly GCA_029619315.2). Classification (NCBI taxonomy): domain Eukaryota; kingdom Metazoa; phylum Arthropoda; class Insecta; order Coleoptera; family Scarabaeidae; genus Dynastes; species Dynastes maya. The sequence goes on from JAROYE020000029.1 coordinate 391,220, forward strand.
GAAATCATCGTTTCTCAATACTTCACTACTCTTCATTATCCTCATATCCGTTTTATAATAGCTAGTGGAGGATCGTATGAAATATAATTCAATTTTATAGTTTTTGGTGGAGGAGCCATCATTTTGTACCGAACATTTAATTTGACGAATGTCAATCAAATTAAAACCATTTTTACATCTTGAATGTCACCTGTAGTTTTGCTTGAAGGATAATACTTTGTCAGCTATTTTCTCTTCCAAATAGTTTGCAAATTTCAGTGCACTCCGCTTTCTATTGCAATTAGCTTTATTTAAAGAATCAATTCCTATTATTAAAGATGCATATTTTCCACACTTAGCCACACATACTTCTTCGTTACAAAGTAATTACAATCTATTAGAGTTGCGTTTCCGCTCTTCCTGTTCTTATTCTCGAGTAAAGCGTGCAATTATCAATACAACTTCCTCTTCGATCTCACCAGATCTTCTACGGTCCAGATTTCTACTCCAGAAATACCATTTATTGCACCGCATGCATGCATCCAACGAAATAAGTGCAATTACATTAGATAATTACAACTTGTAGAGCAGTACTGCTAACCGACAATGACATAAGGAACGGCACACGTTGAATTGAGGTTACGTTCATTGCGACTACGACTGTTTGCAGTTCGTATTAACAACTTAATAAATAAAAGCGATTGTATAAATTTCTTTTCTCTCGCGCTTCTCATCTGTAGAAGAACATGTGTTGCTCGTTGACGTTGTGACTAATCCAAGTAACGAGCTGGTTTGTCTTAATTACGCGCTGTCCAGACCGTATTTGGGTTATGTTAAATCTATAAATACTGTAAATTACGATCGCTTAACACAGATCAGTTAAATGCGTTGCTCCAGATGAGATAGAGGATTTATAGCGTAATTGATATGGGTGCTCGATATGGTTCTATAAACTTGAAGCAAGTGCAAGGTTGGTTTTTACTATCTCTTCTTTTTCGCTGTTGTTTATATGTAAATACGAGGTAGGTACAATAAATCCTCGGCCTGGCAGGCTTATACAGGACAACGTGACTCGTGCATGAAAATGTTTCAGGTAACGAAAATTGGGTACCGCGCGGTCATTAAATTTTTAGCAAAAGGGCATATGCCTAATCACATTAAACAACGTTTAGGCGGCGTTTATGGTGATTTATCTTCCTCATATTCGATTGTGAAAAAGTGGCCAAATTTTTCCGTTAGGGGCAAGAATCCCTTGATGATGATGAGCGCCCTGGTCGGCCATTTGAACTGATAACGCCTTAAAACATGTCAATTATTGAAGAGATTGTATTAGCAAATCGCCGTTTGAACATGAAGGAATTGGCAGTGATGTCTAACATGTCTGTAACAAATATTCGCCGAATTCTCCATAACAATTTGGGTATGAATAAGATCAGTGCAAGATGGGTCCCGTATCTTCTTTCTGCTCGCCAACGTGAACGTCAGGTAGAATGTGCGCGTTTGTTTTCAAACTTGTGTGGAGACGACCGGAAACCAATTTTAGAGTTAGGACATCACAGGAGAGGAAACAATACAGTTTGGATAAACCAATTCAAAACGCAGAGACAATCCGAACGTGTAAACGCGTTTATAGCTGATCGTTCACCTAAGACAATATACGTTACAACGTGCTGACGTAAAAGCGCTTAGGCTTTGTTATATATCGGAGGTAACGGGACACGCATATCTTTTTTCAAAACTTTATTTTATACATTTGTTACAAGCAAACAGCTTCGCCTGTTTGATCACTGCACTACATCTGCCTTCAACTGCAAATAAAGATTATTCAAGGAAAATTTCTTGAATTTTCATCGTTTAAACTTGATGGAATGCATTATATGACTTCATGTCATGAGCGACAAGCTGCACGTTTTGCTTTCTTTCTTAGACTTCCTAGTTCCTTGCATTTCTTCACGTTGCACTCTCATACTTTGAACAAATCTTTTATCTGTTCTGGCTTTATTCCACGTGCCACGTAGTCAATGCGCTTTATATTGATGAGTTTTTCAGCAAGATTTCTGAATTTATTTGTTATATTCTATTTTTTTTAATTTATTCTTATCTTTTGACGTGTTTATATTTTGTATATTGTTATCTTGTAATTGGAAACTGTTGGCTAACAAAGATTACTTTTCTTATTACAGTAAAATCTCTGAATAGCGGCCACAAAAAATTATTGTAAAAATGGTCGTTATTGGGAGGTGGCCACTATTGAGAGGTAGTCAGGAATAAATAAAATAAGTTATTTTTGTGTTTTCTTTATTTAAAAAAATGTAAATATCAAAAATTAACTTAAATAATAAAAAAAAATATTTTACATTCATTATTATACTTTTTTCAAATATTTTTCAATTGAGGTTTGTTTTAAGTTTTTAATTTTTGTTTGTAAAATCTGAGATTCACATTTTGCTAAAATTTGAGCAATTTGCACGGCTAGTTCACTTTCATCATTACAAAATAAGAAGCTTTGTACATCTCTTAGTTTTTCACACACTTCATCCATATCTTTAATGTCTGAATTACATCAGTTTCACTGTTTGAATTACAGTCTTGATCATCAATTAATCCACTGATTATTTCTTGAACGTTAAAACTGGGATTTTCGGCCAAAGCATTGCAATAAGTAGATGCATAACTTTCTAGACTTACACCACGTAATACAGGAAGAAGCTGGGCCAGTGGAATTTCGTCTTCCCCATCGAAATCCTTTTGTTGCTGGTTATTTTCCGAAAATCCTGCTTTAAAAGTGGTTAAATTAATACTTTTTTCTGCATCTTCAAAAGAACTTTCGAGGTTTGTGAATGTTAGAAGCCTTCCGATTAGAAATTTTCTATTGCTCGTCTTAAACTTATGGATAATCTCTTGATCCAATGGCTGAGATTGGGAAGTGGTGTTTGGAGGCAGGAAAATGATGTTCACATTTTCTAATGTCACTTTTGGATGGGACGTGGTGTTATTCAGAAATAATAAGACTTTTCTATTTTCTTTTCTCATTTTTTCGTCAAATTTTTTTAGCCAGGAAGTCACAATCTCTGTTGTCATCCAAGCTTTTTTTATTAGATATCCATTCTAAGGGCAGTTTGAAGATATGAGGTCCTTTAAAGTATCGAGAGTTTTTACTTTTCCCAATGATTAATGGGGTTTCCTTGTCACCTTGCATATTTGCGCAAAATAAAATTGTCAATCTTTGTTTTGCAGTTTTTTTAACGGCACATTTATCGTTTTTACAGCGAACGTTTTGTTGGGTATTGCAAGATAAAAAAAGTCCGGTTTCGTGAATAGTCCTTCAATATTACTTGTAGTTTTGGTTTCCAGGCTTCAACACTGGCAACATCAGCCGACTCACCACAAATTGTTTTAAAGGCTACATTGCGTCTTTTACAAAATTTTCTAGTCATTCATATGAAGCTTGAAAACTCGTCAGTTTTAAATTTTCGGCTACTTCCAAAGCTTTTCCTTTTATTAAAGGGCCAGATATAGGGAGATTTTTATTTTTGGCTTTACTGAACCAATTGTAACCTACTTCGTCAATCGCCGATCCTCCGGTTTTGTGAAACTTTCTCTTCTGCACTAAATTGGAACCTTCTTCAAAGCGCTTCTTGAAGTCGGATTTCTTTTTTATAATTTCATTAACTTGTGTTCTTCCAACACCAAACTTTTCAGCCTTTCTTTCTAGCACTGGTACAGTGCTAGTGAGCTCTTCACTTTCCCTAATAATATAAATTTTGTCTTTAAGAGACAAACGTTTTCGTTTTAGCGACATGATGATCGTTACAAATGCACAGTCGAACATAAACTAACTAACAATCTATGAAACTAATGTGCTGGAAGTGAATCGAGCGAAAAGTTACAAACAACTAAATACTATCTGCTTATAATCGTTCCATCTGCATTAAATTGAATGAATAAAAGTCAATTACGGGAATTGATGCTTTTGAGGTGGGTAACCCGAATACAATTTTTCAGAATTGACCGATAATGAGAGGTAAAATTTTCGCAACAAGAAAAGTGGTCGTGGCCGTTTTTTAGAGGTGCCCGCTATTAGGAGGGTCATTACTACGGGTATTCCATATAATTGGTTTTGTAAATTTGAAAAGCCGGCCGTTTTTAGAGGTGGCCGAAAATAGAGGTTTTACATTAACATTAGAAGTTTTTATTTTTCGAAACAGTCAAGGTAAATGCACTGTAGAATATAAAATCAAAAGTAGAATTACAAATTTGTTGGCAGTTTTGCCAAAATATTGTAATTGGGCGAATAACTAAAGTGTAAAATTACATTGTATAACTGCATACATGAAGGGTTTGCCTTGTAATACAAGCATAAGAAATTATGAATAGTATCAATACTGTGTTAATTTACATTTAAACTGCTATAATTATACAGATTTTGTTGTTCAGCGAGTGTGAAAAGACAAAAGATTTACTAGCTTAGACTCAAAGTACTTCAATATATATCACATGCACTCTCTACAATCCATCAGTTGGCGTATACGATATAAAATTTCCGATAAAATTTTCCCATCGAATGACAAATCCAATTAGAGCTTTCCTTTTGCGTTCCTCGTTCCGAATCCATATTGTGACGTAACAATTTTCCCTTGACGGATTAATTTAAAACTCCATTTCGAGCGTAGCTCTCGCCGAAACACGTCCCTATCAACATGCATAACGCGCATATACATAACGTAGATGTGTGCGCCTAGCGTGCATCGGTGCATGTGTACGCTTGCATGAGCAAAATGCAAATATAACAAGACCAATGTATATATGTAGAAGTTGTGCGTGTTCAATTTATTCCGTTATAACAGAGGGCGCCGTGCGCGCCAGCTGAAATTATGTACTTTCATAATCTTAGCGTACTGCATATATGCACAATAATGTTCTGGATTGACTTTCTAGGTCGATCGACGTGATATACGCAATAATATGCGCTCCGTTTCGCACACTCTCGCCTAAACGATGTAGGTGAGTAAGTTGTAGCAATATTAAACTTAAAAAGTACCTTTACTGCACGTATTTTGAAAAATAGTTGGACAGTATTTGCAAATTTAATTCCTATATTTATGCAGGTGTCATCTCCGCGGGGTCGGAAGGTTGTGTCTTTCTGAATAGGTATTTTTGAAAACGGTTTTTTCCTTGCTAGGAGTTCCGGCTGGGGGCCTGGTTTAAAATTGCACTGAAACATACAGGTGTCTCACAACCGCGTAGCCACCCAAAGTTATATTTTTTATTAATTTGTTAAATTCTAAACCAATAACTTATGTTCTAAATTGTGCTAAAATTAAGGGTTCACAGAGTAATTTGATGAGAAAGTAGGCATTTACAGTAACCATTATTTATCAGGAAGTACGCATTAAATAGGATATTTGCTACCTAGATTAGGCAGAAAAGTACCTAATACACGCTCGTTTAGGAGTTTCCAAATTACTAGAGATGCGCATAATCTTACATTAAATTGGTATGGCCTATTTTTGTTTAAAAAACAATTATATTTGAATAGAACACCTCTATATTGTTTTAGTTTTAAGTTGTTGGCAAAATTGTAGGCAAAAAATTATTGAGTTATTAGTTGTCTAAAATCAACTGTTTTCTATATACTGGCTCGATTTATTCTACTCGTCATGATACGCCCTTCTGATGTTCAAAAATACTAATGTTTAACAAACGTTATCATATCATGACATATCATCGGCACACTCCGCACCACACAAATTAGTAATTAACTCGGAAAGGCCGTTTCGAAGACATCTGGGTCATCATACTCAGCCGCGTACCGATTGATGTGAGAGACCATATATTAAATCTAACGAACCCCTATTTTTCAAGAAAAATATATACAAGTACCTACTTTTGCCGTTTAGGCTAGAAAGCAAGTTAAAATAAAGAGAAAGGCGGAAAAGGTCTGTCACCACGAACCGAGACATGCGGTCATTCTACCCTAATAAAAATCGTTGTTCGTCAAATTTATGTTCTTTCCTTCTCTACCTTTAAAACTAAAGATGCATGCGGAATGTACAAGAGGATCGACGTCTCTGTCATAGCACAACCATAAATCACTGACCTCTTACCGTAATAAATCGAAAAGACATGAAAAGTGTAGAGGTCCCTTCTCCTCATTGATGAGGTTTGCACTCTTATTCATGTAAATAGTCTCTCTAGCTCACGCGACGAAGTCACGCTTTTAATTAATTTTAGGTTTTCTAATTTAATATTATGCCCGGTGTCGTTTATGTGTTGTGCGACACTTGACGCTTCTATCTTCCCGTACCTGTAACATCTAATGTGTTTATTAAATCTAGTACCTATCGCCAGTTTCGTTTGTTCAATGTAGGCTTTATCACAATCACCACATACAATTTTGTAAATCCCGACCCTTCTCTCATTTCAGGTTTATCTTTTGGATTGCCAAGAAGGTTTTTGAGTGTATGTCGCGAACTGAAACACACGTTCATCTCTTGTCCCTTAAGAACTTTCTAATACCTTTCGATACTCTGTGGAAGAGAAGCTTCACAAACTTCTTATCGCGGGGTACTGTTAGGATTAAGGTCGTGGAATTTCTGACATAGAGCCTATGTTGGAGTTTCTTAAGCATGCGATCGACATCTATAGTAGAGTAACCGTTGTAAATAGACGCTTTTGTCAACTTGACCCGGCTCGGCCCGTCAGTTTCGCCGGTTGTCGGCGCATCAAGTCCATTCGCCTCGACAAACACGTTTTCTCTGACAAGAGTATGGACAAATTCATTCGATCCTACTTGAGATCAACAACAACAATCAACTTAATATTAAAAATAACGGACAAAAACATTCATATTCTCAAATTGCAAATTTGATTAAGGTTCGAACTAATAGATTTAAACAAGATATCGTTAGAATAGTTAACTAAATCGACTTAAGGTCAGATACTTCAAAATCAATACTTTTATCATGTTATAGTGTATAAAACTTTAGTAAAATTGCAAAAATCTAGATATTTTATTGAACAAATTCGCAGTTTTAAAATGGTGATAACTAACTGTCGCAAATCTGGTTTTTAAATTCTCTACCAAAAACATAGGATTGTAATTGTTTTCTTTAATTGATTATACATACATGTTATTGCTAGATATTACATCTCCTACTTCGAAATATATCTTTATAATTTGTCAAAGACATTAGTATAATTTTTTTCTTCTTACTTGTGTAATCTTCTAATTGTACAACGGGTGCGGGTATTGACTTCCAGTGTACTGAGATGTCACCTATTTTCATTGTTAGTTTCTATCACCATTTTATTTGTTTTATATGTGTGTCATGTAAAAGATTAGTTAACCCGATTAATGTACAAAAGTACAATAATGAAACTAAGTTATCACTATTTGCTTATTCTTTACACAAGGTTCGAAGTAATGAAATGTACGGCGATCATGTAGAAAAAAAATAATTATCCTTTCCTTTGGATTACTTTTTTTTTGCTGTTAGCTGCTCTCAGAATTGGTAGATGCCAGCATTGTGATTTCGTGGAGTACCTATTATTATCTACTATGGCTGAGGAAATTAAATTTATTGTTATACCATAAAATATTATTTATGGATGTTGTTTACACAATGTCAGAACTTGTAAGAAATCCTTTTTATCTGGCTATTTAGAAAAGAAGCGCTAAAATTTTTTTTTTTACAAATATCCCGATATGGTGATGTTATTTAATGCTGCTCGAACAGATATCGATACATTCAAGCTTACATTTCGAACGAAGACCGATTACGGATTGTAAAGCAAAAAACGGCTAACAGATAAACATTTCATTTAAGATGTTATTACTTACGCTTCGCACTCTTTACACAAATTGAATTAAGTGTTAAGCAATAGCCCGCTGGTCGGGCTGCCGCTGTGCGAATTCAACTGATGCTCTTCGCTGTCCATTTATTTATTGTATGATGACCTGAATCCTTGGCACATGAATGAATAGCTGACTCCATTATCGAGAATCAATTTGCCGTAATTACGCGGTGCATTTTTCGTATTTTACGGCGTACGTATTATGCCCGTCCAATACGTGTCATCGACTTTAAAAGCTGCCATTATCATTTTACGCGGTAGGAATAAGGCTATATTTACTGCGAACCATATAACAAAAAGGATTTAATAGCGCATTTTTTCAATTAATTCGGAGCATATAATGAAGTTTATTATGTCTGCCAGGGTGTAATTTCGTTTGAACTTTCATAAAAACGGATCATTATAATGATGGAAACAGCAGTAAATATGTGTACAATGATGCTTTATATGGTTTTAAGCAATCTTTGTCTCTACGTAATCACCTTAATTCATATGTTTGGTACGACTCCAGTAACCAGTAAACGCGTACGCCGTAGTGAAATGTAGTTGTCTTATTCTCCAAGGATACCAGCAGCTTCAATGCTTTTTGTTTGTGTGAATGTCCAGTTGGGTTAGAAGCTAACTTGCTTATGGTAACCGCAGGAGCCTTTAATCTGTGTAAAACGTCCCATGGCTTTGTTATTGTCACCCCTCACCGTAAAGACTAAAGTGCAGTCAATTCCCTTCCAGAAGGCCAGAAAGATCGCCACTATTATTGTACGAGATTCGATTCCTAACACGCAAGGTCAGAAGGTCTTACCACCAAACATACGTTTGGAAATTTGAAACTAGCAAGGATTGGTTATTCCATTTATGTTCCTTAGCATTTGCTAATTAGAAGTTAGCACAAGAAAGACACTGCTAATGTTTAAATCCGATTAAATTCATAATTAACCAGATAAGTGAATTTTGATAATGAACACCGGTTCTTCTTGAAGAGCAGCACTATTTTTTTTTCACCAAAACTGGTGATACAAAAAGACATGGAAATGTTGGAAATAAATTTGGAAAAAAGAAAAATTTTCAACATTAATAATATTTATTATATACCCAACAGATTACAATCCAAGAAAGTGTACAGAAGTGGTAATTATAAGTATATGAATAAATACAATGCTATTAAGAATAATCCACATTAAAAAATGTGAAATTCTGTGCTGAGTGTATCTGAGGCGCCTTCCGTAAAATATTTATTCGAACCGTTGGAACACAGAGAAGTTGATTAGATATAACCTGGGGACATGGCACGTGGACACTAAGTCTGGAGAGAAGGTCAGGCGAGTCTATCCTGTTGGTGAGGATGTTCTATTTATTACCAGGCGAAATGAAGTTAGGTCTTTCCAACAATTCACCACAGGATAGCTTGGAAACTACAGAGGCAAAATATACAGTCTTAATAAATTGTATCAATATGAAAATCCCTACAGATGCGAATCATAGAACCGAGAAACTTATAAGCTGCATTTGTGATTGGAAAACGTTAGCTTTTCATCAAATATTATGCCCAAATCTTTAGTTGATGATTGTTGGGAAATGTTAATATTGTTAATTGTGTATTGAGATTCCACTTTGCACACTTTCTAGAAAATGACACAACAAAACACTTGTTTATTGATGTATTATATTAAGACTGCCTTGTAGAAATTTAATATCAGATGGGGAGTATATGGTACTGTATATTTTAATTGCATCTGTGTAGGCTGATAGATTTAATGTCATCGATAAAGATATTAAACAAAAGTGGACCAAAGATCGACCGTTGGTGTATACCAGATGTAAATAGAAAAGGGCGAGACCTGTATCCGTTAAAATGAGTGCAGTTCATCTATTAAGTAAGCAAAAACGAAGTAAACCAAGAAATGATTCACCAATACCGACAAAACTTAACGTCTCCAATAAAATGTAATCAAATCGAATGCACGGGAGAGGTCCACGTACACTACGTCCAATTGGGCACTTTCATCAAGTGCTTGTGCTATTTCTTGCGACATCAACGTTGGATTAGTTGCGGCAGACCTATCTGCCATAAATCCACGTTGTGAGATGCACTGGTAAATCAATCAAATGCCTTAGCAAAAGTACAAATAACTGCAACAGGCCTGTAATTACATATGTCGGAATTGTCACCTTTTTAAAAATGGGTGAAATTCTGGCAATCTTCCAGATATCGGGAAAGATGTACGTACGCAAAGTTAAATTGAAAATTTTACATAAGGACGTAGCAAAAATGTGGGCACAATCTTTCACTAAACAGCAAGGAATACTATCTTCGCTAGGTGTTAATTTATTTTTTAATTTCTTGATAGTATGGATTACGTCACCTACCGAAACAGAATAAGCATAACGGAGAAAGTACTAGAAATCGTCGTGAACGCATTAACAATAAAGGAGAGATGGGTAAAATACGATCCAAAATCAAAAATTTAAGTGTAGAAGAGGTAACATACGAATACTTGGGAAGTATAAAATTAAATGATGGTAGAATTGACACAGAAATAGCGAACAGAACCAGGAAAGCAACAAAAACATACTATGCTCTAAATAAATCGATCTATGGAAAAAAAAATTAATAGAAAAACGCCATAGAAGTGAAATAATAAATCATATAATGAATGAAACAATAAGAGAAGAATTACAAAATCGCTCTTTAGAAAACAGACAATTGGAATGGGTTCGGGCAAACATCTCAAATGGGGACCGAAATAGATTAGTATTGGGGGGAGGGGGGGGGGGGGGCAAACCAAGGAAGAAGTGGATGCAAATAATGGCGGAGATTGGAGAAAAAGAGACAAGAGAGAATGAGGGAAATGACTAACAACAAAGAGTAGTGGAGGAAATAGATTAAGTCGGCGTAGAACTTCAAATCCGATGCTCTCTAGAAGGGCAAATCGTTTTTAGAGAAAAAGAAATCTTTTCTGCGAGTGTTCTAGATAGAATTCTTATTTACGCGGTATATTTCATTTATTGGTACGATAGAAAAAATCCTATTTCACCTCCTCATACTACAGCATGTAGTCATAAAATTAATTTAATTTAGTTTATGGGTGGTTTTGTAGGGGTGGATGAATTACTTTTCTGTTTGATGACCAATCGTCTCTAGTTAACTAACTGATACACTTTCTACCCTTTACCAGAAGAATAACACCGTTCAACGAACTATAATTCTCCACTAGTGCGCCACTATAGATCTTGTGAGCCGATATAGGAAAGTAACTAGAAAATGCGGCCAGATATTGGCTTCGGCATGCCCTTAGCGTTTATTTTCAAAAATGCTTTCACGCACATTTTCAAATGCCTTCAAATTTTCCGACAATGTTTGCGTTTTAGTTCTCTTTATATTGTAATAAAGAAAAACATTAAGAATATCGTGTCAACCTCCTAGTAATATTTTGTTTGAAATTTAAACTTAACTAGGCAGTTTTTCCAAGAATATTTGAAATCAATCGATAACATTATTAATGTCATACGTATTCATCCTACGTATAATATGGCAGAATGTTTCAATTTATTCCATTTAAAAATTCACTTATATTTCTAATGGCTTTTTAATTGCTTCTTACACAAGAGATCTATTAATATTACCCCTTAATTACAAAAGCTAGAAGAAACATGTATTTTCATTTACTCGTTGTGAGAATCCAACAAGGAGTTAACTTTCTTTTTGCCGTGAAATCTGTAAAAGCTGTAACGCACAATAGGAGGCGAATGAATTCTTTGAAAGGCGTCGGGTGATTTACTTAAACATAAAGTGTAAACGTTCACATTAAATACGGAATATAACATCTGGCAAATGTCCATCACGTCTCAGAATTGTATTTTTTTTATTATCTATTGGTCTCCTTGATCTCTAAGCACTGCAACATATTACATACCGTACATACGTCTGCGATGTCCAGTACCATTTGCTGTTTCATTCAAATGTATATTAGGAACCCATAGTACATTTTTCATAATTGATGGTTACGTTATTCTCCAAAACAAAATTCAATATGTAAGCGTCAAAAGGGGGCAAAGAAAAAGAAACAAAATTCGCGAAGCGCATATTATACTGGCATGATATATACGCCATAATCTATCAAGAAGGAGTCAGTATTCCAACTACCCGCTCGCCACGAGTTCGCGGGAACAATTTGTTTTGCGAGATTAATGACTGACGTCCATTTAAACAACAAAAACACGATCAATTTACATCCGCGGAGTCGATAAAATAAATTACGAGTTGAATTCCTGTAACGTACTAACGTCAGAAATGTTTAGCGTTCAAATATTTCACCGGGATTTCTTCTGCCGGATGACTGACTGGCCGACCCGTGCTATGCACCGGCAATAAGCACGGTCTACTTCGCGTTCAGCGCCAGCGTGAGCGATGAAGGCGAGATGGCCAGAGGCGTTGCGACCCGAGTATGAGGATCGTGTGCTTCGTGCATACCAGGGAGAGGAAGGTTAGAAGCAGTAACTTAGATTACGTTTATGACACGAAAAAATTGTAACAATTAGTGGTTATACAAATACATACCTTTAAAATTCCTGTAATTCCCAAAAACCGTGTCGAATTCGAATGTTTTATAATTTTGAAGAACAAAAAAACAAAATATAGTTAAAATAATATTACATGAGCCAATTATTCAACAAAAATTTTAAAATATATCGATTTAATCAAGTTGTCTGCTTTTTGAGGGTACCCAGTTGTGCGAAGCAATCCCCATTTGATAAAAATAGCGATGAAATTTATAATTATGGTAGAGCATCGATTATCCGAATACCGATCAACCGAAATATCGGTTAAGCGTCCTAGTTCCGGTAGCAGCTCTCTGGCAGCCGATCTACGTGACCAACCTCGCGTCGTCAGTGGCGTGTAAGCCTTCGCTTGTGACAAATGTTGTTAGCAATGGCGTCTAAACGTAAACGCGTCATTCTTAGTGTTTCCGATAAACTTAAAATAATAAACCAGTAATATCGGACACAACAAAGAACACTGATGCTATTGCAAAATTTGCGAGTGCATTTGACAGTGAAGATGGAAGCTTGCACAGAAAAACGATGAATTTTCAGAAAACCACGATTTAGACATTGCAATTTAAACGTGGTTCGTGCAGGTACGTAGCCAAGAAAAACCAATACGTGGCCCGTTTATTTGTGAAAAAGCGCTTGAAATGAATAAGTAACTAGGGGGTAACGCTGATTTTAAAGCAACGGAAGGCACGAAATTAGAAAATTGGACATCTAAATTGAAAAACTTTTCGAAACATAATTGATAAGGAGGGTTACAAAAGAATCAATATCTACAATGCAAACGAAACTGGTTTATACTGAAAAAAAATGCCAACAAAATCGCTGGTTTCTAAGAATATGTCAACACCTGGTTTCAATGTAAGCAAATCACATCAGCTCGCAACTGCAAATTCTGGAAATATTTTGTTGCTAATTAATAACGCCGCATTCCTCAAACTCTTTACTGGAAACAGAAAAGGGAAACTTTCAAGATGTTTTCTGCTTCCCAGCGTTACTTCAGTCCTCCAACCAATGAGCTAGGGGGTCATTAAAATCTTCAAACGTTATTATAGAAAGACATTGCTGCGTATGCTTCTGATAGTGGAAAAATATGAAAAAACGTATTAAGCAACTGTACAAAGAAATTAACTTGAAGGATGCTGTGTACGTGACAGTAGAAACCTGGACTACTGTCAAGGACACTACACCACCAAAGTGGAATAAAGACTTTCCAAAAAGAACTGGCTAGGATGATTAAAAAATCTATAGTATTTGAAGAATGCGACCAGGAAAACATTCAAAACTTGTTCGAATGTTATGTCTGACCCTAGTTATCAAGTATTGACGGACGATGAAATCATTGCCAGTATCAGTGATGACCAAGACCCTTGCAACGATAAGGAAGAGCCTGACATCGATAGTGCGATGACCGTACTGAAAAAGGACCATCCAGTGAGTGTAGCCTTGCAACAGCTATGAAGTGGCTAGAACAACAGGAAGAATGTGATGCTGTTCAACTGCTGTCTTCGAAACGTTTGCAAAACAACAGCAGAAAAACGACTTTCAACCTAGTTTAATGTATTGTTTTATGCAAGGTTATTTGTAAGACGTGGTACAAAATATAAACAGTTTTGTGTTTAATATTACTGTTCCTTTATTTCATATTGCTTCCATGGCACTAGTATAATTTTTTTTTTGTGAATAATTGGTTATCCTAAAAATCAATTATCCGAACACCCCCAATTCCCAATCGTTTCGGATAATCGATGCTGTACTATATTGGTAAAACTTTTCGATTTCATGATGTATTCGTAAGAAGTTACTTTCTGGTAAACGGCGAATGTGCCATCCTATTTGCAAATGTAATTTATAGAACTGGTTGCATGTTATTGTTTTTCAGAACCTCTCGCTTTTTTCAATCTCCCTACTGTGGAACAAACGGCGAGTTCTCCTATTCAGGAAGAAATGAAGTTAAAATGATTAGGAAGGAATATTCTCGAAGCAGGCATTGCTGGTTCGCAAAGATTCTAATTATTTCCATAGTAAATTTATAATTTCGGCTGACGGGTACTACAGATAAAATTTCAAAATCCAATCAAGTCAGCAACAAAATTAACTACTTTCAAACGCAGTTTTAATAGTTTTTATTAATTTATTTATTATCAACATGTTTCTAGAAAACTTGGTGGTCTATAATATACACTTCAAAGTGTTTAACATATTTAATTTAGACTGCTGTAATTCTCACATCATTTTCGCACGCAAAATTCAATTTAGAACGCAGCGGGACGTCGTGGCATGCTAAATATTGATTTTTTTTTGGACACCAGCTGCCACCAAAAAGGTATAATGTGTATTGTTTTGTATTGATTTACGTTGTCAAAGCATACGTTTGGTAGACGGGAGCAATAAACCTCCGCTACTACGCTCCTGGAGATGACTGTGATGATGGTAATAGAAGGTCGGACCGGCTTTGTACCTCATCTCCTGCACTAGTCAACTTCGAACGGTAATGGTGTGTATTTTGTCTCTGAACAATCAAGATCTTCGTGACTTACAATTATAGATCTATCTTGCGGTTTAGAAGTTATCATTATATTAAACCAAATTGCTCAATCCTATTTTATCTCGGGAGCGAGCCGTATGCTGCACACTGTATGTGTGTTATTCTATTTCGGAATGTCTCAGGAATCTTGTACGTTTTAGATTTTTCTAGATGTTATTGGATGCGGGTACTTATTTTAAGGTCGTAGCATTAACTTGCCCCCCGTGTTGTATCGTGTAGTATCTTCAAAGTAACGTTATAATATCTACCTTGGAGGAGTGTTTAAAGGCAAGAGAGATGATTTAGCAAATTGCAATGGAAAAAAAAGCGCAAATAAATAGATATGGTATTATATGAGTATCATATGAGTAATTGATATACGAAGCATTGTAATTCCCTTAAACGCTGAAAACTGCCAAATTCATATTGGGACAGCCTGAATATGTTTAATTATTAATGCGATTGTAAGTATGTAGAACTGAAACACTTTTACCTATATTTTATTACTTGGAATGTTGGATAGAGGTCTAGTAAAAAATTTAATCTAGTTTTAGTGGTGATATTCATAATATAATGTAATGTTATATTTTGAATTTATATCGATTTAAAAAACACTTTTCCCCCGTAGATTTTGGAGTATCAATTAGGTGCTCTTTTGGCAGTTTAAACGTACAAATTAAAATAAACAAGATTTCCGAATACCACATAAGAAACTTCGCGATCTTTCAAATGACCGAATTGATTCAAACTTGAACTTGCCGGCGCAGTATGTTCTGCCACTATACTGCGCCGGCAAACGCAAAACAACTGCAAGAGATGATCGTCATATAGTGAAAGTGGCTACAAAACATCGTTTTTTATCCACTAAAGGTGTTCATAAAATTCTTGGTGGAGAAGGTATACAAATATCAGTCCGAAGAGTCCGTAGACGTCTTCATGAAGCAAGCTTGAAATGCAGACGTCCAGAAAAGAAGCCAAGACTAACATCTAAAATTAAAGTGACACGATTTCAATGAACTAAAGAATATAAAAAATATACAGTTGAAGACTGGGGAAAGGTAACTTTCATTTATCATCTGTATTTTTTGTCAAATTCATCTTCATAGTTCACTTAATGGTTCTCTGTGTTTTTTACTTTTTCCTAGATTATTTATAGCGACGAATGACGGCTGGAAGTGCTAACGGAGAGAAGCCAATTTGTTCGTCGACGTCCTTCAGAGCGTTATAAAGAAGCATGTACGATAAAATCTATTAAACACCCCCGCCCGATCTCTAATGGTTTGGTCGTGAATTACTACAGAAGGACCAGTTTCACAAAATTTTTAATACCTTATATTGATTCATTGGATCCGACTCAAAGACCATATACTTTCCTACAAGACAATGCAGCGTGTCATAAGGCAAAAAGTATAATGCCATACCTTGAAAATAAAAATCTACATTAGCAGTATGCCAAAAAGGATTGAGAAAATAATAAAACACAGAGGAGGAACAAGCAAATATTAGTAAATATATGTTCAAATTATACTTACTTGCATGCTACATGTAATTGAATAATATTGTAATATTACTAATATTACCAACTGATTTTTTTTTAATTTTACCCCAAAATCGCACATCTGCTCCCGATTGCATTTGTTCATTGATAACCGCGGCTAACTACGATACATTTTTTATTTTTACAATATTTAACAATTCTTACAGCAAAATTATGTTGCACTCTACCACGGCACGCGATCTAGCGACATTTGTGTATCGTAAAATACGTCTGTTTCCTAGCGAACTTGACGACTTGTTAAAATGTGATATTTCATTTGAAACACTATTTCTAAAACCAAATAAACTTCTATTTTTTTATCGAAAGAAGTTAGTTTGCTTGGGATCATCGTTGACTGGAGACATATTTACCCACTAAAACCCTAGGGACAGAAAGAGCGAAGCCACATGGGGGTCTCGGCTATGTAACTCACTGCAAAGTTGAAAAGAGCGTTAGAAAAGCATCACACTGACAGACGTTAACGTAGCGCTTCTGGCTAAACGATATTCGTTGTGGCGCTGACGACTGCCATTAATATGGCCTTTTGAATATTAGAATACGCGTCACCTCATACTGTAATAAAGAAAGAGCAGTCTGGAGGAAATAAATCATTGCGCTCTTAGTTATTTTATAAAGTTATTTTGTAAATTCCAGGTTTTGCCGCCTGTTTACACAAGAAGAGAAGTTTTGTCTTTGGCATGCATCTATTCGTGCCTTAATTGTGTACTTTCGTTGTTGATATAAGAATATAGATTGTTGATACAGAAAGATTTGGCATCACTTCTAATAATTTATATCTACCAAAACACCTTAACAGTGGACATGCGATTTTTTAAATTTTTGTATTTTCCTGATAACAACCAGAGTAGCCATTACAATTAATTTGATGAAGTGTATTTAATTTATCACTTTACGTTTTAATTTTACAATTTTTAAACTATTGTAACTTCGAAATTAATTCGAAATTTTGTCAGTTAAATTAGATATCGCCTTCGCTAAATGAATTGCGCAGTTTCACTGTTCATATTAGAGTTAGAACGAAAAGTATCTGAAGTAGAGTTACCAACGGTTGGATTATTAGAACTGGGTAAAGGAAAATAAAAGTTTATTGTTAAGAGGGTATAGTTATGGTTCTTCAAGACATCATCCACATTTCTCATCGCTACAGCACCAGCTTTTCGGGAAGTTCCGTGACAAATTGTTTTCAATCAGCTTGATGAGCCAACAGATAGCAACAAAGATGCTCATTTAATTGCTTGTGTTCGATTTTGTAATGGTATGCCAACAGTAGAAGAACTAATTGTCTGCAAACCAATAGAACTCAAAGCAACAGCACTTACATTATGTGTTATCTTAAATGATTTTGTAAATGAGGAAAACATAGAGTGGAAAAAAAATTGCGTCGGAATAGGCACTGATGCTGCTCGTACAATATCTCGAAGATTCCAAAGTATACAAGTGCTTGTGAAGCAAAAATATCCACAGTGTGTCTGGACACATTGCATGATCCACAGAGAAGCTCTGACTTCCAAAGAAATGAGTCTTGGTCTGAATATTGTGCTAACGATGGTTGTAACCGTAGTAAATTATCTAAAAATGAGACCCCTAAAATCAAGAATCTTTTCTGCACTTTGTAAAGACATGGGTGCAGTGCATTCATCATTACTGCTTTATTACGAAACAAGATGGTTATCACGTCGGAGATTTTTGCAACGTGTTTATGAATTAAGAGATGAAGTCGCCATTTTTCTAGAAGAGGAAAACCGACCGGAAGCCGAGAACCTTCGAGATTATTTATTTATGATGAAATTGAGCTACTTGGTGGACATATTCGGGAAATTAAATACCTTAAATCTTCAACTCAAGGAGCGAACGAACATATGTTGGATATGAATGATAAGGTTAATGCTTTTTGTAGAGAAATGGAATTGTGGAGCGGAAATGTAAACCAAAAAAAAAACTAGAAATGTTTGCAAATGTGGAGGAACGTGTTAAAACTTACAAAGATGAAAAACATGTGAAAGTTGTTTTTGTAATCATTAAAAATCATTTAGCTACGCTGGCAGGGAATTTTAAAAAGTATTTTCTTGCTGACGACAATTTGGTAAGAAGTGACGAGTGGGTTAGGGACCCATTTCAAAATACTCCCGAAGGTCTCTCAACTGCTTAAGAAGAAATCTTTGACGACAAGTAGCGAAATCAAAAGACAATTTAGTAGTAAATCACTTTGAATTTTGGGCTTGGGTGGACGAGAAGTTTTCTGCACTGAAAACAAGAGCATTTCGTACACTAACACCATTTTCAACATCCTACCTTTGCGAAATCGGATTTTCTGTGGTGGCTGTTTTTGAAGATCTCGACTAAATATAGAAAAATAACTCAAAGTGTCAATTTCTAATATTAAACTTCTGCAAGACAGGCCCAAAGGGTCAGTAATAATTATTAAGCTTGTTTTTAATTTAGTATTGATAAGTTAGTTATTAAACACATTGTGCAGTTCTGATACAATCCTGTTTATAAGTGTATTGTATCAGTGTAAACGTATATTTTATTTATTCTTTCAGTAAAATTAAATAATTTTTTTAATAATATTTTTTCTTATTTTCGATATACTCCCGTCGCCCATATTTAATGTTATCATGACCCATCCCCCGAGAGGGGCGCGCCCCTCAGGTTGAAAATCGCTGTGTTATCCGATTGTTTTTCTAGGTATTGTATGCCAAGCAGCAGCTAATTTGCCGTTAATTATCCGTTTACGTACTTATAGCGCAGATAGCAGTGATGGACAATTAACTTGAATTATCCTGTATTTGCTTAAAAGCAAAATAAAACTGAGGAAGATATGACACTTCCACTGTTGAGTTACAATATTATTCGCTGAAATTAATATCTCATCACCAACAAACAAGTCTAAAATACCGCTTATGAAAAACCTAGTAAAAATTTACATCTACCGTTCTTAAATAAATTTAAAATTGAATAGAGCACCTTTCGTATCGTTTTTCATCACCAGATGACTGACTAAACCCGAGATCTGGACGACTGCGCTCAATTTTCGCTCCGTTCAAGGGAGCGTATTTTTATCTTCGAATGATCACGATCTTGAGCTTCGTCACGTACAATTATGGAACATTCACGTGGCTATTAAGGGTTACGAATTCTTTAAAGCGCTCTCGTGTTAGATCAGACAATTTCCGCGCTCAACCTACTAGGGATATCTCGGGATCGTCTCTGGAAAATTGATTTTCGAGAATAAAATCGTAAATTACCTCCTAGCTTGATAAGTAGCAAAACGTAACCTATAATTTTTATAGCTACGTATACGCACAGTGTTGAACTATATCTTTAAGGGGTCGCTTAGAGAAATATAGTATTACATTTTGGTATACATAGTGGTGTATTTTGGAACTTAGTTCAAAATTATTTTTTATCTAATGGAAAAAAATGAACAGATAAATATAATACAGTTGCACCATATATGAAATTACATATTACAAGACTATCGGCGCAGTGCCTAGCGTCCTGGAGCATCTGTCTCGGGGTACCGGGTTCGAACCCCGAGTTCGCAACTCTTAGAATATGGTTTTCCGTGGTTTTCCTTACTCCAACTTGGCGAATGTTGAGAGTGCCCATCTTAAGATGCTCTATGGGTGCTGGCATAATAATCACTTATGGCTGGCTGTTGCCGTATGCAATTGGCGAAAGCTATTGGGGTATGTAAAGGCATACAAATGCATGTTTTATTACATACAAAAATCTACATGTAATAATAAACTTCCTTTAGTGGCACCTGACATAGATTTCAGATAGATACACAATGTTATTGTCGGCTGTAACAGAATAAACTCTCAAGAAAGATGAAATTTTTTTGATACGCCCTAGGCTTTTAATGTCTAGGTGTGGTCCATGCGAAGGAAGGTATACTACGGTATGTAAGGATTCATTTATAAACGCGAGTCCCATGCATATCGCGAATAATGTCGTCGCTTGTGCTACGAGCGTCCTTGATTCGCTTCGCGCGCTCCCCATTTTATACTTTCATAGCGGACAAACATTGTAACACTCTCTATATACTTTAGCGATTCACTTGACTACGGAACTTACGAACGCAGCATATCCGTCTCCGGTCTAATCAAAAGTGATACGAAGTTGAAAATAGTTGTTCTCAATTGCATCGTCAAAATTTTAAGACGATCCGTAAAAATAACCCAAATCATATGCGTGACATATTCCCAGACAGCACAGCTACAAACCAATACACAAATCTCATTATACGGTAAAATTCCTTACTTTGGATTTTCAAGAACCCATCTGGCATTTTTCACCTGCATCGTACATGCATAGCTTTGTCCTAAGTTGACAAAATGTGATACCAAGCTGTCGCTCTCCTAAAATGAATCTTGTTTTCGTTCCCCTTTAAACATTTTATGTTTATCTAATCCCAATGTTGTTAAAGTCAATTATGGTTTCTAGGTAACTATGCATTCCTAGTGTTCCATACAATGTGATGCTTTGTTTAGGGTATTTAGTTTAGCATGCTGATATATAACAATATATAAATAACTTTGTTAGAGGCAAAAGAATATTTCTAAGAATACTTTTATTCAAAGCTGTATAGTCTCCTACTTGAACTGTTTGAAGTTATGTCTATTTTGAGTTGATGACGTAATTAAACATCTAATCAATTACCAAAATTATTATTTGAAAATTTGATTTCCATTCCAATCGATTTGTTACTTAAAAAAAAATACAGCAAAATCATTATTTATAATTATCTGCGTACATTTAACATATTTTTTTAACATTACTCTTGACTCATTCCTTTTGAAGTCTATACAATCAGGCAATTTATAATTTCGTTTTTTATTGGATGAAAGTAGAAACGGTAAAAATGCGTCGTCAAGTCTATTATGGTCAACAATAAGACATTACTCATACAATAGATACTTATTTGCTAGATTGATATTTATTTTAAGACCATCAAAATTATTTGTGCTTTTAAGTGCCGACATTGAGGACGCTGCCATGTAAAACCGCATCGCAATTCAATCATATATACAAGAAATTTTCAGAATTTTTCACGGACGGAAGATCCTTTCTATTGAGATAATAACACTCCTTTCGGTAAATGTCAAGTTTCCGAATAATTAGTGTTATTCCATAGAGATTATTATGTCGGCAAATATCAATGGTACCAACGTTTATATATTTTTACATTTCTGGCTTGGAAGTACAGTAGCGCCTAATGAACCGCAAAACAGAGTTTTTAGTTGTGCGAGAGATATCGGGAAACCAGCATTACCAACGCATAACATCGTCACCGAGCTGGGATCTTTTAAAAGCTTCTCCAAAATGATTTATATGGGAGAATGGGAATTGCGTTGTTCTTTTACCTCATATGGCATCCTTCGAATGGAGACTGGAAAATAGTTTCTTGGCGGCTAAACGCGGTAGCTCTTCCGGATCTCGGCCTATCGCTCGGTAGCGGTGTAGAAGGTGAAGTGATTGCATGACATGTCAATATTTTCCATTCAATTGACTATCAAATTGGCTTTTTAAGTTGATTTATGACGACGATTCAATTTGTTCTTTCTTTTCTATTTATGTGTATATAAAAAGAGATTTAGAATATAAAAGAATGATTAATCACTTCTTTGATGTATGACTCTTTGACAGCCTTTACTTTTCGACTTAATTTAAATAAACGCACATAGAACATTACTTAACAATTATAATCATCAATAATGATAGCAAGGACTGTGGGGTAGTATGGCAAACAACACTAAATTATGGACTCACTCCGCACCACAGAAAAT
Organism: Dynastes maya; assembly: GCA_029619315.2. Taxonomy (NCBI): domain Eukaryota; kingdom Metazoa; phylum Arthropoda; class Insecta; order Coleoptera; family Scarabaeidae; genus Dynastes; species Dynastes maya. Next base: position 413,484 of record JAROYE020000029.1, read on the forward strand.
ATTAATTAATGCGGAACAGCCATTTCAAGGACTCGTGGGTCCCCATTGGGTCATACGGTTGAGAATTTGTAACATTTCGCGTTTACTTCTGTTTTCGCTTACCTCATGTAGTATTTGAATATAAGATAAATCTATTGTTTTCATCTAGATATTTGAGTTTATTTTCTCTCTATTAAAGTCTATTACATATGCTTGTAACTTATAAATAACCTAATAAATGTAAACGGAGACAGCATGGAAATAACAGAGAGCCGGTTGTAAATATGGCGCAGGCGCTTGTGCAGTTAAATTGTTAAGCAGATGCAAATCAGTCTTAGTTCGCACATGCGTAGATTATTCCAAATTAACCTCCGGTCAGACTATCACAGATCGGCCGCAGAAATAAACCTTATACTGGAGCTAAAGCATTGTGTAAAGTTCACACAGCGAACATCCTTCACCGAGACAAATGTGGAAACAAACCTGATGGTGCAAATTTTGCACCACGCTCTTAAGAAATTACGCTTGTTTATTATGTTATATTATTTATTGAAGTGAAACTTCTTAAGTGGCGTATAAAAATTAACATAACCTTAATTCTAAAAAGTAATCAACGTAAATACATATGCTCGTTATCTTTGAAAAACGAAAGTATTTTTTTAATACATACCTGTAGTATTAAGTACAACAGATTTTTGCAGAAACTACTTTGTTTAGTTCTTACGGTAATTACATTACATACGTAACAAAAATTCCATTTTCAAACAAAAAGAATGGCAATAAAAACACTTCAACGAGTGCATATTTGCTTTAACTATCAAACGTTTTTATTGCCTCAGTTTTACTTCTGTCGGCTGTGACTCACACTCTTTATGTGATAATACGCGGCCCATGCGACTAATCCAGTCCTGTCAGGAAGACTGATTATGCCAGGCTTAGCCATTAGCATCACAATGAATAGCGTTCAGCCCAGTGCGGTCCGGCAACCTCTGTCAGCGTGATCCTTTTTCTAACCCATTTTTAATTCTTCAGCGGCTTTTATAGCCATAAGGCTCCTCTCTCTCTAGATTCGAGGTCTTATTAGGTGAATATATCCTCATCCAACGATACTCCCAGAGAAACAACCATATTACTCGGCTGCGTTCTACTTTTTTCAGGTGCTTAATGTTTGTTTTCAACTGTCTTCTACAAACACGTAGAAAATAGACTCTATTGTGTCTTTACAAGCATTTAGCAAATTAAATATCACGAAGACTACAGGGAAAGAACGTGCGTAGTCACATTTAGATAAACACCCATTATTAAAGCTGGCCACGAGCGGTACCGCGCAGTAGCGTAGAGTCGACCAGGCCTCGCGTTCCACTAGAGTTATTATGCTAATAGAGATGTTTGCTGCCGCAAATAATTTCGCTCATCTTTTAAATAAAAATTAAATAACACGTGCTCAAACACTTACCATTTTAAGAGTCCTCCGTGAAATCACAAAGTGAATAATGTCTGTTAAATATCTGCAACATTAGATATGTTTCAACTGTTGTTTCGGCAAAACTAGTACGGCATGAGGAAAAAATGCGTTTATATGCAGAGAACGAACGTTCTACATCTAGTGACGTAATATTTGCGTAAGTAAAATAATCTTTCAAATAACTTAACTATTCTGTTGACGCACCTTCATAAATGTGTCTTAATGTGCCAAAATGAGAATTTTTCTCAAAAACACTTTCAAATTTTTCTAGAACAGAAACATTTTTTGCGTCTTCAATCGCGCACAGCTGTGCGTGAACATGTTGCACTATTTGTAGAGATTCTTCTAACGGCACCGCAGGATTTTGTAATTTTTCTATTGCATCTGCTAACCCGAAGTAATTGTCGTGAATGATTTTTAAATCCATTTTAACCTGACTATCTTGAAATTTCGACTGGCTTTTCTGGGTAGCGGCAGCTTCCTTTGTATCGAATTGTAAAACCACGTTCTTAATGTTGTCAAAATATTTATGATAATAAAACGCGGCCTGCAACCATGTTCCCCAACGAGTTAGAATAGGTTCTGGTGGCTCTGGTATACGAGGGCACAGTCTGTGAAATTCGCGAATACGTTTCGGTGATTTGACAAATACTGCTTTGGTATGCGCTATTAGAGCGTCTACCTCAGGATAACATTTTCTGATACTATCCGCCACAAGATTGAGAGCATGAATTTTACACGTAATGTGTAACAAATTAGCAGAATGCTTTTTAAGAGACCGGCCTACAGAAAGCATGTTTGCAGCACCATCACTCACTAACATCAAGAGTTGGTTTGTTGAAAGTTCAAACTTGTCCAATGTATTTAACACTAACTTTGAAATTACTTCGGCAGTACACTGTTGTATTCGTTTGGAGACTAATAGAATTGAAGGTGCCGATTGATGAGGTTCCAATTTGCGTGCCATTACATTAAGAACAGAATGTTTCTTCCGATCTGTTGTTTCGTCGACACATAACCACAATTTTTGATCTTTCAACTCCGATTTTATTTTTTGTTCAATATGTTCGCGCGCAGATGGCACAATTCTTCGTAACGATGTTCGACTTGGTAATTTGCACTCCGAATAGTTATTCCAAAAGCAGATAAATGGTTCCTTGTCTAGTAAATTAAACGGTATATTACATGCGATAAACGTAACGCATAAATTAAATATAAATTTTTCATTGTCTCGTGCGCAATTTCATTTTGAGACATGCTTTTCACTATTTACGTGTCGTAGACAATGTTGTCTGGACCAACACTTTAACGGGATTTTACAGATTACACATTTAATTTTAGCACCTTCATATATTAAGTCTGGAATTTCTGCAATAAATTTTCGATGTTTGTCCGACCGCGGTCGTTTTGCTGACGAAATCATAATTTTTCTAGGACAGATAAACAATTGCGCAAATGACCGGCAGCGAAAATGTCCGTACTGCTCCGCAAACGAAGTAATACTACCGTTCCTCTCGGTCCGAACTGATTCTACGCCGATGCGCGGTACCGCTCGTGGCCAGCGTTACCCATTATATCAAATTTGAAATTCAGAGCGCAATATTTTTTGTTTTCATGTACTAGACATTTCTGTTTCTCGCACCTATGGTACCAAATATATTGGCTTTTAAATGGAAATCAGTTTGGATAGCTATATCTTTATTGTTTTCAAGTATTTGCTTATAAAACAATTTGACTACCACAAAAACTGGGAAAAATTGAACTAATTATCATCATTACGTAGGTAAAAAAATAAATGGACAATTCTTATTTGAACTTCAATAAACTTTTACTACTTGCTTTTATTTTTATTTTATTTTTTGCTTTCCTTTCGACATGGGTAAGGTAGGTAAATTTTTATAAAATGAAAATGTGCTCTCATCGCAGAATTTTTTCAAGTGTTGTACATTTTCATGCTTGTCTCTTTTAATCGGCATTTCATCTGAAAAAAAAACACGATTTATCTTAAAAATTTACCTCAATATTTTAAGTAAAACGCTTACCAGTATATGCTCTTGGAGGATAATAAAATCCATTCGCTATCAATGGTGGTCCACGAATCTGTTTGTTGGTTGTCTTGGTGACAACAGAAATATTCTAATGTCCATTATAAGTTTCACGGTGTTGTATCATCCGTGGATGTTCTTTCGTAATTTGTAAGTCTTTAACTGGTCTGGATAAAAAAGGACGTTTTGTTGTACACAGGGAATTCAAAAATCCATTCTAATCCCTTCTTCGATTTTAAAAAGCGATGGCTTAACTCTAGCTTCTTTAAATGCCTGAATCCAATCTCAATCCTAATTTTGCAGTTAATCAACCCCATATTTTTATCGCATTCAAGGTAAGAATGCCCTCTAATGGGAAATGTTGCTTTAATAGTATCAAATCTCTCGCTGATGAACCAAGTAATGAAAATACCAAAAGGTCGTAAAATTCTTATTTTGACCTCTACACGAGTCACAAAAAATATAGAAATGTCTTACACTGTTTGAAAGGTGATGAGAAACGCGATCTTCTAAAAAGGAGCACACCTCATTAGCGCCCATCTTTGAAGTTACCTCTGAATAAGTATAAAAGACGGAATCAGCATCGGAAAGTCTATGAATGTTGAAAAAATAAAAAGATAATTGAGGCTTGTAATATACGTCATTAGTGGATATGTTAGGCAGTAGAAGATTTTTTTGGAAATCCATGACAACCATTTCTGTATCTACCAGTTTTCTGTTTCGTTTTTCTGCTTCTCTTTTTCTAAAATAAAACGTTTCTGCTTTTTTTGTGAAGTGTATTCTGAATTGTGAGTTTGTGTACTTCAAGATTCAATTGTTGTTTTATTTCGGTAGTACATTTGGTTGTAAAAGCTTGGAATTCAGAGACTTAATTTATGCGTTAAATTCATCGCAACTACTACAGGTATCCGAGCGCGGGTATCCAAAACTAATGTTGAACTTTGTCGAAAAAATTAATTTCATATGATACTGGCTTATTTTTATATTTTAAGTGATATATTATGTGCGAAATAACTTTCTCAATTTCTCTATTCAGTTTAGATGTTTAGATGAATGTTTTCCTCTTTTATCGACAGGCGCCTTTCGGTCAAGTTTAAGAGATGTATGAATCGTTTGAATTCTCCTTCTTGTTACACCATGAATTGTGCAAAATACTTTTAAAGAGACTGGAATATCTGTAGTCCCATTATTTTTTACTATTCTTACTTTGTAAGAAGCCTCGCGAAATTTGCTTTCTTCTGGAAGACGATTTCTCCTTTGAATAATAGGACTTAGACTTATAAGTCCACAGAGGTAGGCGCTTTGTTCATTCTAAAAACTTAAACTATTAAAATCTTCGAGGATTTTGTTCCTTTCGTTAGGCAACCCATCTCATGACTTTGTAAGCGAAGTTTTTTTTACGCTTCAGTTAAACGGCCAGTTCTTTTTCGTTTTTTTGGCAGATTATAACACTTTTTATTCATATTCTCGCTATTTGTATCACTCGACATGCTTACATCACAAAGATAACGCGTGGACTAATAAAGTTAGGTTAAAAGCAACATAAGCTTTAGTGACAGAACGTTCTTATCTGATATCACACTGACAATGCACGTTATTTCCCTGTATAGGAATTGTAAATCCTTAAATATCCCATGACACCGAGCGTTTCTTTTCAGTATTAACATTTTAACTGATAGAACAGACCACAAAGCGCTACTAAATCAGTTTGGCCGAAAAGATGACTGCTTTTTTTTTCCCTGTACTCTTCACATGGCAGTAAGCAAGTCTTTAAGTCCGGTAGGAGGTGTCCATATTTTACGGTTGCCGATACTCGCTAATGTCAAATCGTTAGGCCTTAGGTCGCGAACCCATATGACATATTGCAAGATGGAATATGGTATTTTTAAAGAAAGAAATTTTAATAAAATTTCATAAAATGCTTATGAAATATGTATCAGAACTAGCCGTGATTTGATGATATTTCAAAGCAAATTCAAATCTTGTAGTGTTAGAAAGTTTAAATTCCATCATTCAGAAGAACGCGGAGCTTTGTTGACGTGACCTTACCATAGGTCACGCAAACATTAATTTTAAATACACATGTTTTTGGTTTTGATCAATTTTGAAGTTAGTTTTTTTACCCCCAAACCAGTAAGAAGGTGAAACTCTTCAATCTATGGACTAAAAATTATCTCGTATTTAGATATATGTTAATCACATATTCTAAATGTAGTACTATTAATCTCTTCCTTCTCTCTTTCTGCGATTTGGATGTATTGAAAAAACCGAACACCAGCCAACTTTCGTAGGAGTGTTTTTCCCCTTCGAAATGAATTTCATTATGTGTATACAATTTTTAATATGCTCCACATTTCCACCAAGTTTCACTAAAACCTGAATTTGAGACCCAGAAACCTTTCCCTGTTGGTCAAATTTAGTAACACTCTGTATATATGCTGGTCTACAACCGTCTAAAACGTGTATAGGGAAAGAACGCCGATGCTATAGAGATAACAACAGCTAATCCGCTCTGCTCGAGTGAACGTTATTCCATCATTGTCATACACGTTCATAAATTAACTTATCAGGTAGAACCATCGGCCGTAAGGGAGATGACTTGTCGGCATATTGGAACCGTTTAGTTAACAGTAATTAGGGCCGGTGACTGAGCATGGTTCGACGTTGCTCTTTTTTCGTGTTCAGTGGCTTACCGAAGCCGTCCTTACAGATGACTCAACTAACTCAGGCGCAAACGAAGCATATTGAAATTAAAAATCGTCGATGCCAAATATTTAATTTTTCAAAGGTAGTAGATAAAATCATTATCAGCTTTTTTTATACTAATTGATGATTCTTTTCTTTGTTACTTGGAGTGTGTATAGCATCGATCTTTATAAAATTATACATTACTTCTTAATCAATTCAATTAAAAACAAATTAATTATTTAAATAATGGCAAACAAAACATTCACATATGGGTCAACATCATCAGCCACGTACCGATTGATGTGAGAGAACATATATTAAATCTAACGAAACCGCTCCATCCCTTCTTGAAAAGGAGTGAACAATCAACTTCCGTTCCTGGTTAATTTAATAATTAGAAATGATAAAAAAACTGGAAATTGACATCTATAAAAAGGAAACAAACACTAATAGATACATTATGAACGACTCCAACCACCGTGGACAATACAAAATGGCCTGGATTAGCTTCTTAATTAAAGGACTGGTGAAGTTCCCCTTGAGTAAAAGTAGGTACAATAAAGAGCTAAATTTAATAAAAAATGTAGCTGTTTACAACGGTTACTCTACTATAGATATCCATCGCATGCTTAGGAAAGTCCAACATAGGCTCTAGGCTCAGAAACTCCACGACCTTCATCCTAACAGTACCCCGCGATAAGAAGCTTGTGAAACTTCCTTTCCATAGAATATGGAAAGGTATTGGTAAAGTTTTTAAGGAACAAGAGATGAACATGTGTTTCAGTTCACGAAATACACTCAAAAACCTTCTTGGCAATCCAAAAGGTAAACCTGAAATGAGAGAAAGATCCGGAATTTACAAAATTGCATATGGTGATTGCGATAAAGCCTATATTGGTCAAACGAAACGAGCGATAGGTACTAGATTTAACGAACACATCAGGTGTTACAAGTACGGGAAGATAGAAGCGTCAAGTGTCGCAAAACACATAAACAATACCGGGCATAATATTAAATTAGAAAAGCTAAAATTAATGAAAAACGTGATTTCGCCGCTTGAACTGGACGTCTATGAGACTATTTACATAAATAAGAATACAAACCTAATCAATAAAGAGAAGGGACCTCTGCACTTCTGGTCTTTTCGACTTATTACGGTAGATGCCTTTTTGATTTATGGTTGTACTATGACAGAGATGTCGATCCGCATGTATCTTTAGTTTTTAAGCGAAAAAAAATCACAAATTTGACGAACAGAAAGGACATAACCGTTGTCTCAGTCGAATTTAATTAGGGTATAATGCCCCTATGTCTAGGTTCGTGATCTTTTCACAAATCTTTTCTGCTCTTTTCCCCTTATTTAACTTTTTTTCTAGCCTAAACTGCAAAAGTAGGTACTTGTATACATATGTATATATATATGGAATGGAACGGATTCGTTAGATTTAATATATGTTCTCTCACTTCAATTGATACGTGGCTGATGATGTTGACCCATGTTTCTTCGAAAAGGCCTTTCCGAGTTAATTAATAATTTGTGCAATGCACTCCGTGTGCCGTGAATATTTTGTTTGCCATACTACCCTACAGTCCTTGTTATCATTATTTATGTAAATAATCATAATAACTGTAATTAAAAAAAGATTGTACTTATTGGGGAATTATAGATTTGTTCGAGAACTGGTAATATTGTTTCTTAGAAATGAGATCTGAGGACAATCTGTACATGAGGCTAGTAGAAGACTTTCCTGATTTTCCCGCTCAACCATACAAAACAAATTACACGGGGAGAATTGCAACAGGACCCACCCACTATACTCTCCAAAAACGAAGAGTACCATCTTGTACTGTGGCTGCTAAATCTTGCCAAAGTCGGATTTTCACGAAAAAAAATGAATTATTAATAAAGAGAAGCGAGTTGTGCCGTTTAAAAACAAATTTAAGAAGGAAAGAGGCAAAAAGCAGTAGAACAGTTGCGGAAAAAAGAGGCAAGAGTTAGAAGGGTAATACAAAGGAAAGCAAAGAATCGTAAAAATAACGGAAAATGCCAAGGGATGGATCTTTCACTTCCGCAGATGGCACTAGCAATAACAATCAAGAAAATATTCATTTAAAAAAGCAAATATGTACAGTATGTAGAACAGAGCTTGACAGTGACACTGAGGAAGAGGGACTTACGCATATTGGCCGTGACATGTGCTCCAGGCTTGCACTATCATCAAGTTCAACTTGAAAGTTTGTTTGCTTTTTGTTCTTCTTCTTCTTTCTCAAGGCCCTGGTATCCTGAGGGTGTATTATTATTTATATTTATCTGTTTATTTATATTTATCCGATTCGGTGTAATTGACGTTTATTTATTTAGATATTTTGCGGTCATTTGCTCATGTTAAGGTTTATTTATTTCAATTTGTTTATTTATTAATGTTTTTAATTATATGTTGTGAATACTTATTTGAGTTTGAAGAGTTCATATTTATTAATTTTTTTACTTATTTAAATTTTTTAATTATTTATTATGAATATTTACTTAGTCAGAATAAACTCTAGAATATTTATTAAATACTAAAATTCAAGACCTCGCCATCGGCTGGGAAGGTAATGCTAACCGTGTTTTTTGACGAAAAGGGCCCTATACTGGACGACAACTTGGACAGGGGGACTACCATAAATAGTGCGAGGTACAATGATTTCTTGGCGAATAAGCTGAAACCAGCAATTCGAAACAAACGCCGTGGTCTACTCTCAAAGAAAGTTTTGTTGTTGCAAGACAACGCCCGTTCGCACACGGCCCATAACATCATAGAAACTACCAACAGGTTAGGCTTTGAGACCCTGGAACACCCTGATCTCGGTCCCTCAGACTTTCATCTCTTTGGACCGCTCAAGGAAGCTTTGAGAGGTCGTCGATTTGCCTCAGACACAGTCGTTCGGGATACGGTGCAAAAGTGGCTTCACGACCAACCGAAAACCTTCAACCAGGAAGGCATACGAAAGCTTGTGGCTCGCTGGACCAAGTGCATTGCTAATGGTGGAGACTACGTCGAAAAATAATGTATCTGTTGTACACTTATCTTTGTTTAATACAGTTGTAGAACTAAAAGTGTAAGTAATATTTGACTTACCCTCGTAATATAATTTGTAAGTTTTGTTATTTTTAATGCAAGTTGCAGTATCTTGAAATCAGAAATTTTCTTATGCGGCTGACCACCGGCGCAGTCACCTTTTTCATGCGATAGAAATTGGAACGCTCTTAAATGTTTTTACGAAATTTACTAATGCATCCCTAAACACTTCTCCAGAAAAACCTTCTACTATGCTTACATCGTAAGGTCATGCTGTACTATAAGTAACCGCTCGTTAGGAGGCAACATAAGTTGTACAGTTTCCAGTAGGACAAACCATAAACTCTACTGCGAATAAATACCTAAAGTCTAATGAAATATACTCTTAAAATTACGTGATTTCTTAATTAGATCATAGATAGGTTTAACTTGTGAAACACTTAACGTTTATGTGCGAAAACTTCAATCTAGTTAATTTATTCAACATTAACTTGCTCCATATGTTTGACTAGTTTGGTTTTATTTCATTCAAAAGGTGTCGTCCTTTTCTGTCAATTTTTTCTGAATATTGCCGCAGGCTAGCTTCCAATCGATGCTTTATTGACAAGTAGGTAACGGTTTATCTTGCCTATATCTGCAAAGTTCGTTGCTTTGCAAATTTTGTACACTACTCGACATATATATGACAACAAGGAAGGCGCAGATCTAACTAACTAATGATTGTAACAGCTCATTTTTGACAAAAACACTTGCGCACACTTTTCAATTGCCGTATTTTTGCCTATATAACAGGGCACTTTCACTTCCAGTTTTCCCGGAAGTGTCATCAACTTTGTCATTTCAAACGTAACGTTTTGTATATTTCAGCGTAAGTTTAATGTAATGCTGAATATGTCGGCTCATTCTTCACAAACGTCTTGAAGTATATATGTAGTTTTTCATTAGCCTTTTCTTCATAGTTATAGTCCGTCTCAACCTCATTATGCAGTATAAAGTTTAAATGGGATATATGTTTCTTTTACTATCTTTTAAGATTGCCAATAAGACTATCTCTATAGCCTATGACTAAGTTGCAATGTTTACGTTGGTGGTAATGACACCAGTTTGTTTTTCTTTCATTTATGTTCTGTCAAACGTTAGTATTCAGCATTTCAGTCAGTTTCTTCGCGGTTTTCCAAATAAAGTACTTATAATTGTTGATAAGTCGTTCTTTTCAGAACGGTAATATTTATGAGAAGTGTTTTCAGTAAATATACTATTACATAGTGTTATTTTAATGGACTTAACCCATACAATTGTAGATTTTAACACAACAAATGGAGCCAGGCGATAAAAAAACGAAGGAAAGGGGAAAATTTCAGCTGTAAAACTCTATGTTGTTCAGAGCGTAGTGTTTATAACGTGCAGAAAGAACAACAGCAAGGTCCTTTATCTAGTCCAAAGAATAAGAAGAGGAAAGGTGCACAAATAAATGCTCGATAATGCTTCGTACCATACCAGAAAGGTGGAAAAGATACTAACAACAGCATGGCGAAAGGAGCAAATCATTGAATGATTTAACGAGAAGCAGTCAGAAGATACCAATCGAAGACGGCGTATTAAAAAGAGATTTACTGGTTTGTGTGTCACAATCTAAGCCTCACTATGATAAAAATAAAATTGATGAAATTGCAAAGGAAAAGAGCTATGAAGTTTTTCGTTTACCTCCCTACCACTGTGAATTAAACCCGATTGAAGTGGTGTGAGCACAAGTCAAGCACTACATTAAAATGAACAATGAAACATTTAAAGTGAGAGATATGCCTGAATTAATTGCACATTCCTATAACAAAATTACAGCTTACAATTGGCAGAATTGTATCGAGCATGTAAAAAATATTGAAAAAGATTGTGGATAGTGATAATTTGCAAGATGATATCGAGCCGTTTATAATTTATGTATTCATCATCATCGAAAGAAGAAAGTGATAATTGTTTTAATAATTGACAATAATATATTTTTCCGTTATAGTTTTCTTTTCATAAATACGTATAATTTTTTATAGTTTGATTTAATTTGTGCTCTTAAACATAAAAAGGATGTACTGATATTCAAGCTAGTGTATCAATTTCAGTAATAAGAAAGCATTTTCACTTATCAGAGCGAAGAAACGACTTTATGCTTTGTCCATATGAACTGTCAAATAGTAACCGAAAATAACCTAAGTTTAATGTGGTCTAACAAATTGGCAACAATGTGCAGTATGTTCATAAGACCTGTACTACATAATAATCTACTTTAATTCATTCAATAGAGGCAGCACATCACACAATGGGTTTCAATCTTCGATGATCATTGATCCTTGCGCAGTCTATTATTTCTATCCTGCAGTCCTCCAATTGCAACTCATTTCCTGCTATGCATCAGACATGTCTGATATTCTTTAATTGCTGATTGCCGCAAGCAACTGGTACTTTCTCAGTTATTGTTAAAAATTCCTAATTTTTTGTAACTCTAAATGTCGGTTGGTGTGGTTGCTGCTACAGCAGGTTACATTCGCTTCTACTCGTATAAATATCTTCCAGTGATTTCCTCATGCTAAAAAGTAATCCATACCATTATTGGACAATTCTTCATGGGTTTTCGCGTAAGGTGTGTATTATATCAGAGTTTTTGATATCATTTATACAAACTAGAAGACCAACATTTTTAGGAACTACTCCGCTGAAGGATGGAGGTGCTCGGTTAGTCTTTGATATATGTTAAAGACACTCTTACAATAGACCAGCAACTACTACAGGCACTGCTGTGGATACCAGCAATTGTAATAAGAATCAAAATACGGGTACGCCTGAACTAAATATCAATCTGTATAACACAATAACTCGACCTAAGCCAGCTATTATGAAATTTATTGTACAGTCTAGTAATTCATAATGTACTTCTTGAAAATATAACTCGGCTTTGAATCAAAAACCTTGCTGATCAATGTCCTGGCAGAATTTCTAACTAAAACAAATAAATCTCTTAGGAACTGCAGCATCCAAAATGACTTCTGCTATAGATTCCTAACTTTTTTAATTATTCGAAATCCTAGTTCCATAAATTTTGTACAAGTCGCCAAATCTAGCTGTTCCTCCTCAAGGTCATCCGTCTGCACATTTCACCAGCACTGTTATTTTAAATGAGGTGTATTTTATGTATTTATAAATTTTTGATTACTCCCTTTACTTAATAAACAATGCTTTATGCGTGCAGAAGAATAGAATTTTAATGCAATTACAGTAAGGAAATATCTCGTAAAATTTATTATACCACACCTCTCACTTAAACATGCAAATATTTAGTAATAATTATGTTTTATATGTATGTACATAAGTATTACTTACATTTTTTCCATTAATAATAGCAACAATAATTTCTTATGTATGTACCTATTTATGACTTATGACATGACGATCATTCTCTTACGAATGGCGAGAATTATACGAACATATATGGTCCGTACTGAAAAGAGAGAAAAATATAATCATTTAGTTGAGTCGATGATGCCGAGTTTGAAAACGAGTTCGCTGTGATCCGATAAACGAAGTGATGAATACACGGTTAGATATAATTGAGAAACCTGATATCGTTTTATGGCAGCTGGAATACAAGACGTTTTTTATTCCGATAAGCATGTGCACCTGTAGGTATATATTTCACGAACGCGATCGCTAAAATGGTCTGGTCTAAAATACTTTCGCTTTATTCAAATTATGGTCGTCGCTATTTTAGCGTAAATATTACGATATTGGAGAGAGAGTAACGCAAATTGGCGATACGTTAAGGTAAGTAATCTTTCTTGCGTTTTATTCAAACGCCAAGCATGCCTTATCGAGACGCGATTATTGCGAAAAGATTGGATTTCTTTTCATTTGCCGGTGCAATTTTCATTAATGCCCTGAAATGTGTCATTCCCACGCAGCACATAAATTTATTTTGTTAATACTTTGGTGTCACTTTGCAGCGGTAACTGCATGGGATTTACTGTTATTACCATATTTTTTAAAGTACCTAAGTCTTACTTGCCTTTATCTGCAATTATAAATGAAGTAGCAGAATAGAGAAGCATATATGCTATTTCCAGTCCATTAAATAAGAGTTTGAAGCAAAAGGAAACGAAATGTTGTATTTATTATTGTGTACAATTGCCTGTCCCTTAGAACAGCGGTCGCCAACCTTTTGGAATTCACGGACCAGCAATTCAAAATTTGAAATCTCGAGAACCACTAACTGCAACCCTCCCACGACACATACATTCTAGGAGGGTATCGGACCAAGGATATAAAAGTTTTGTAATACACCTTTATTTATTAGAAATGATACCTAGATTTGGTAAATGTTTTTTCTTGTCTTTGTATTACTGCTTTATGTTTCGCGCTCTTCAAGAAATACAAGGACGCACTACAAAATTAAGAGACACAAGTGTTTGTATTAACAATAGAAAACTGAGAATAAGAAATAAGAAATGGTGTTTACTATGATTGATGGCAAAGTAGCACAAGCGGTTACTCAGACTTCTTCGTCGGCTACATGTTTCATTTGTCACGCAAAGCCCTCTGAAATGAATAATCTAGATAAAATTAAATGTAGGGCAACAGACGACAACACTTATCGTTTAGGTATGTCCCCCCTTCACGCTCGAATAAAATTTATGGAATGCATTCTACACATTGCATATAATATGGAGTTTAAATCGTGGAAAACAAATGTCCCGTCATTAAAAGGAAGCTGCAAAGGAAAGGATTCAGAAAGAATTTCACAAACGTATAGGATTGAAGATCGATGTTGTAAAACAGGGAGTAGGGACAACAAATGATGGTAATTGTGCTAAGCGATTTTCCTCTAATCCAAAGTTAACTGCCGAAATGACTGGTGTTAGTGAAGCACTGATACAAAGATTCTCCACGATATTGGAAGCAATAAGTTGTGGCGCATATATTGATGCATGTAAATTCGGAAACTACGCCAATGAAACTGCCCAACTTTATCTTTAGAAAATTAATTTCTATCCAAATTTATAGAATTCAAGCAACATTATTAATCATCCTAGTTCAGCTAAGTTGTTAGAAGTAACCTTAGCTTTGTCACTGAAATGGGATCTTCACTGTCAATCTCTAACCTCAAAATTAAACATAATAATTTTAAAATTAAGGGATTTATAACAATCTGGGCATTCACTCTTTAAGAACAGTTTATTTCTCGGAATTTCTATCTCGACTACTATATGGAATTCTTCTTTGGGGACCCAGCTCTTTTACCAATGAAGTTTTTCTCAAGCAGAAAATTGCAATGAGATGTCAACCAACATCATGTAGAAACTATTTCATATCTCTAAAAATTTTAACCATATTTGAATTATGTATTCTTGAAGCTGCTTGCTATATTCACAAACATAAGAATAAAACATTAGAAATTAACAATGCGGAGCATAATTGTGGCATAAGAGATCTTAAGATACATCTTACGAAGCATACTCTTAAAGCAAGTCTAAAGTTTACAATTTAAATAAATTCAAAAAATATTAAAATCTTGGTTATTATTCAGATGCTTTATTCATTTAATGAGTTTTTCATTTGCTCTTTTCATATTTATATGTACAGCCACTTTGACTCATTATTTAACCATTTTTTCCCCAATTTAGAGATTGTATTGTTTGCATTTTTTGTATTGTCGCTTTTCTTTGACATATTTCAAACTGCTCTGGTCTTTGAAATAAAGTTTATATTTATTATTATTATATCCAATAGAACGATCAAAATCTTGAACTTTACAATCAGATCGTAATACTTCTTTCTCAAATACAAAGAAGAAATTCTACATTTACCTTATCACTAACGCTAGCCACGAGCGGTACCGCGCATCGGCGTAGAATCAGTTCGGACCGAGAGGAACTGTAGTATTACTTCGTCTGCGGAGCAGCACCGACATTTTCACTGCCGGTCATTTGCGCAATTGTTTATCTGTCCTAGAAAAATTATGATTTCGTCAGCAAAACGACCGCGGTCGGACAAACTTCGAAAATTTATTGCAGAAATTCCAGACTTAATATATGAAGGTGCAAAAATTATATGTGTAATCTGTAAAATCCCGTTAATGTGTTGGACCAGACAACATTTTCTACGACACGTAAATAGTGAAAAGCATGTCTCAAAAAGAAATTGCGCACGAGACAATGAAAAATTTATATTTAATTTATGCGTTACGTTTATCGCATGTAATATACCGTTTAATTTACTAGACAAGGAACCATTTACCTGCTTTTGGAATAACTATTCGGAGTGCAAATTACCAAGTCGAACATCGTTACGAAGAATTGTGCCATCTGCGCGCGAACATATTGAACAAAAAATAAAATCGGAGTTGAAAGATCAAAAATTGTGGTTATGTGTCGACGAAACAACAGATCGGAAGAAACATTCTGTTCTTAATGTAATGGCACGCAAATTGGAACCTCATCAATCGGCACCTTCAATTCTATTAGTCTCCAAACGAATACAACAGTGTACTGCCGAAGTAATTTCAAAGTTAGTGTTAAATACATTGGACAAGTTTGAACTTTCAACAAACCAACTTTTGATGTTAGTGAGTGATGGTGCTGCAAACATGCTTTCTGTAGGCCGGTCTCTTAATAAGCATTCTGCTAATTTGTTACACATTACGTGTAAAATTCATGCTCTCAATCTTGTGGCGGATAGTATCAGAAAATGTTATCCTGAGGTAGACGCTTTAATAGCACATACCAAAGCAGTATTTGTCAAATCACCGAAACGTATTCGCGAATTTCACAGACTGTGCCCCGTATACCAGAGCCACCAGAACCTATTCTAACTCGTTGGGGAACATGGTTGCAGGCCGCGTTTTATTATCATAAATATTTTGACAATATTAAGAACGTGGTTTTACAATTCGATACAAAGGAAGCTACCGCTATCTAGAAAAGCCAGTCGAAATTTCAAGATAGTCAAGTTAAAATGGATTTAAAAATCATTCACGACAATTACTTCGGGCTAGCAGATGCAATAGAAAAATTACAAAATCCTGCCGTGCCGTTAGAAGAATCTCTACAAATAATGTTCACGCACAGCTATGCGCGATTGAAGACGCAAAAAATGTTTCTGTTCTAGAAAAATTTGAAAGTGTTTTTGAGAAAAATTCTGATTTTGGCACATTAAGACACATTTGTGAAGGTGCGTCAACAGAATCGTTAAGTTATTTGAAAGATTATTTTACTTACGCAAATTTTACGTCACTAGATGTAGAACGTTCGTTCTCTGCATACAAACGCATTTTTTCCTCATGCCGTACTAGTTTTGCCGAAACAACAGTTGAAACATATCTAATGTTGCAGATATTTAACAGACATTATTCACTTTGTGATTTCACGGAGGACTCTTAAAATGGTAAGTGTTTGAGCACGTGTTATTTAATTTTTATTTAAAAGATGAGCGAAATTATTTGCGTCAGCAAACCTCTATTAGCAGAATAACTTTAGTGGAACGCGAGGCCTGGTCGACTCGACGCTACTGCGCGGTACCGCTCGTGGCCAGCTTTACTTATCACTCTAAAATATTATCTTTTTTTGTTCTTATTTGCTTGCCAAATGTAGTTCCACATAAACTTCCAATTATGTGTTATTTCTTTTTATCACTCTTTATCTGCAATAGTAAATTTTGTAAAACACGTACACTGCAAGGGTCGTCATTATCAACCCTCCATAATTTTTTAATGGTAACTGACAGTTAATTGCACTGTTTATTAGTCCGCGCGTGTTGCGTGAAAATACGTCAGTTTGTAAAGATTTCACGTCTGATAGCATTGTGAAATTTATGTTCGCATTTAAAGTCATATGTGGTACAGATAAGGTGACAAATGTTTAGTATATTTTTATGAAGATACGTTCCTGTGAGCTACATTTTCGGTAATAAAAGACAACCATTAAATAAAATAGTCATATCAGCTTATCGTGGAACCGTCAATAAATTTTAACATTTAAAATTAAAACCAACATCCCGGCATAGCTTGGATTTTTTCCAACTTGTTTTGTTTGGTCCTCCCACAAAGTAACGCTTATCTGCGCTTATCTGACCATTATTTATTATTATTATATGTTTATGTCGTTATAACAGTCAAAATAATTGCAATTTTAAAGTTGATATCTGCTGTCTTTTTGACATAAATAAACAGTGACAAATTTGTTGACTCTTTGGTCCAATAGTTAGTTAAGTAAGTGAGAGTCAGAGAGACTAGAACATTTTATAGCAAACTGCTTATTCTAAAAAGAAATCTTGCTTAGCATGATTTCATTATTGGTTTGTCATCATTTCATCACCGCACCAATTTTTCAAGTGATTTGTGCTTATTCTATTCTCAAGATAATCGAGAACTCATATATATGGGAATAAAAACTGAAGGGGACCCTTATTTAGCAGCTGCAACTTTTCGATCTTTAAGTAAGAATTTGATAATGGCAACATTTTGTGCTCCTTTTGTAATGATTTGTGGTGCAAACATTTTGTTTTGTGCTCGTCCCATTTCCGAGATATTGGAAATTATGGGTTGGTGCGGACGCTCATTCAACAGCCACCGCACTAATGTTTCGGTTTTTGAAAAATCGATAATGACATCGTTTTTTGTTGATTTGTGCCGTAAAGCATAAAGTGCCAACATTACGCACCTCCGAGTTCGCACCAATTTGGCTATTTAGATGACGAAGGAAGATAATTAATCAAATATACGTTTTATGTATAGAAAGAAACTGCAACATTGCATTGTTTATTATTTTGTATATTCCCAGTTTAATGTGATCCCTTAATAAGAAAGACAATACCTTATTTGTGTTTCCTTTGAGTGAACACCTATTTTGAACGGAGTAAACGTTGGTGTCCACTCAAGGGAAATTCTACTGTATATCTATCTTCGTAAGGTGTAAGCCACAAAATCTTTCTCCTGAGTTGGCCATGAATAAGAATGATAGACATAGCAGTAATGTTTGAGTTTAATTCATCTTTATAGATTAATAGAAATTGAAGTTGAACTGTGAACTGTCATTCTAATTTCATAACCACAAGTGATAGGTATTTTTGTAATATTGTAAAATAATGGCTTTCGTATTTAACGAACAACAAAAGCGGTACATAGTTGAAATTTATTTGAGAAATGGCAGAAAAATGGATGGTGTATGAGACACGTACGAAGATTTTCTAGAATTTCCAAATAAAGCTATCCCATATGATCATTTCAGTAGATCTATACACCGTTTTGTAGAGTTGTTTCGGTATACCGGATGTGCCAATTGTAAAGAAGGCAGTGGTAGACCAAAAGTCAGAAGTGAATATTGAAGCGGTGAGACAAGTAATGGAGGAACATCCGTAGACGTGCGACACTTGCAACGAGAACTAGATCTTTCTTATGGTACTTGTAGACGTATTCTTAAAAATTATCTACATTTATACCCTTATCGATTACAAGCAATTCGAAATAGTTTCTGCAGATATGCCCGTAAGACAAGATTTCGTGAACGTTTTAATAACCATTAAAACATTAATGATAGGGTCATAGAAAAATGTATGTTTACTGATGAATAAGGTTCGACAAACGAGTGCAACGTCAGAGGCGCATCGCGTAAAAGTAGGTACGTGAGATATAGTATTATTAAAAAATAATATATTGTTACCTTTTATTGACGTCCTGATGTCCACTGCGACAACAGGACTTACCGGGGCAGTAGTATTGTGTCGCAGTGGACATCAAATTGTTCAGTGCATTGTGCATCGAACTCGTTATATTAGAGAACCAATTTCAATGATTAAAAAGAACATATGTTTACCATAATTGTAATTTTGTATGACATAGGATTATCCCGTATCAGAAAGTCACTACTTGCTAATGCCTTCAGTAAATAAGCTCTTCTAATGTAATAAAATTACTACCGATAACCACTCGCTTAATTTTATAAGTTTACAAGATAAGCCGATTCCACCTAATTACATAGAAGGGAAATTTTTCTAAATTCTCCGACCAGACACATCTTCGAACCGCACTTTGGCGCGCTAAGTCTATCGGTAACCCTACATAGCTAATCGTAAAGGCTCCTCATTAATGTATATCACTTTATTTAATAGGTTGGTTACGGAAGGCTTCCCAAGTTAATCCTATATAATTCATGCCGGTTTATTTTAGGATTTATATGCAAAATATTTGCACGGGGCTTTTTTAAATTCGTCTAGTTTCCCCGCTGAATTTTATTACAACGTTACGTTAATATAGAGGAGAGCTCTTAAATCAACGGCACATCCACGCTGTTGCCATGTACGACCAGTCTCGATCTTTATGAGTAAAATTTACTGCAAAGATAAGGAATATAATTGTAAATAAAATATCTCAATTAATATATCGCCAAAGTATGTTACAAACAGACGCACTTAAATACCATTCTTTAAATAAAGAATATATCTGGGAAATACATATCTTTTGAATTGCAATATGAGAGGCAAACGCAATTGTAACAGCAGAAAATTGTGCTCAGAACCATGCTGATGACGCCGGGTAGGCAGAAACATATTCATGTGTTAGCGCTATTTTCTCTGTTACATTGTTTTTGCCGGGAATGATTCCACCGATACCATGAGCTATATTAGCATTAATTTTTGATTATTGTTACTAGGCACTCTTTCCACGTGTACTATGCATATTATGCATAGAATTGATGAAAAACTTGTACCATCACCGTCCACATTCGTCTCGGTGAAGGTGGTTCGCTGTCATGAAAAAATATTCTTATATTTCGAGAAAGACCATTCTACATGTACGGAAATAACACAGACATAATTAAAATAATCCTTAGAGTTAGCTAATGAATCTGCAGATGCACCACCACACAAAAGTCTTAATCTCGTATAATCGAAATTTTTTTTTAACACTGTC
This sequence comes from Dynastes maya, assembly GCA_029619315.2. Classification (NCBI taxonomy): domain Eukaryota; kingdom Metazoa; phylum Arthropoda; class Insecta; order Coleoptera; family Scarabaeidae; genus Dynastes; species Dynastes maya. Next base: position 433,671 of record JAROYE020000029.1, read on the forward strand.
GAACTTTGCTTGCTAGGATTTTAACATTGTTTTCTTCTTTCGTCGATTCTTTAACTCCATATATTTTGTCTTTGTTAAATTAATCTCCAATCCCATCCTTTTTGCCACTTCTATTAATTGTTTTGTGATTTTTGCATCACTACATCATCCGCTTACGCCAAGCATTGATGGCTTTCGCTGTATATAGTTTATTTTCTATTTATGTTGGTTTCTCTAGCGCTAAATTAAAAAGTATAGTCGAAAGAGGATCTTCCCTCGCATCCTTTTGTATTATTTGGCTTTTAACTTTTACTGCGCATTTGGTATCTCTTAGAGTCATGTTTCTTAAGTTTTTTCAGTTTTGTTGGAATACTGAAATCTTGCAAGGATTTTATTAACTTCGATCATTTTATGTTATTCATATGCTCCTTTAAAGTCCATCAATATTACGTGCATTGGTATTCCACATTCATAAGCCCCCGATAACACTTGCTTAATAATGGAGATATGATCCGTTGTTGATCTGCTTCTTCTAAATCCTGCTGGATACTCGCTCAGTATCCTATTTCTAATTTTTGTTTCAATATGACGGTAGTATTTTGCAGGTAGTGTCCAATAAAGCTACTCCTCTGTAATTTTCGCAACTCAATGTGCTTCCGGTTTTATGTATTCCGTCTACTTGGTATTATTTATTCTTCCTCAGCTTGACCGTGTTCTTCCTTTAAGTGTTTCTCTGTATTTCAGGTTTCGTTTTCAATAGGACATCTACTATTTTTCATACAATTTAATACCTTTCCTTGTGTTGGTTTTATTATTTCCATTACGTCTTCTTCTAATATCTTCTTCGTTTAACAGCTGCGCTAAATATTCCTTTCATCCTTATAGTTTCAGTTCATTTCTTAACAAATTGCCTTTTTTGTCTTTCAGATACAGACCTTTTTCTTTGTGTCTTCTTATATCTTTAGTATCTTTGTAAAAATATTATTTTCTTTGCTGTACATAGTTGTGTTATTTCTTTTTGTTACACTACACTTTGTTGTCGCACCTGTATTAGTTTCTGCAATTTTCCATTTTGCTTCAGTGTCCTTTGTTTTGTATATATTTTATCTACACAATCTTACGATCTCTCTTTTGTACGTATTTACTATCGATTCTATTTGCACCTATTGTAAAATTACGTAATACCCTAATGAATAACTGAACCATAACAGCAACAGTGTCTCCGTATAAAGCCTCTGTGTAGTATGATTTGTAAACCGTCAAATTCCCGATGAAGACTACAATTGTTGTGAGGCAGTCATCCTAACTAGATTAAGAAATGCAATGATTCTACTTGGACCGCTTTCAGACGAGCAATTTGGATTTCGTGCCGGTTTTTCTATCCAGCTGCTCCGTCTGGCAGGGATGCGCTAAAGCACAGGGAGATGGTTGAAGGGGTGTTTCTAGACATCACGCGCGCATTTCATACGGTCTGCTGTCGAAAGTGAGGAGGCTTGCAATTGACTGTAACTTGGTTTCCCTGGTTGGTTCTTATCTTAGGGAAAGAACCGTTTCTATGAGATGCAGTGCGGCTATTTCCTCTAGAAGGCCAGATTTGGCTGGAATACTCCACGAGTCTCTGCTAGCGACGGAGCTCTTCACTCTTTACACTCACGATATTGCCTCCATCATCCCGGTGTTTAGCTTTCGGTCTACGAGGATGATACGGCGATTTATGCCACTTGTAAATGAACTGTTGGAATGGCTGATCGGATGGAAACTGCAAGTCAACTGCGAAAAAGCGTGACGACCACGTTTACAAGGATAAGGAGGTCACCGCCAGAAAAAATAGATAAGATCATGATCCCATGGAGCACGTAAGGCAAAATTTTTCAGAGCTAAGTACTCAATTGCTGCTTTATTATGCAAAATCAGATCCCTTTATCTTCGGACAAAGATACTCTTTTATAAGTTCTGTCCTAGGCCAGTTTTAGCCTGTAGTGCTCTTATTTAGATAGCCGCTGCTGCAACACGCATTGACAAGCTAGAGGTATTACAAAACAAGACTCTTAGGCTAATAGCTCAAGCTTCCTGGTTTACCAAAGACGATCGGATACGTGAAGATCGGGAGATCCCTGGCATAAAACTGTATCTTAACGAGCTGACAAAGAACACCCTGGAGAGAGTAAAGAACTCTTGGAACCCTCAGGTAGCCCAGGTAGTAGTGGTGCCCACCGATTGTCCACGTAAAGCCGTCGGCTTGTCTGATAAAATTGTCAGCTAATTGACACTCCTCTGCCACGTGCTCTTCTGTGCTTGGAAATTAATTTTCAACTCTCAAACAGAGAGCCTTCAGATAATCGAAAAATGGTTGTAAGAACCTGCACCCTTCCTTCATCTCCAAGAATTTTCTCTTATATTTCTTAGAACTACTCGGAAAAATCTGTAAGGAACTAACTGTTGGGCAGATATGCAAAGTTTTTTTTTAATATTCTCTGCTGTTCAACGAAACTATCTCACACCCTTCGAAATAAATGTTTCGAAAGAATTCATAAAGATGCGCTAAGTGATCCTCGGCATAAATCTGACGCTCACAAAGCCTCCGCGAGAAAGACGGGAACAGTGAATAATAATAAATGCCAGAACCGGTACCAGGAATATCTGAATGTATTTGAATAAATTTAAATTTATTCGCTAGATAGCGACGGGGATGCTCGTACAGCGACAACCAAAGATCGCAACAAGAGGAACCCTCTTTGAATTTCGATTGCTTTTGTTTCCCACTCGGCGAGGCTCGTCGCACACTACTGGATTCTTTGTTCCGCTTTGATCGCAATTAATTGAAGCGAGAAATGGACGATTCGACGTAATTTGTGGCGGTTTTGAAAGGTCTCGTCGATCTGTTGCTCTCCGGATAAAAGCCGGCAACCTTTAATTTTAAATTTCAGCGGCGAGCTTGAAAAGAGACAATCGTGAATTGAAGCGGTAAAATCGTGACAGCGAAATAATTTTCTAACTGAAAGTGGATTTCACTGCAGCACTGTTTCAGTTTCAATTACTTAATTTGTTCCGATTAGCAGCTTTCCACTGCGTTTATCGTCAAAGAAACACTCTATACACTGTCGAAAAAGTCTGGAGTACTGCAAATATTTCAAAAACTACTAGATGTTTTGTTTTTTGAATTTGCATGTCGATGTAGTTAATAATCGCGTACCTTGGAAGTGTAAAACCATTTCTGTAACTAGACAGAGTAAGTCAGAAAAAAAAAACAGCTTCTTTATTTTAAACGAACACCCTGTATATTTATGAAGGTTCTAATAGTCCGCGGAAAGATTAATTCAACGATATGCGATTTAATGGATTTATCTGTTAAAGTAACATATGAACACAAAATGTAAGTAAATGGACAAGAATACAATGACAATTGAATAAATACTAGATGTTCAAACAGTCTATCATTGTTGGATAGACAATAGCCAAGCCTGTCCCTAAATTAAATATTGTCGTAAGTATCCTTTCGAATTTTACGTATCTAATTTCTAATTCGTGCCTTTAAATCTTCAATATTAAGCGACCTATTGCTGTAAACCTTATTCTTTAAATCACTCCACAAATAGAGTTCCAAAGAAGTGAGGTCTGGGGATCTGGCAGGCCACTCAATTTCGCATCTCCTTCCTATCCACAACCGAAATTGGCGATTAAAATCAGATATTTCTTCAGTCTGAGTAAAAATTGTCTAATTGTAGAATAATCGATAAAAAATGGTCCAGTAGTTACAATCTTATGTACAATACCTACACAAACACTATACCACAATATGTATTGAACAAATCGTCCTCAAAATCTTAGCGCAGCTTTGACTTCGACATAACCTCATTCAGTTTAACTATAAACTGGCAAATAGAGAAGAAACAGCAGCGAGAAAGTAGGGGTTGGTAGAAGGAGTAGGGGGACGAAATATTTCCATGCTCCTACTTATTCTTCATTTACACAACTGACTAAACCACGAAAGTTGCCAGAATCATACTTTAATATAACTTTAATCCTCTTCCAACTCCAATATCTCAAAAACGGTTCCTCTTACTTAAAATATGCTAGAACCTTTTTCACGGAAAATTTCACGAGGAATATTTTTTTGTAATAATAGTTCTCTTTGAAAAATGAACGGTTTGCATACAAATTGAAAGAAAAGGTAAAAAGTGGTTTATAAATTGTTTCCCCCATTTCCCCTTTTTTTGGCAAATTCTATCAAAGTCTTGGTATGTCAATTCTTGAATTAAGTGAATCTTGAAAGGACGAATCTTTTCGCTTTTAAATACATTTGCGACTAATTGGTAATACATACTGTAGCCCATCCCAAGCTGCCGAAGTGACCGATTGTGACTGGAGTGACCTACAAGTGATCTTGTAGGTCTATCCAGAACCTTATCACCACCAGTAGCTATTTGTGACCTGCCTGATCTGCGTCTGTGTTTCACATTTCTTGTTTTGTTGATTTTTTCTTAGGAGTTTGGATACAAGACACAAGATTTATTACGGGCCGAGGAGGATAGATACGATTGAATAGATCACTTACTTCTTGTTGTTTTCTCTTGCGAACGCCATATCTAATCGTCATTAAAATCTTTATTTTTTGTCTCTTTCACTTAGTGCTACCATCCTAATTCTTAAGCTAATTTTACGCTTAACCAAAATTTATTTTACTTTTGATTATTGTTTGTGATCTAACGCTTCGCTTACTTAAGTGTCAACTAGTCAGCTGTTGATGTTTATGAGCGAAGGAGCAGCGACAACATGTAGTGTAAGGCGTTCTCTTAAAGAAAAGTGTGAGGGATTATACGAGGTTAAGAAATGTGTGGTGATGCATCTGCAGATTCATTAACCAACTCAAAGGATCATTTTAATTATGCCTGTGTTACTTCCGTAGATGTTGAACGGTCTTTCTCGAAGTTTAAGAAAATTTCTTCATCACAGCAAACAACCACCACCGAGACAAATGTGAAAACATACCTAATGGTACAAGTTTTTCTACAGTCCTTCTTAACAGTGTGTATTTTATTATTTATTGTTACGGTATTAAGTACAACAGATTTTCAAGAAACTACTTTGTTTACCTTTTACGGTTATTACATTACATACTAGGGTACGTAAGGATTCATTTATAGTCGTGAGTCCCATACTTCTATCGAATAATCTTGCGCTTGTGCTGGAGCGTCCTTGATTCGCTTCGCGCGGTCCCCACCTTATACTTTCATAGCGGGTAAACGTTGTAACACTGTCCATATATTTTAGCGGTTCACTTTACTACGGAACCTACGAACGCGGTATACAACAAATGCTGTTTAAAAAAAAAAAAAAAAAAAAAAAAAAAACGAATAATGGTATTAAAAACACCAACGTGTGCATATATGCGCTTCATTTACCAAACATTTTTATTGCGTCAGCTTTTATTTTTTACGCTGGGGTATTCATTTCAAAATATCACTTCTGTCGGCTGTGGGTCACACATATACTATGTATAATCCACGGCCCATGCGACTGATTCGATTATGTTGCGAAGACCGATTGTGCCCAGCTTAATTATGATCCTCTATCCAGGGCGACGTCGATTTAAGGATTATAGTGAGCTGTAAACAACCGTCATACAACATTTTGAGGGTAGAACTTTAGATTATTTTTACAAGGATGCAGAATTATTAATTGATCCTTGTAATAAATGTATTGAAGTTAGGGGAGATTACATTGAAAAATAAAAATTGTTATATTTTACCAAGTTTATTTTTTTTCTACATCAGGCCCAGAATTTATGGCGCCTACCTCGTAGTTCTAGTTGCAGTTTAGAACATGTTCTATTTTTCGTAAATTTTTATTGCAATCCAGTAGTATGAAGTTTAATAATAAAATACGGAAATTGCTAGTAGCAGTATCTTTTATACTGCTGCATATGCTTATAACTTCTCGGAAAGTAAAGCAAAAAAAGCAACAGCCATGTTCGACCGTGGCTAGCAAAAAGAGGGAATTTAAATCTAGTGCGTCACTTCTTAACATTTAAAATGTACAATCAAATAACTGGATTGCATCATCAACATTTAATAGATTCCAAAGATGATTTCTTTATATTCTCAAAATATTAATATGACCAATTTTAGTTTTTTTTTTAACAAGAATTTGCTCTTCAGATGCCTACCTGGAGGGTAACAAACGGACTACGCTAATAAACACAAGCAAAAATTACAGCTAAAATGACAAGCTTTTACTAAATTCCCTAAGTTACTAATTTCAGGCCCAAAATAAGATGTAAATATTGATATTATCGCCACGTAAGGTAGTTTTTTTCCTGACGATCGTGAAAAGCCTCTCTGTATATCCAATCTGGACAACTTGAGAGTCATAACGCCGATTACGTAATGCCACTTCAATAAAAGAAATAACCGACGCAAATAATCTATAATGAACATCTAGACCACTATGTCTAGATAATATTTTTCCAGCCCACCTTAATTACAACGAATAAGACAAAGCACCGTCACTGACGTGCACTTTTTTTACTTCATGGTATCTATAAGTACTGCTTTATTTGGTCTCTAGAATCTATTGTAAAAAAATCACCCGTTTATTGAGTGTATGGGTGTATATATGCATAAGAATTTTAAACTAAATGGATCTTGCTAAGTTAGCAACATTAGAACAGTGGCGCAACATGCATTTTATTTCAATTTATCGTTATTATTACACAAACTTCGCCTTTTATTCTACATATATACATTTAACCCGGTATCCTATTAAAACATAAAATTGAATTAACAAGTTTACACGAGAGCAGTTTGACGAAAGAGTGACTTTTCAATGATTGGCAACACTTTCGTTACGGTGATTATGTTGCTGGCTTCCGTCATGTTTCTAATGTCTACTGTAAAGATTTCACACACATCTGACATGTAGGTTATGTTTTATCATTTAAAGAAAACTGTTTTCGTTGTTGTGCAAATAGGGGAAAAAATGTAAAATGTTGATTAAACATTATTTGTTACTTGGAAAAACAATGAAAGAATCCGAAGAAAAGTTACGTAATTGTTATCGTGAACGTGCTCCATCCCATTAAATGATTTTAAGAGGTTTACTGCCTCTAAAAGTGGCCATATGAGCACGGATGATGCAGAACGTCCGGAACCGTCATTTACTGTAACTACTCCAGAAATAGTTAATAAAATCGATGCCCTTGTAATTAGCAATCGTCGATTGAAAGTACGCGTGAGATAGCTAATGAAGTAAATATTTTAACTGAACGGACATGCAACACTTTGCATGAGCGTTTAAATACGAAAAAGCTATCCACGAGAGATGAGTGCAGCGTTTGCTTAGTGCTGAAAAGTTCAAAAGAATGTTTGGCGACATTATACTTCAGAAACAAAAATATAGTCGTAACAATGGACTTCTCCGAGAAACTTGGCCCTAAGGAGACAAAAACTGTTTTTTCAACCAATAAGGTCATGGCCACAGTGTTTTGAGATTCCAAAGGTATTATCTTTATTGACTATTTATAAAGAGGAAAAGCGATAACTGGCGAATATAATGCTGATTTGCTAACATGTTTTGTTGCCGAACTTGAGAAAATACGAGTGCATTTGTTGAAGACAAGAATGTTGTTCTAGAGCACTGCATGGGCTAGGAAAAGCCCGGTTCGCCCGGGCCTGCGGGCGGGCTCAGGCGGGCCTCGTCCCTTTTCATTGCGGGCCGGGCCGGGCCGAGCCTAAAATCGTACGGGCCTGACGGGCCGAGAATGTTTTATTAAATACATCGAATAGATATAACACGCAGTAAATGCTGTTGAATTTTTACGCTATCGTTTGTATTAACAATGTTAGTGCATGCAATGTTATGTTACCTTTTCTTTTGGTTTCATACAATATAGTATGCAAAAACAAACAAAATAAATGTTTCATTCTACTCATTATAACGTAGTAATTAAAAAATGTTTAGAAATAGACAGTGCAGATATAATTCCTTAAACGGGCTAAAATAATTTAGACGGGCATAAACCTCCTAACGGGCGGGCCGGGCGGACCTTGTGCCGAGGTAACGAACGCTACGGGAGGGCCCACTCCATACTGTAACGGGACGTGAAAAATAGGCCCGTACAGTGCTCTATGTTATTCCATCACGATGATGCGTTATCTCATTTGTCCGCTGGTGCTACAACAAAATTAGATGAATTGCGATACTATTTGCTACCTCATCCGCCATATTCACCAGGTCTGGCTCCCAGCGATTTCTTCTTGTTTCCAAATTTAAAAAAATGACTCGGTGGAAGAGATTCTAGACAAATGAAGAGGTGATATCCGAGACAAATGCATATTTTGAAGAGTTTCCGAAAGATTACTTTTTGGATGGTTTGAAAAAATGGAAAATTATTAATTAATCATTAATATATCATGATACTAAACTTACCCCCTTAAGCCTCCTCCACCCCCCAACATAAAAATCTTAAATGAGATGATACCATTTGTGACACATCGTTGGAAAGGTAATTTCATTACGAATTCAGTAGTACCTATATCTCACTTTGACATTTGGTCAAGTTCTGGGGATTATAACAGAAAAAATATTATGCTAAGCAAGAATTGTAAAATTATAAACTTATTAGACCAAGTGGATTAAAAATGTTCCCCTGATGAAAACGTAAGTCACAGATTCGTATTAAACCTCATTAAAAAAATTATAGAAACTGGTTCTGTACATAACAAGAAACGCATCGGGAATAAAGTGGTTGATGAAGGTAAACAAATAGAAGTTTTAGGTAATTTCGGCGTAAATCCTCGTGCATCCATTAGGAAAATGGCTTCCGAAACGCAACTCCCGATAGATTCCGTGCACAAAATTCTGAAATTACACAAATTCCGTCCTTATAAGATGCATATTGTTCAACAGCTCCTTGAGGATGACTTTTATAGGAGAATGGAGTTTTGTGAAGATTATTCGATATTTGTTTCAGTGATGAATCAACATTCTATCTAGGTGGTTTTGTAAACCGCCATTATTGTAGATACAAGGACAATGAAAATCATCATTTCTTCAAAGAAACTCACACGCAAAAACCTGAAAAAATGAACTATTGGGCTGGTACACTTGGAAATGAGGTAATCGGTCCTGTTTTCATTGATCAAAACCTTACCGGCGAACTATACCTCGAACTATATAACAAAATACAATTAATCCCTTAATAATACAATGTTTGGAAAACCAGCAAAATCAAATGGGGAATTTATTAATTAATGAAAATGAGCTTTTCTTTCAACAAGATGGTGCGCCCCCGCATTATGTCGCGCTGGTTAGAAATTGGTTGGTTAATAACTTTCCACATCATTGGATAGGGCGATGAGAATCAATTGAATGCTCGCTCTCCAGATTTGACCCCACTAGATTTTTTCTTGTGGGGTCACCTGAAAACAGTTGTGTACCAAATACAACCGCAGAATATTGGCGAACTTAGACTTAAAATTACTGAAGAATGCAGGCGTATATCACCAGAGACATTTGAAGGGGTCAGAAGAAAATAGTCTATATTATTGTCTTCAATAAAATGGTGCACAATTTGAACATTTAATTAACTAATTTGAGTATTTTTGTTTGAATAAAAGTTTATATTTCACAATTTTTGCTTAGCATATTTTTTCTGTTATAAACCCCAAAAGTCAAAGTAAGATATATTACTGAATTCGTAACGAAAATACCTTTCCAACGGTGTATCACAAATGGTATTATCCCAGATTTTTATGTTGGGGGTGGGGAGGCTTGTTCTTCGTATTTATCAATAGATATCAACACATTAATAATAATGTGTTGACATCTACTGATAAGTTTTATGCAAAACATGGGACTAAACAAGAGTGAGTCGAATCGATATAATTCAACGTTTTACTGATAAGTTTTATGAAGTTTTATTAAACATATTTAACATGCAAATTAATATGTTTAAGTTACGATTAAATAATCAGAAACGAAACAAAACAATAATTATAACATAACATAAGCAACCGCGAACTAAAAATAAATGGGAAATGTCGTTTGAATCATGGCCAAGCCAAAAGAAAATGGCTACGCCAAAAGATAAACATCGTCAGTAACCATAACATTACTACATCACACTGTCCTCAAATGCAAATTATGTGAAAGTCGTGTTATTCACTTTACTTTAACTCTTCTGCTGCAAGTGTTCATTATTATGATACCTTTAATCGCATTCTCCTGGAATATAATTTTCATTTTCTTTTTCTATTCACAAGTCCGCATTTTAATAAATAAATTTGACTTCATTACTATTATTGACACATGCAGTAATAGGAATATTGTCTTATGTCCCAAATATACAAAAGGCACAGTTATTTACAATAGAATACATTCCAAAGTTCAGAAAGTTTGGACGTATTGGTTCGTGCAAAAGATACACTAAGTTCTTATTACTTAATTTTCTAAAATTAATATCTTTGTAAAATTAAGATAGTTTCCACTAATATGAAAATTTCTTAACGCCATTGTAGTTATACCCTGTTGAGATGTCAATCTTTTAAAATGTATATCAAATCAACGACTTATCCTCCTACGCCACTGTGTAGAAATAGTTCTAACCGTGATAGAGGTATGTGTAATGTCTGTAATATTAAGATTGATCGCTGTTTGAATTGGAGTAAATGTCATTCCATCTGACAACCGATCGGCAACGGGATAATTATTAATTTGTATTAATTTTTACACGCAATTAAATTTCGTTTTCTTCTCGCTTGTCAGCCGCAAGTGTTCTTTTGTTCCTGCTTTTGTCTTTTGTTTTTCGAACGTCCAATCTTGTTTTTTTACCTTCCTGAACATTCGTAAGCAACACATGTTTTCTTTTTAGTTATGCATTATTGATTAGAAGTGAAAGTACACTCATGTGTGAGTGTGCGTTAGGTATACCTGCGGATATAAAATGAACCCAACCTACATTGCTTACCTGCTAATTGCATTACGTTATACGATCGACAACATTGCGTCGATATGTTTTTGTTTTTTAAGCATGGTTGCCTGACGGGATTTTTCGGTCGTGCGTCTCCATAAAGGACCGCTTCGTTTTATTTGATGAATTTGCAAAATTGTCTTGTGTATCTTCTCTTGTAATCATTAGAGCGGGCCAAGAGCGCCACGCGCCAGGTTCGCAATCAGGCTGCCGGGCGCATATATGTATGTAAACATAGGTAATTTAAATATGTAATTATTAGGACGAGGACCAAAACCACTGTCCATTACGTCGTGAAGACGCGCAAATATACACCTGCAGTTTGGGTGTTCGTTGATAAATAGGGCGTTGTTCACAGTGGGCCACTACAAAAAAAAGTTCATTCATCGACGGCTACGAACTAACAGCGCGCTTATTCATTTACGGATGACGCGCTCTATTCATCAACAAATGACGAGTCTGCAGATGTTACGTTTGCACCACTTCGTGGCATACTAGAAACAAGCGTCGGTGTGCTCGCTTTAGTGATTATGTCTACGTAACTATTAAAAATAAACGGCCATTACCTACGAAAGTTAATAAATTTCTTGGATTTACACTACAATGGGAGTACAATTTTCTGTAAAGTTTGTAAAAAGAAACTACTGTGCTGGAGCAAACGTGATTGTGAAAGACATATAAATAGCGCACACCACAGAAATAAAAGAAATGGTGTGTCACAACAACGTCAATTTCAATTAGAATTGCTTTTAACGTTTATGGTATGTGGTCTACCACTTCGTATACTTGATAAAAAAGCATTTCGAAAATTCTGGGGTACATACAATACCGAGTGGATACTACCATCTCGGACAGCGTTACGGAGAGATATTCCACGAATACGTGAGGACATTGAAAATCGAATTAAAGCCGAATTAAAAGTAAAACAGCTGTGGCTATGTCTTGATGAGACGACAGATTGCAAAAAAAAATTCTATTTTGAATATAATAGTGCGCGTATTAGATCCTATTAAACCAAATTTTGCAATTCTATTAGCCAGCAGAAGATTAAAACAGTGTACTAGTAAAGCAATTACGGCCGTAGTTCTCGAAACGTTACAAAAATTTCAAGTGTCAACCAGTCAACTGTTGTTGTTCATGAGCGATGGTGCAGCAACAATGTGTAGTGTAGGCCGTTCCCTTAAAGAAAAGTGTGAAGGACTTTTACATGTTACGTGTAAAGTCCATGCTTTACATCTTGTGGCACAAACTATTCGAGAGTGTTACCCGGAGGTGGATGCATTAATAGCAAACACAAAAAAAGTGTTTCTCAAAAGTCCTAAGAGGACTAGGGCATTCCACAGGTTATGCCCTGGTATTCGAGAACCACCACAGCCCATTCTTACGCGTTGGGGAACGTGGTTAAAAGCCGCTTTTTATTATAATGAACATTTTCAAGAAGTCAAATCCGTTATTTTGCAATTCGTCCCTGCCGAAGCTAGAGCTATTAGGATGAGCCAGAAGGGATTTCTCGATATTTCTGTTGAAACACATCTAAAGAATATTAGCAACAATTACAAAGGGTTAGTAGACGCGATAGAAAATTTGCAAAATTCTGGATTGTCGTTGGTAGAATCAGTGCAAGTCGTGGACGAAGTTAGTACATTGTTACACAGTATAAACGATGCAACAAGTGGACGAGTTTTAGCTAAGTTCGATAGTGTTTTAAAAAGAATCCGGACTACACGAGATTAAGACAAATGTGCGATGGGGCATCTGCAGATTCCTTGACTAAGTCTAAAGATTATTTTAATTACGGCTGTCTTACTTCGGTAGACGTGGAACGGTCGTTTTCGAAATATAAGAACGTTTTTTGTCTCGGCGAACATCCTTCACCGAGGCAAATGTGGAAACTTATCTGATGGTGCAACTTTTTAAACAAGCCTATCCGCATTATTAAGAAGGATAGAATTTATTAATTATATCTTTATTTACAGTTACATTATTAAGTACAACAGAATAAAAAAAGCGTTCAGTTTCTCAGTTATTTCCTTATTATATCCCATTTACAACGCATACCGTTTTCAATCAAATAAAAAATCATAATGAAAATAAAAACACCTCAGCGTGTACATATATATATATATATATATATATATATATATATATATATATATATATATCCGCTCTAATTACTAAACATTATTATTGCGTCAGCTTTTATTTTTTTACTCTTGTGTATTAATTTCGAAATATCACATATCTGCTGTGACTCACATATACGCTATTTACAATAAGCGGCCGTTGCGCCTGATTCCGATTCTGTTGGATGGCGCAATTCGGCCCGCTCTAGTTATCATGCATTCGCATATATTCGTAACTATGTATGTTTATGTACGCTGTGTGACGTTCCAATTGCACACAACCTTCTTATGTAAAGTGCGATTTTTATAGTTTCGAATTTTCTTTGATGTTTTACGTTTTCGGAATATGAAAAGCCGCCTATAAATAAAATATGTCAAATGTCACTGTATGGCAAGCTTTATCCAACATTAACGAATACACCGGCGTGAGTGCACACAAAAAGGGAATGTAACGTATTGTTGCGAACAATTTATCATTGTTTAATATTCTATACGTGTTTATGTCACCTGAATTGTTATTTATTCAGCTAGTATATCAATTAAAGTATTGTTTATGTGGATTGTAAATGAATAATTTCATTGATTTACTGATTATATTGTGGAACCACACATACAATATTATTTGTAAATCATCCATATTCATTATTGGTTTTAATTCCGGAATTAAAACCAATAGGCGTCAGATAAGATACAACCGGAAATTTGAATTTGGCACTTCATAGTTGAATATACTCCCAATCAGTCACATTTACCGACGGTATTAATGCCACCTGACGATGCTTTTGTGCTGACAACCATGTTTCTTATATTATAAATTGAATTTTATTACTTTCCTTAAGTAAGAGACTAGTAGCGCAGTGTTTAGCCACCGGGCTATCAGTCTCGGGGTACCGAGTTGGAACCCCTGACCCGCAACTCTCAGAGTAAGGTGGTTTTCCTTACGCTAAATTTGGCGAGTGCTGGGGGTGAGCATCTTAAGACGCCCTACGGACGCAGGCGTAATAATAACTCGTGGCCGGCCAATGCCCCCTGTAATTGGCGAAAGCTGTTGGAGGATGTGAAGGCATGAATTATTATTATTATTATTATTATTAAAAGAAAATTGTAACAGAGAAAACTAAAGTAAAAAATCAGTGGCTTACAGATCAAATAGAATCGTCAATTACATGAAGAAGTAGTCTAAAACATAAAGAATTCCGCCAGAACTTAAAATATGAAATTGAGCAATTGAAAAGGAACATATACTCACAACATGTATCAAATGCAAAGAACATAACGAAAGGAAGGAACATGGGAGGTTGTAAATGCAATTCAAGGGAAAGAAAAAAAGACAGCGTTTGACGTAAGGGCATTCCCTACCAGGTTGTGGTACAGAGAACTACATGTAAACCTGTGCCAGCCTGGGTGAAAAATGGATCGAACCATTTTCATTTTTTCCAAAATGCAATCTTTGAACCTTTATCTGCGATTGTACCAGTTATTTTTACAAGGTTATTAAAATTAAGCGTCCTTTCAAGTCCTTTCAAATGTAAGAGAAAAAGCTATTGATTTTAATTTTTGATGTAATTGGAAAGATATAAAAAATTAAACCGGTGCTATCGTAAGTTTCAAGATTCAAAATATATCGTATTTCATTCAAATATATTGAAAAATAATTAAGATTTGTTGGTGCAGGTAATTAATACATTAATAAATGCAATGAATCATCTCGAAGGTGACATTTATTAAATACATAGAGCTTCAATTTTGTCTGGCGGCCTATTGCGTTATTTAATAAAAAAAGATTTGCCTCAATTCAATAAGCACGAGGTAAGCGCCATAAATTCTAGACCTGATATAGAAAAAATAAACTTGATAAAATATAACAATTTTTACTTCTTTATATAATCTCTTCTAACTTCACGATCAATTAATAATTCTATACCCTAAACATAAATAATAAGTTTTTTCCTCAAAATGTTGTATTACAGCTGCTTGCAACTCACTATCGTCCTTAAAATGGCGTCATCTAAGGACTTTCTTGACTGTCTGTGACAATAGACTCCAAAATCGGTTTCGGGTCGTCTCCACACATGTTTAAAAACTAGCGCGCACATTCGACCCGACGTTGGAGAGCAGGGCCTGTTTCAGAAATGTTAGACATCGTAGAGCAACGCAAACTGCGCTGAAATCCAGTGGCTGCGCATAAAAGTTTACACAAAATAAACACGGCCGGGACAATTCGGTATAAGCGTCAGTATAACCGACTCGAAAGCCGATCTGTTGTGTATGCATCTACGCTGTCGTATACTATATCGTAGTTCTACGTTTGTTTTGAAAATGTTTCCTACGTCGCGAAATCGACCAAAGTTGGACACAATAAGAGAATTTATTGCAGAAATGCCTGATTTAAAGTGTGATGGCGCTAAAATTCAATGTGTAGTGTGTAAAATAGATTTAGTGTGTTGGTCGAAAAGTGATTGTCTACGGCACGTAAATAGTGCAGGGCATGTTTCAAAAAAAAATTCCACACGAGATTATGACAAATTTAAATTTAATTTATGTGTTTATTGCATGTAATTTACCATTTCATTTACTAAGAAAGAAAGCATACGTCTCGTTTTGGAATTTCGGACTTTAAGTTACCAAGTGAGAGAACATTACAGAGAGTTCGGACTTTAAGTTACCAAGTGAGAGAACATTACAGAGAGTTGTGCCGTCTGCTCGTGAACATGTCGAGAAAAGAATTAAATCGGAGTTGCAAGATAAAAAACTGTGGTTATGTGTGGACGAAACAACAGATCGTAAAAAACATTCTGTGGTTAATGTAATGGTACGCACAATGGAACCACATCGACCGTCACCCTCAATTTTACTAGCTTCCAGACGAATACAACAATGCACTGCCGAAGTAATTTCAATGTTGGTGTTAAATACATTGGAAAAGTTTGAACTTTCAACAAATCAACTGTTGATGTTTATGAGTGATGGTGCCGTAAACATGCTTGCTGTAGGTCGATCTCTTAAAAAACATTGCTAACTTGTTGCATATTACATGTAAAATTCATACTCTCAGTCTCGTAGCAGATAGTATCAGAAAATGTTATCCCGAGGTAGACGCTCTAATAGCACATACAAAAGCTGTGTTTGTAAAATCCCCAAAACGTATTCGGGAATTTCATAGACTATGCCCCGGTATTCCTGAACCACCACAACCTATTCTTACTCGTTGGGGAACATGGTTAGAGGCTGCATTTTATTATCTTAAATATTTTGAGAATATGAAGAACGTGATTTTAGAATTCGACCCAAAGGAAGCTGCGGCTGTCGAGGGAAGCCGCTTGAAATTTCAGGATAGTCAAGTTAAAACAGATTTGGAAATTATTCAGAACAATTACGTGGGACTAGCGGATGCGATAGAAAAACTACAAAATTCTTCGGTGTCGTTAGTGGAATCTTTGCAAATAGTGCAACATGTTCACACACAGCTATGCGCGATAGAAGACGCAAGAAATGTTTGTGTTTTAGAAAGGTTTGAAAGTGTTTTAGATAAAGACTCTGATTTTGGCATATTAAGACAAATTTATGAAGGTGCGTCAACAGAACCGTTAAGTTATTTGAAAGATTATTTTACTTACGCAAATATTACGTCACTAGATGTAGAACGTTTGTGAATTCACGGAGGACTCTTAAAACGGTAAGTGTTTGAGCACGTATCACATTTAATTTATTTTGTGTAAACTTTTATGCGTCCGCCACTGGCTTTCAGCGCAGTTGCGTTGCTCTAGACATCACTGCTAATTCCTTCACTTTCAAACGGTGATCTGCTAATACCATTTCTTCAATAATCATCGAATCGACGTCAGCGTACGCTGACTTATGGCGAGAAGGGTTATGAAATGAAATAACAATTCATGGCTGTGCCGAATGGAGTACCCGAGGGTTCTATTTTTGACCCTTTATTGTTCCTGCTATATATTAACGATCTCTCGGAAGTGATAACTTAACACAAATTTCAGGCTGTCCTATTGTATGCAGATTTAACGTCTATAAGGAATGTACATACATATGTACTTCTTGTCGATAAATTAAATGTTTTTATATTCTTCATATGCACATTACATTATTTATCCTTTATTACAAGACCTTTAAGGAACTGAGAAAAATGTGTGCTAATAGTAATGTCAAGAACATTATGTAAATATGTACACATACATATCTACAGTGTCATTATATTAGTTTTTTTTCCATTTAATCTTTAAATATTCTCTACCTACATACGTATGTACAATATACCTACCACATACCACCAATATACCTACTACATACCACCAAGATTTAAACAAAGTACACGTTTGGTGACTGTTATTAAAGACGCTTATCGTACTTAATAATAATCTTAGAGGTATTTACACAGATAAATTGAATAGACAAATCCATCTGTAATTATATAACAAGCACAATACTTCCTTATTTTGTTGGTAATAACTGCCTCCTACTGTCTGTTCTCAAATGTCAAGTGCCAATGAGATGAAACTCGTTACAAGTCTTTGTTCCAAGTTTATCATGTGCTTTCTTAGAACTTTCATTTTCTGGTCAGTATCATTTTCAAACTTTTATTTGAAGCAAAGTTTTCATTACCTATTTTATCACTTTTTTTAACGTACGTGGAATACTTTTACAATTTGTGACAGTTTTATCACTTGATCTGTAAATATATTACGTCTAGCTACTGGTTGGAACG
The DNA here is from genome assembly GCA_029619315.2 of Dynastes maya. Classification (NCBI taxonomy): domain Eukaryota; kingdom Metazoa; phylum Arthropoda; class Insecta; order Coleoptera; family Scarabaeidae; genus Dynastes; species Dynastes maya. The sequence goes on from JAROYE020000029.1 coordinate 451,465, forward strand.
AAATCAAGTTATAAATTTGCTAATCTAATGGTTGTAAGTTAAAGAACCGTGTGCGGAAAAAATTAGCATCAATTTTATTGCCGCTATAAGTTTAATGTCACTCACATCACCCACTACATCTCTCTTTTTCTATCTCATGCGCGTTTCTTTTTTACTTTATTCATCTCTACGAAGAACTGGTTCCAACTTCTGACCGTGCATATCGCTGGTACTGCGATCTACACATACGGTTCGCGAGAAGTAGTATATAGTAGAATAAACGGTTACTTTTACTTTTACATGGTTATTTATTATGTCGTTGTTTATCTTGTTTTGTTTAGGTTTTCATTGCTCGCAGTTTATGCGTCACAGCGTCGAGTTGTTTTCTCCAGTCCAGTCGTTCTCGGATATACATAGGTACTTAAAGGAATAAATTGCTGGAAGGAAATATACGCGGTTTCCCTGCAAAGTATGTAGCCATTTGATTTTGTGGATCTATACAAATTTTAAGGAAACGTTTTTGCCATTCGATATCAACGTAAAATGATACTTTTTTGTATTGGCATTGATACGGAATTGACGCGTAAGCTTCCTAGAAGTAAGATCGAAATCAGACAAATTTAAGCTGCTTAAAGCAAGGAGTAATCCCGCGTAACACGTAGCTGATTTGAACTGATGTAACCAGAACATCAAATATTTTATCAGTTCATGGTGAACCTTCGCCAGTAAACATTGTTTAGAAGTTAAATTTCTGTCAGTCAGTCATATTTATAGTAATAATCACCTTAGAATTATGGAAATGAGAAGGAGGTGGTATTATAAATAAAGAAAGCGTCATTTATCCGTTAGATGTATAATTATATTTTCACTAATCTCTCGTTAGTTAGGATTGAGACACGACTTCATGAGGATGAAAATTCATGTTCGATTTGTAAAGTAGTATAGTAACTCTGTTCTAATTGATCTGAATTGTTCTTTAAAACGAAACCTGCTTTGTATAAGGTTAAGAGAAACGTAACAAAGTAACGCCAAGTATCTACCTATGAAGCAGCGAAAGCAACGTACTACGCCCATTTCCATTCCGTGGCGACGTACGGCACCATAGTTTGGGAGTCTTCGGGGGAGGCACAAAAAGCCTTTCTGCAACAAAAAGAAGCGGTGAGGGCGTTGGCGAGAGCAGGATATATACAGTTGCAGAACCATCTTCAGAACACTTGAAATACTTGCCCTTCCATCCACTCTCATTCTTTCCTGTCTTCAATACGCTCATCAAAACCATCGAAAGCATTTCTTTACCCATGCCGATATCCACCATTATCCCACAAAACACAAAACAAACTTAGTTCTTCCTAAGCATAACATAAACAGGGGGAGAACAAATATGAACTACCTGGCAGCGAAACTATATAACCATATACCCGCAGGGTGTCGTAATATGAGAAAAACCATTCCAACGGTGGCTGAGGCAATGGTTGATGGAGCATGTACCCTATTCGGTCGAGGAATTCCTGGAGTACAAATTTTAACAATAACTTATCGTGTCGTCCCTTTTGTGGTTTTATTTTATTTATTGATTTTATTTTTACTTTTATTAATTACCTTATAGGTTTAAATAACATGCGTATGAATGTAAATTACAATTTACAATAAAATTACAATACAATACGATAATTAATAATTTGTCTCCTTTTTACATCTACACAAACAAAAAAACGCAAAATTTTTGACTGAGCTGAGACCACATTACTCGGCCACGGAAGCTTGAACATTGACATGGATTGTCAAACTAGCATTGTTCTTTTGGTAAGATTTTTCCCCATTTTTTCTTAACCCGTGTTGTACATAAACAACTAATTTATTGTTTTAAAAATATGCTTTAGATGAAGACTTTAAACTTCTAGTCAAACGATGGTAGGAGTACAGAGAAATTAGTGCTTGATACATATTTGCCACGAAGAAAGGAACGCATCAGGACAGAACATTTTACAGATGATGACATGTCTATGAAAATAAGTATAGTAATCCGGAATTTTCCTTCATAAGCACATTACGTTCTAAATGTTTACAAATTAGTAATTATTATTATTATTCTTACCTATAATACGCGGTAGAAGCAATTCATTATTGTCATTTATAATATGTGTATAATTTTCGTCCGTTAAATCGTGTGAATGGCTTTTTTTCTTGAGACATTTTTTTACAAAATTTTTACCCAATAAGCTTAAATACAAAAGAAGTAACGAGCTATTACAAGTAACAACTTAACCCCCAAACCACGAACGTAACTTGTACTTACCTTAAAAAAAGCTTTTTCTGAGAGCCAATTTTAGTTGGGGTCGCACGTTTTTTCTCACTGTCCTTGCACCCCCACTTCTGCCTGTTGATACCGTAGTATTCAAAGCAACTATAGAGGTGAAGAATCATCACCTGCCAGTGGTCTCATTTATAACATCCCTTGGATTCCTTATTTTGACTCTGATTGACTCGTCTTCTGACGGCACCTGGATAACTCGCAGATGAGCGTTATTGGACGAGGTTGCTCTCTGCCACGTTGACTTGTGAATCGAAGCGATTACCTCTTCTATACTAAGCAGATCCAAATCAGCCCTAACGAGAAAAACTGAACTTGATTAACAGTAGACTCAGTTTGCATAGTGAGACGGATTAATATCGTCGTACTACAGTTCACTTCAGAGTTAGTTACGAACAGTAAAAAGAACAATAATTTCCAAGTAAGCTATTTAGCGTCTCAATTGATCTCAGTTCAAATGGGTAAAGAGAATGTAGCTATAATACAAGGTTACATCTTCAGCTCAGTCAGGATGTACTTAAGAACTGTTTCGGTATCGTTCATTTTTATAACTCGAAATTGCAAATTATGGAAATATAGCAAATGTGAAAAATTGTACATTTGATTCCGATCCATCACGATCTACTTTATTGACAGTAGCAATGTCTAGTAAGAGTATATACAACCAAACCTTATTACACGGACAAAACTTTGTACAAATAAATGTCAAATTGCTCAGACATTGGGACCAAATGATCATATATGTATAAAAGCATTTTGCACATGGTTTATTAATAAAATAAGACAAAATAATGATTTCGTCAATTGTGTTTTATGGAGTGAAGAAACCTATTCTTCTAACTGAGCATTATTTCCAGCTCCACACTGGTATATGTACCGAAAACGTTCGAAAATGCAATTATCGAATGCATCGAGGAATATATCGGGACATGTATCAAGTGGATCTGCCATTCTATACCGCTCCAATTTTCGAAAATGCCTATTAGGTTCACATTTAATGGCTTCGCAGCGCATATTTCAATTTTGGGTCATTGTTCTAAAATTTTACGCATGTTTAAATAGTTATGATCTTAAGATGCTTAAGCAAAATACTACTAGATTGGTATCTGCCACAAAAATATTTTTGTATTGCCATTATACCTTTGAAAATATCGTGTTTTCCGTTTTAGTTTTTACATTAATAGTTTAAAACTAATTCACATTGTGGAAAAAGGTAATATATGCAAACATAACCCAACCCATGCATAATTATTGCTATAAGGTAAATAAAACACACAAAAAAGTGAAATGTGTTTTTTACAATCGATTATTGGAATTCTTTCAATTCCTTTCAATAAAATCTCGAAGATCAAAGAATTATATGAATAAAAAAGTATTAGAACAAAAAATCAACGATAGTTGAGATATTTTGAATGGAATAAAACCCTAAACTGATACATATCATAAATGGTTTCCCAATAATTCACAGTACCAAAACATCTTCAAAAACTATTGATTTTCTTGATTCTTTTTAGTTAACAAAGGAAGGGACAAAATGCGAGTTGACGTGATGATCAGAAGTGACCTTGTAATGAGAAAGTCCAAGAATGTAATAAATAGGGCATATCTGCTTATAATCACATATTTTAGCTGGTTTTCTTATTTCTTTTATTGAAAACATCTCACCTCATGCTGATTTTAAACTGCCTATGTTAGTTCTTGTACTCTTTCATCCAAAATTTATTTAGTGATAAATAGAATGTTTAATTCCAAAAATATATTGTTGTTATTTTTATTAGCGTTTAAGAAAGTGTCTTGTTATTAGAATTCACCACTGTACTTTTATTTTGTTGGATACAGTTGCAAGTTTGCGAGACGAGGCATTGTTGATGGCCTTTCCCTTAATTTCCCTAACTTATTTTTGTATTTCAGTCTTAGAGAATATTGTAAGGATGCTTTTACTGTTAGAAGGGAAAACTCTAGTCAACAAAAAATATCGGGTAAACGAAAATTTCACTATGGTCTAACGTAATTATATCGCTTTCAATTAAATGTGCTTCTATTCACATACATTGCTTGAAACTCTTCATTAAAATGGAAACCGAGGTATTTTTACCGTACTTCAAAATTAACCTACGTCACTCACATCACTGTAGAAAGGTAAGCTTTTTGGTGTTCGAACTAGGAACGTTGAAACATTGCATTTGAGAAACAAACGAAAATAACGAGAATTGGAAATTTTCCACAAAATTTATAAAATGCGGTTAAAAATCGAAAAGCTCACTCAAATAAGCTTGAAATTCTATCTTTCAAAATTATTAACTAAGAAGAAATTTTATAAAAAATATGAATTTGGAATAGATTTCGTAGTATCTCCAGAATTTGAGTTCGGAAAGGATCTCTTCTGACAAACTTACTTAGAGAAGTCTACTAACATTAGTTTTAGATTTAAATGTTTTTGGATATTAATTCAAAATTTTGAAAAACATTTAATATTATAATTTTAAATTTGAAATTTAAGTTCCATCGTTAATTTAAAAAATTTAATTATCGGTGGAACTTAAATTAGGCGATTGTTTAAAAATCAAAATTTGGAAAAACGATATAATTTCTTTGATGTAATGAATTTTTATACTCTTTTGGCACTCAAACTTTGTTTCTTTTGGCTTTAAAATACAGTAGTGAACGGCTAAAACGAACCCGCTTAAAGCGAACTACCGGTTGTTGCGTACCAAAGCCGAGGGTCTCGTTATATTTGCTATAAAAGTAATACTAAAAAACACCTTTTATTGCGAACCCGCTTGTGACGAACTTCCGTATAATACAAACCAATTTTAGAGTATTCATAGAAATAGTTTCTGTTTAAAGCGGACTTGTTTAGTTAACTGCATCAATACACAATATTCGGAAAGCCCGGGCAACACCGACAAGAAGCTTTCAAAAGATAGATTAACTTTATTGCTGTGCGCTAATTTAACGGGAAGTGAAAAAAGAAAATTGCTAGTGATGGGCAAATCACAAAATCCACGATGTTTCGAACACAAACAAATTCCTGTGAATTATAAATCAAATAAAATAAAAAAGCATGGATGAGTGGCGATTTGTTTATAGAAGAACTGGGACTGTGGGATGAAGAGTTATTACTGAAGAATAGAAAAATTATTCTATTGGTTGACAACTGCCTTGCACGTTCTCCAGTAGGTTTGCCAAGCTTCAGCCTATGGTAAATCTAAATTTACTGGATGCAATAAATTTTAGTTATAAAACATGGCAAAAAGTTACGGAGAAAACTATCTGTAATTATTTCATACATGCTGGTTTCTGTATTTCTTTTTATGAATGTGACTCTGATGATGAATTATCACTTTCAATGTTTGGAGAAGCAAAAATCATCTTTATCAGCTATTGATTTATCTGTCGTTGATAATGAAGTAAAAATGTTATGCAGAATATTAATTTTAATGAATTCGTTCATATAGATGATCAAGTTGCATTCGCCGAATTCTTAACTGACGAAGACATAATCAACAGCGTACTCAATGAATCTGTAGATGATTCCAGTACTAATGAAAGTAACACATGCGAAGATATGCCAATCCCTACTAATCAAGAGAAGCGCTGCAATATGTTAGGGACTGCTACTTTTTACAGTCTCTAAAGACGCTTTGGATATATTCGCCAACATTGAGGATAATATGGAACAAATTTGCGCTGGCGCGAAATTGAAACAGTCAAAAATTACAGACTTTTAATCAGTAACTAATACATGTAACATTAAAATGTATGTATGCAGTACTTCTTTAAATTTGGAGTCTTATGTAAATAAATATCGTTTGAATGATGTAGTTATCACTTTTTTTTTAATTTGTCAAATGTATTTCATTCGTTTTGTATATTACGAACTTCGCATATAACGAACTGAATTTCGCGGTCCCTTGCGATTCGTTATATTCGGACACTATTGTATTTAATCTTACATTTCCCTCTTATTGCCCCTGAGGTAATATCAAGAAACACAACATATTTTGTTTTCATGTGCCCTCATGAACCTTTCAATAACCATTATCAATTAAATATTTTTCGCAGAGTGAACCACTTTTGCGTACGCTAAGATAAATGGAGTATAGACCACCTGGTATATATACTTACCAATGCTTTTTGCGTTACGTAAAATGCAAGATGCATTACTTTCCTGTCAAACCCTGTAGATACGCTTAAATAGAACTTAGTACCTACCTATACATGTAACCATACATACACCTAGGCGCACTATTTATTGGTTCTAGCGTTTCTTGAATACGTATGTTCGTTTGTATGGAGGCACTATTGGTGACAGATAAAGTCTAGAAGTGATTTAGGCCCGCAATCAGTTTTTAATGGTTGTCGTATATCAGTGGAGAAAGGTCAGGCAAGTTAGTATTGGCTAGAGATTTTATTAGCCTATTTATGCCTGACCATACGCATTTATCTGCTCACCTACCCGATCGCGAAAGAAAACCCATTCCTTGTCCTCATATGGAATGTCCATTGTCAATAATAATCTTGCTTCTTCTATCGCCTCTATAAACGACACCAAATTGTGAGATGTATTTATGTTGCAATAAATTACACCTTTAATTTATATAACGATTTGCGACTGTAATTTTCGTAAGGCAAAAGCCGTAAACGGTATGATTTTTTAATAAAAGAAGCAAGCGGTGACATTCACGACGCTCTTAAATGTCACCTAGGAACGACCTTTTAATTTGAACTTTCGCGGTTTTTTCTTTCATTCCATGTCGGTGATAAAACCTACGAAATGATATTTATTCATCGGGAAGTTACAATTGCGATATTTGTTTCAGAAGACAGCATCCCAATAATACGACTTGGCACGCGACACCCGTAGCCGCCGTTCAAAGACAGACGTCTGCGGCAAGCCCGGATAGACTCAAAGGCACCAAACACGACCTCTTCGATTTGCTGGAGAAAGCCCAAAGCTCTAGACTTGACGACCAAAGATGCGTCTTACCGGCATATTTTAAACAGGTAGGATTATTTACTTTGCTATGATTTCAATTAAAACAAAAAACTATTTAAATAATTTTAGAGATCAAATAATTGTCTTATAGCAATTTATTGAAAGCTTGTTTCTGGGCTATCAAATATGAAGACTAAAATTATGCAAAAATACCAAAAAACTATGCCTGATACATTAAACATGCTTGTTATTGGCAAGAAAAAAGCGCAATACTCAGGTAGAGTAGCCCAGTGTCACATAACCCAGTATCGCATAACCAATCTTCTTGAAATCAGAGTAAATCATTAAAATAAGCAAAATACAGATCACGAATGGAAAATAAAAGTTTGTATATTTGTGCTTATATTTTTGAGAATAAAATACAAGTTATAGTCTGTGCCTTGCTATAAATCCATATTAATTGCGCGGAATCAAAGAGTAGTTCTGTGATTTTTTAGTTATATCGACGTTTCAGAAATTATAGTTTATTATTAAGTTTTAAAAACATAAAAGTATAGTGAAATCTTCCTAAAACGAGCAACATTCTTTCCACAGTAATCTTTGTACAGAGGGATGTATGGTTAATAGAATCATATTTACAAATAGCAATCCAACTTTTACGAAAAATATCCGCTAAAGAAACATGTCTGCTTAAAACAGTGTCCATTTTAGAGGAATCTCACTGCAATTACCGTTTCCAAAATTATTTACTGACTAGATCAATCTCAGTATTGCTCGCTTTTTCCAAATTTTTTCCAAAGATTGTTAATTTTATTTTTAATTAAGAATAAAATAATACCTCAAAATTAGTTCGATGGCAATTTATGAGTTTGTTAAGCATATGCTTTATCTGTTAGATAATCGCGAAAAAGTAGCAGACATTTTTTATGACTTGTCAAAAGGATTTGACACTATTAGTTATGAAATTCTTTTGGGAAAACTTCCATAGGAGTTAGGGGCATTGCTTTAAACTTTTTCAGATCACATTTGAATAACTGACTACAAACGGTAGGTGTGGTTGGTGTAGAGACAGGGTTGCAAAAGGAATTTTTATCTTCAACTAAAACAATCGCGAGGGGCATACCGTAAGGTTCGATTTTAGGCCCCACTTTATTCCTAATATATGTGCGCCATGAATTTACCTTTGTAGTATATGGATCATCATCTACTGTAATAATTTGCGGATCACACAGTGTATAATACATGGTAAGGACATACAAAACTTCAACCAGAAAGGGAACGTGATCAATACTAAAGTTAATGACTGGTTGAAAAAAAAAAATGCTCTAATATTAAATTTAGAAAAATCCACGATTATCGTGTTCAGGAAGTAGCTTGAATATTAATCTAGATGGAAAAAAATACTTCAAGTCTTGAAAATTGTAAATTTTTTGAAATTAGATATTTATATCCCAAAAAGAATAATGCGATGTATTATGAAAGTGTCGTAGAGAGCAACGTGCTGAACTCGGTTTAAGAAAGCAAATATAACATTGCCAGCATTATATCCATATGAACTCGGGCTTCTAAAACAAACTTATAGTACTCCAAATACGTGAATATAAGATGTGCGAGAGGCATTAGTATACCTGCTCATAAAACCGCTTTATTTGAAAAGGAGCCCGAATATACGGCCATCATTGACACTGATAGCTTCAGCAAGTTTAAACGGTCTTTAGGACACCTCATGTTGGAGGATTGTTACTATATATCGATGAATTCTTTTGTAAAGCAGGTATAGTGTCCAATATTTATATTTATATATTACACAATGCCCCCCTCTCACTTCATTTCATTTCATTTTATCTTATTTTACTATACAGTGACTGTAGTACATATGTATTTTATGTACTTGTACGTTGTTAGATTTGACTTTGCTAATATCCCACTGGGATTCACAGCAATAAACTTACTATTATTATTATTATTACTGCTACTATACTTCCATAATAACTGTTATTACTGGAAATAGGTATAAAGTCGATGAGATTAGTTAATTGTTACAGTTTTCTGAGATCAAAATGATAAAAGGCGAAAAAGGTCGTGGCACAATCACGCATTAACATTACAGAAGACAGATAGAAATAATTCAAAATAACAAAATGGTGTTGACCCTAATAATAGTAGGTTTAACTAGGGCAAAAGGTTAGTGACAAACTAGCTTAGTGCTATACATGAAAAAATGCCTAGTAACAAAACCAAAAACAATGCTAATATAGCTCATAGTATTGGTAGAATCTTTCCCGGCAAAAACAATACGAGCAGAGAAAAGAAAGCACTAACACACGGACATGTTTCGGCCTATCCGGCGTCATCAGCGTGGACATTGGGGCATAAACTGAGAAGTAGAGAAAATGCAGACAGCAGAACAGGGAGTGCTCGTAACCGCACTGATGACGCCGGGTAGGCAGAAACATGTCCGTGTGTTTGTGCTTTCTTTCCGTTGCTCGCATTCTTTTTGCCGGGAATGATTCCACCAATACCATGCAATATTAGCTATATTAGCATTAGCTTGGTGCTGTTCTGTGTTGTTCGTCGACTACATCTTTCAAGAAAGTCTTGTATCGACAAGTATAATACTGCTAACCGATTAATTTTGATTTTGATTGATTAAGTTCGTAGTTTCAAAGTAAAATTATAGACAGGTGATCCACGTATACTAAGTGAATCGATTTTTTTATTGCAAGGGTGTTTTATTTTGTTTAAACGTATTGATACCATTAATGTTTACCTAGGTGAATTTTGTGTCATTCCCTATTGCAAAATTCAAATAACTCAGAAAGAAAACAGGCAATTGTTTCTCTGTTTTTACCATTCTAATTCAGTAAAAAAGATCAACCAAATTCCTAGCTCTAATTCTCAATTTTTGTGCTACATACTTATATAGCTTAAAATATCCAATCTATTTGAACATGCATATCACGGAAAGTAGGAATTAAATTATAAATAAACACCAATTAACAATAATTACATTAATTGCATTCATATCTTGAAGCTACCTGTTTGAAGGTTACATAAAAAATATATATGAATGCTGTTCCGAACAATCGCATCCAGTATTTCTCTAATTAGATTAACACACGTGTGTGCATTCCCAGAAATTACATTTTAATTGGCCAAAACACTTCTAAATCTGCAAACTGCCAGAGGTACAAACGCAGACCAAGTAAACAAATTTAATTGAGACTCCACAGTGTTACTGTTCACAATACTGTTACAATACTGCTCGTTTGTTTTGAGACCACCTGCTGAAATGTATTTGGATTATAATTAAGTTTATAAAATTATAACCACTTACTAATAAACTGTACTGTCATTTCTTAGTTTACGGGAAATGCTTTAATAATTCTACAAGTAAAGCATTTTAACATAACGTAATAAGATCAATTCTAATAGACGTATTTATTATTAATTTTCACTATTTGTATGTGATCTAGTTGGCAGTTAAATTTGACTACATGTTAATCCTAATTCGTGCAGATTGGATTTTTTTTTTCAAAGTAATATCGAAAGACGCAGATGATTACCGCCAATAACCAAGGTTTTGAGGAGACCTACAGTAGCTAACAATAGTGAAGAAGACCAGTAAGTAAACTTGATTGATCCATACCAAAAGATGTATGTAGAAACCAATGAGGGTCATAGAAATGTTTTGCCAATATATTTGCAGTCAAATCCAGTAAGTTTACCATTACCAATGGACCCTTTTTTAAAGTACAAATATGTGGCTTTCATAGTTCTCGTAGCAAGAGTAAAGGTGCGAATGGGCCGGAATGGGCGGATCAGGCTGGAATATGTCAGATGCCAGAGTTTTTCAAAATGAGTCAGAGACGTTCTGTTCAGGACGTGGTTAAAACTGTCGGGATGACGACCACAGTTTCAGAAAAAATGTATCTCTTTTAAATTTCACCAATATTTCGCTATTATTTTAAAGCTTCATCAGGGTCATAAATGAGTTAAAGTAGATAGTCAAATTAGTGAACTAAAAGATTCAACGATGTACACCTTGGAAGCTATGACTGATGAATTAATCAGTCATGCACATCGATGAATCTTTTAGTTCACAAGTTTGGCTGTCTACTTCAGCTCATTTATGACCCTGATGAAGCTTCAAAATAAAAGCAAAATATTCATGAAATTTAAAAAATTTACATTTATCGTTAATTCCCAACGATCGCCATACTCCTAGGTGTTTTGTTCAACGTCAAAGAGGAGCAAGTCGTCCTAGTACAGCCGCATCTTCTTTCTGATTCTCAAAAGCAGAGCATGTGAGAATTTGCAATAAAACTTTAACTCTTTTAAAGAATGGCGCTCACCAATCTTTTTCTAAAATTGTGAAAGGTGATAAAATGTATGTTCCGTTTTTCGGCCGGACCTACCCGTCAAGGGAGTCGCATATATTCATAAAGACGAAGAAACACCAACAATGACAAAAAAGCAGCGAGCCATATATGCGTGGTTCTTTAGAACTACGGGCCTGGTATGTGCAATTAAATTGGACGAAGAAAAAGCAGCTACAGCTAAAATGGTACCCCGAAAAATATTTGCCTGGGGCGTTCAGGAAAAATTTTTTTCCTCATTTGAGAAATAAAATGGATAGAACAATTAACAGAAACTCAAGAACCACTCGAAATATCAAAAATCTGTTTTGACCAATTAATTTATCTCGAAAAACGGGTCCGTGACTCTGTACTTCGGTTTGGTCTAGCTATGCTCCTTCATAGGTATACCCATGAAATACGACCAATGGTCCACCCTGTACAGCGTTGGCTGTATTTATTAGATCATTAGCATTATCACTAAGCCGTTAATTCCATTGGATTATGGCTAAAGCTCATTCGTCTAAAATCCATTTATTGGGGTGGATTACTTCTATTCACTATAACTTTTTCGCTTCATTTGCTATAACTTTTTATTAGTCCTGGCTGCATTCGTTACCTTTCTCCGTTCTTTTCTATTTCGGCATTTTGAATTCCAATCGACTATTCCTGTTCGTGCATCTTCTTCTATTTGGTTTTTCCAAGTATTTCTCAGTCTGCCTCTACCTCTTGTCCTTAACAGTATCCCCTGAGTTATTCTTCTCACCATTTCTGTCGACTTTCTTCTCATTATGTGTCCCGTTCAGTTTAGTCTTCTTTATTTTGTTCCCTCTCCGTTCTCCTCCTCTTGTGATATTCGGCCCTAATATTGTCATTACTTTTCTCTCTAGTATCCTTAGATCTTCTTCTTCCCTTTTATTTATAACTGTAGACTCTAAGGCATATGTGATAACTGATGTTATGAGGGTTTTGTACATTTTAATTTTGTTTCTTCAGTTTATATTTTTGTTTGTTAACAGCTTTTTATTTCTTCCAAATATTCGGTAACCTTTTTGTATTCTCTCTTGTATTCTTTCTTTTGGAGCTTGTCCTATTATTACTCCCAGATAGTTAATTGAGGAGACCGTTTCAAATTGTATACCTCTGTGCTTTTAAAGCGATTGTTCTTTCGTTTTCTCTTTCTATCTTCATATATTTTGTTACAAGAGCCAAGTTGATATTATTAAGAATAAAAGAAAACGGTTAATATATTTCCGAATTTTATTTTAAATACGTTCGAAGTCATTCCCTTCACCAACAATATATTTGGCCATTCCCTCCTTCCACTTCTTAAAGGCCGCCAACCGATCTTCTTTTAGAATACTTGTAAAATGCTGATGAATGGCCGTATCAATTTCTTCCTTAGACGAAAATCCCGTACCTCGCACCTGGGCCTTTAAGCCCATAAAACAGCCAAAAATCATATATTGCCAAATCAGGTGAGTACAGTGGATGCTCTATTGCTTTTGTATATTTTTCATCCAAAAATAGGATTGTGGGAGCTGTGATATGGGACGATGCGTTATCGTGATGCAACATAATACCCTTCCCAGGAACTCTACTCACCTCAGTCAAATATGTTTCGATGTACCATTTTAGCTGTAGCTGCTTTTTGTTCATCCAATTTAATTGCACATACCAGGCCCGTAGTTCTAAAGAACCACGCATATATGGCTCGCTGCTTTTTTGTCATTGTTGGTGTTTCTTCGTCTTTATGAATATACACGACTCCCTTGACGAGTAGGTCCGTCGAAAAACGGAACATACGTTCCATCACCGTTTAGAATTTTATAAAAAGATTGGTGAGCGCCATTCTTCAAAAGAGTTAAAGTTTCATTGCAAATTCTCGCACGCTCTGCTTTTGAGAGTCAAAAAGAAGATGCGGCCGTACTAGGGCGACTTGCTCCTCTCTGGTGCTGAACGAAACACCTAGGAGTATGGCGGTCGTTGGGAACTAACGAAAAATATGTCTTTTAAATTTCGTGAATATTTCGCTTTTATTTTAAAGCTTCATCAGGGTCATAAATGAGCTAAAGTAGACAGCCAAACTTGTGGACTAAAAGATTCATCGATGTGCATGACTGATTAATTCATCAGTCATAGCTTCCAAGATGTACATCGTTGAATCTTTTAGTTCACTAGTTTGACTATCTACTTTAACTCATTTATGACCCTGATGAAGCTTTAAAATAATAGCGAAATATTGGTGAAATTTAAAAGAGATACATTTTTTCTGAAACTGGCCGCTCGAAATATCAAAAATGTGTTTTGACCAATTAATTTGTCTTGAAAAACGGGCCCGTCACTATGTACTTCGTTTTTGTCTAGCTATGCTCGTTCACAGGTATACCCATGAAATACGACCAATTTGGCCCAGCCTGTACATAGGATCATAGAAACAAACGTCATCCGACATATATGATTATTAGGTTAACCTTCTCTTTTCCATCTATTATAATGCGATCAAGTTTATTACGCATAAGAGAACATGTATAAAGCTGTATAACGAGAGGATTACATTTCTCTTTATCGGACACGAACATGCCGTTATACCGTCATAAACATTAGAAAGAGAATGGCGTAGCATAAGGAGTAGTCTACTTTACATATTATATCATCCTGTTTAGACAGTTGTCATGTGTGTTGGTTTTCTTCTCCTTTTGTGTACGAAAGTTAATTGAAAACAAACACGAACGGGCTCGTTTACTGTTTCGCTTATTTAAACTGGCTTTGTTGTTGTTTCTCTTATTTTCGTTCCTACGTTTTGTTCTTTTTTTGTCTCTCGTTAGCTTTCGTGTTCGTTAATCCTTGTGAAACGTTGGTCTTCTCTCGTAATCAAATTACCTTCATGTCGATCCTTCCCAAACAGTATCTTAAATTCCTCGTTTTGGCTGTTAATCACTAGGATGCTAATTGTTGGGTTTCCTTTGTTTTTCCTTTTTTTCTCTGCTGGAACCCAAATACAGATACCTACTTTATATGATATTGTCGCATCTTTCGGTGGAGATGAACGAATCAGCTTCAATATTTCTTAATTATATACACGAAAAATAAATTTTAGAGTTTAGTATGAAGTTATTGGTTTTACTTCAATTCACTGATAAAGGAGGCAGAAAATGTTGCACAAATAAAGGATACTTCACAGGGCTACGCCAATAAATATGTCTGTAGTAGAAATTTTTACATTTCGCGGACAATTTCAATTTTAAGAATTTCTGCTTTTCACTACTATTTATTGAAATTGCAAGAAAAAATGTAAATTAACAAATGAAATTTTACAAGCCTTGTCAGTGAAGCATTAAAAATAACGGCATACTATGTACCACAATTTGCACGATGTTATCACTTGTTGAATCTTCATCTATAAGAAGCAATATGATCAGTTCTCTAGACAAAAATTTATATATGCTTCTCAAATTTTGTTTTCTAAAGTATATAGTAATGTGCATAATCTAGAATTGCTGCACATCCTTATTCAAGGGAATGTTAAATTAACAACCCATGATAAAATAGCATGGTGCAAATTACCAGAAGCTGTTAAGGGCGGGACCAATTGCAAGCGGGTCCAGCGACGCCATAAACCGAAAACACTTTGACGAAAACTGAAAAACGATAATACCAGATATAGAAGTTTGGAAAAATCATCCCTTCATTAAAGCTGAATCTCTCTGATACACAGATCGCTCAAAGGCAGAGATTGGAATCAGTGCCGGCATCAACGGAATTATACCAAGAGTTGCTAAGTCTAACCCAAACGCAATAGTATTCTAAACCGAAATAGCGGCAGTACTGAGGTGTAATGAAGAAGTAGAAAAGCAAGAGGTTAACTATCGATGAGGCTTTATAAACGCGCTGCGTAGAGTGCGTAAGCGGGAAAAGGCGACCCTGGTTTGAATACCAGGGCATGAAGGCTGTCGAGGAAACGTCAAAGCAGACGAAGTAACTCGATTAGGCTGGTCAATTTGCGAGGCATTCTATAGTCATGGCATACATAATTTCTAATTGCATACAGCTGGCCTACTGGGAAGAGATAAAAACTCTTTTAAAACAGTAGTAAGCTTATTAATGGGACATTGTATGCTTACAAAGCATATGAACAATTTGGATCTAACAGAAGAGACATTCAGGTTCTGTCAGACGGTAGAAACGGCTGTCGTCCACATACTGAATATCCAAATCCCGATACCTACACAGACAGATTATTCTCAAGGCTGTAAGGTCTAATAAAAAAGGGAAGCAAACATAAATGATCTAGCAGCTGAGGGACCACAATAGATCTGAAAAAGATCGCAGTGGGACAGATAATCTAATCTAGTGTATAATCTACCATACCAGTTGCATTACAATTCAATTTTTTTTAGTGGTGCTGCAGTTCCAACAAACTGGTGTACTATTTGTTTCAAAGTAACTACTCCTTGTCATTTATACATTAACATTATAATTGTTGTTGATACGGTGCTAATTTCTACGAACTATAGAGACATCTATCCCGTTGCCTCTGTAATATTGAACCATTTATAATCGCTTCATGAACATTGGAAATAGTCTGGGTACTTAGTCATTAATTGTTACTGAAGAATTAATGCCGTTTTAAACTGAAGTAGTCGTATTTTGGCACTATATATTCAATTAATTGTCTTGTAAGTACTTTTAGATCGTTTTTGATGAGATACAGCATAATTTCGTTGTTCTTGCTCTTTCTTCTAGTTATATGCGATCTGGCAGTAGGAGATCTTACCGCTTTCGTCAATTCTACTTCACGCGGCTGTATCGTAGACACCAGCAAGGTTCTGGTCCTTCTACTGGTCTATCTACTTCTTCTAACTCCGTGATGGTACAGATAGAGAATGTTTTTTTATTTATATGTAGGTATATGTTACCGGCCATACCCGATTCCAGGCTGAACTAATTTTGCCTAAACCAAACTAGTTTAGTCAGTGCGTGTTAGGATCAAGTAGCTTAGCTTAGGCAATATCAGTTTGTTCTAATAATAACATTCACACTTCAAGCTAAACTAGTCTCGCCTAGGCTAAACTGATTAAGTCGTTGTAAGTGACAAAATGTTGGATCGTGTTAATGCAGGGATTCCCCTTTCGCGGCCCGTCCTATCCCGTTTTATGTTTTCCACGCGTCATCGTGTTGTGACTTGTCTATGTGCAGATGTAAAGCCTAGTATTAATTTTACTATTCTTACTTATAGCTTAAAGGTTTTGTATTGTTTTTATATTGACATTATGGATGAGCCATCGCGACGGCTCATCCATAATGTCAATATAAAAACAATACAAAACTACTAGACGACGCGTCGTCTAGTAATCAAACTAAACAGTTGGAATGGAGAGAGCGGTTTCTAAGTGAAATATTGCAAAGTGAAAATGAAAAATTTTCGCATTTTAATGTTTTGGAAAATACTGAAAGAAAGACATCACTTCAAAGATGATGATTAAAAAGGTTTGCGGTTCTAAACATTAGTAGCGTAGAAAAAACATTACACGGAGTGAAGGAAACATAAGATACTATCTTCCAGCTGATTAATTATATGATGTGATCAACGTGGCTCGTGTGGTTGTCGGCCATGGAGATCGTTATAGAATGTTGGATGAGACATCATTAAAATATGCAAATGTCACAAAGGAAATGATAAACCTGTATTTGTGTGGAACGTTTCAACAAAAAAAAATAAAAAAAAATGAGAGATCTAGCTTCAAAATTTTACATTCTGAAATGAGGAGTTGAATGAGTGCCAAATGGACCTCATCGATTTTCAAACGCAACCTGATGGAAAGTTCAAATTTATTATGATTTACCAAGATCACCTAAGTTTGTTTTGCTCCGTGCTTTGGAATCTAAAAGAGCAGCAGAAGTGCCCTAAATGACATATTTTTAACCATACGGCCACCATGTATTCTGCAAGCAAACAATGGAAGAAAATTTGTTAACCGTCTGAGAGTATTCTCTTGATTCAGGGCTGCGTTCAGATTCAATACTCGGCGCACAACCTTTTACACCAAGTCCTTCATATTTCTGGAGTAATGCGTCAAGCGAATCGTTCAAATTTGAGTAAGAACGTTGCTCGACAAACAACTCTTTACCCAACTTCAAAATTGAGTTAAGATTTGTCGATCATGCGCAAGATGCACACTTCATTTTGACGTTTATTTTCGCCAATCGTTCTAACGATATTAATAATGGAATCTGTTTCAAATGAAGTCATAATAATAGTATATTGTTTAAAGAGAGTCTTCGTTCGGACGTTCTTAATTACAGAATGTTAGTCTGTGTTAATATTAACCAGACACTCCTATTTTCCTGCTTGTGCACTTTTTGTACGAGTGATAAATTTACCTTTGTATCTGAGCGTACCTCAACTCAACTGTGAAGCAGTTTTGCACGCAGTTTTACGTCTAGCTCTTAGGCCTAACGCAGACAACAGACTCGTACTTTTCTGGTCGATAGTCGGGGGAAAAATGCGCCCATACTAAATTCTGACTATATTTGAAAGTTCTTCAGGATATGACATTGATATTGTCAGATACCTTCTATTTTTTCATCTTGCGATTCTACTTTTGTGCACACCTCTAAAACACAATATTGATGGTTCAAAAGAGTCATTTAAATGACTCTTTCTTGAACCATCAATTGCAGTTACAAATGGGAGATATAGCTCTTTCTTAAAGAAATCGAAGTCAAATTTTGTACATAGGTACTTCAATGCTGGCGATCTACTATCCATATTCCTATTAATGCTGGTGTCTATATTTTGTAGACAAACCCTGATTCATTTTGGATTTCTATACTTTCCCGGTACATCAAAAGCAATAACAAAAATATATTTTATAAAGAAAGGAGTAATACTATTGTTTAATGTATACCCATTAATATATGATAAGCAGGTATGCGGAAAACATAACATTAACATTGTTAAACAATATATGTGTTTTGGTGATGTAACTTGTATATTGACTCGCTTATAGATAATATTATAACTAACGTATCCCATTTGATTTACTCGTACATAACATTGACGCTATTAGTAATGTATCATATTTTATTTATTCTGCAGAAGATTAATAACATTGTGAATACACATCAATAAACAAAGCGTCGCAGAACCAACATCAAACGCTCACGGACTGTTTCGACTGTTCTTTACAAAACGATTTTATAGGTACTCCATAATCCATAGATTTAAATCTGACAGTGATTGTGTTTACGCAGTGTTTGCTCACCAAACAAGTCCCAGAACGGAAGCACCTGCTAATAGAAAGGGAAATTGTCATTTTAGTTGTAGGGGAGAACAATATAAATTGTACGATTTATCATAATATTTATTTCCGAGAAACACATTTACGTCTACTTTCATTGATAAACGGCTAAATACTCGCTTATAATGTGGGAGAAGCGATTCGCAAATGGTGTGTTTGGAATACGTGAAACATTCTAGTCGCAAATGTGTCTGTATACATATAATAATAACTCAATAATAAGTTATCAACATGTTTTGCCTTGTACCACTTTGTATACTGCTAACATATAATTCTATCCTAGCATTGTGTCGTTTTAGTTATTAGTAGAGCGGGCCAAGAGCGCCACGCGCCAGGTTCGCAATCAGGCTGCCGGGCGCATATATGTATGTAAACATAGGTAATTTAAATATGTAATTATTAGGACGAGGACCAAAACCACTGTCTATTACGTCGTGAAGACGCGCAAATATACACCTGCAGTTTGGGTGTTCGTTGATAAATAGGACGTTGTTCACAGTGGGCCACTACAAAAAAAAAGTTCATTCATCGACGGCTACGAACTAACAGCGCGCTTATTCATTTACGGATGACGCGCTCTATTCATCAACAAATGACGAGTCTGCAGATGTTACGTTTGCACCACTTCGTGGCATACTAGAAACAAGCGTCGGTGTGCTCGCTTTAGTGATTATGTCTAACGTAACTATTAAAATAAACGGCCATTACCTACGAAAGTTAATAAATTTCTTAGTGAATTTGTGGATTTACACTACAATGGGAGTACAATTTTCTGTAAAGTTTGTAAAAAGAAACTACTGTGCTGGAGCAAAGGTGATTGTGAAAGACATATAAATAGCGCAGACCACAGAAATAAAAGAAATGGTGTGTCACAACAACGTCAATTTCAATTAGAATTGCTTTTAACGTTTATGGTATGTGGTCTACCACTTCGTATACTTGATAAAAAAGCATTTCGAAAATTCTGGGGTACATACAATACCGAGTGGATACTACCATCTCGGACAGCGTTACGGAGAGATATTCCACGAATACGTGAGGACATTGAAAATCGAATTAAAGCCGAATTAAAAGATAAACAGCTGTGGCTATGTCTTGATGAGACGACAGATTGCAAAAAAAATTCTATTTTGAATATAATAGTGCGCGTATTAGATCCTATTAAACCAAATTTTGCAATTCTATTAGCCAGCAGAAGATTAAAACAGTGTACTAGTAAAGCAATTACGGCCGTAGTTCGCGAAACGTTACAAAAATTTCAAGTGTCAACCAGTCAACTGTTGTTGTTCATGAGCGATGGTGCAGCAACAATGTGTAGTGTAGGCCGTTCCCTTAAAGAAAAGTGTGAAGGACTTTTACATGTTACGTGTAAAGTCCATGCTTTACATCTTGTGGCACAAACTATTCGAGAGTGTTACCCGGAGGTGGATGCATTAATAGCAAACACAAAAAAAGTGTTTCTCAAAAGTCCTAAGAGGACTAGGGCATTCCACAGGTTATGCCCTGGTATTCGAAAACCACCACAGCCCATTCTTACGCGTTGGGGAACGTGGTTAAAAGCCGCTTTTTATTATAATGAACATTTTCAAGAAATCAAATCCGTTATTTTGCAATTCGTCCCTGCCGAAGCTAGAGCTATTAGGATGAGCCGGAAGGGATTTCTCGATATTTCTGTTGAAACACATCTAAAGAATATTAGCAACAATTACAAAGGGTTAGTAGACGCGATAGAAAATTTGCAAAATTCTGGATTGTCGTTGGTAGAATCAGTGCAAGTCGTGGACGAAGTTAGTACATTGTTACACGGTATAAACGATGCAACAATTGGACGAGTGTTAGCTAAGTTCGATAGTGTTTTAAAAAAGAATCCGGACTACACGAGATTAAGACAAATGTGCGATGGGGCATCTGCAGATTCCTTGACTAAGTCTAAAGATTATTTTAATTACGCCTGTCTTACTTCGGTAGACGTGGAACGGTCGTTTTCGAAATATAAAAACATTTTTTCGTCTCGGCGAACATCCTTCACCGAGGCAAATGTGGAAACTTATCTAATGGTGCAACTTTTTAAACAAGCCTATCCGCATTATTAAGAAGGATAGAATTTATTTATTATATTTTTATTTACAGTTACATTATTAAGTACAACAGAATAAAAAAAGCGTTCAGTTTCTCAGTTATTTCCTTATTACATCCCATTTACAACGCATACCGTTTTCAATCAAATAAAAAATCATAATGAAATAAAAACACCTCAGCGTGTACATATATATATATATATATATATATATATATATCCGCTCTAATTACTAAACATTATTATTGCGTCAGCTTTTATTTTTTTACTCTTGTGTATTAATTTCGAAATATCACATATCTGCTGTGACTCACATATACGCTATTTACAATAAGCGGCCGTTGCGCCTGATTCCGATTCTGTTGGATGGCGCAATTTGGCCCGCTCTAGTTATTAGTCAATAACCGATAAGGTGTCAAAAAATATAATTCTGAATAGAGGAAAAGTATATCTACTTTAAAGGGTAAATAAACTAAAATGATTTTTGAGCACACCCTAACGTCTAATTCAATTGCTATAACCTTCCATCATCTATGTTTCCAAGTGAAAAAAAGCTATGTGTAGCTAACTCTTGCACGTTTTTTAGGTGTAGAAGTTTTATGCGAGTAAAAGTTGTGGACTCTAGTATGCGTACATATGTATGCAGATCCGGACGGAGGACGAACTAGATTTGTGCGAATAATGAGTAGAATCCAGTTTTTTCACTGAGACACATCTATGTTTTTTTTTTAAGACGGTGGAGGAGCATGCTAGCTTTTTATATAAAAAAATGATCGAAACACGTGGAGAAGCCTTGACTTCCCTAAAACAGATGAAGGTACTTCTTCGTTGTATGAGCGATCCTAGACTCCAGACTAGTGTGGCTGAGGATTAACTATGTTATGGATCGAATCCTTCTAAAAGCTCACGATCGAATTAAATTTCCGTCCAAAAAAACAGAAAATTAAAAGAACTAAGGTACAATTGCAAAAACGTTTTCCACTGCCAACCGTTATAGGGGCTTTTGATTGCACCCCAATAGGAATTAAAAAGCCATATTTACGTGGTGACGAGATGCTGACGAGAAAGTTACAAGCATGTGTTCAGAATGGCCTGGTAGCATGCATTTAAACCATCAAGAAATACTGATCAACGCCGTTTCAATTTAAATCATGCTAGAGAAAGAGTGCTACTGGAAAGAGTCTTTGGTCAATTGAAACAAGTGTCTCCTATTGTCAGTAACTGGACGCTACCAGGTCGGTCAACGCTCCGGAAGCATCTACCAACTATACGCGCACAAATCGGAATCAGGATCACATCAGAATTTGCGAAAATTGGACAGACAGACACAATGAAAATCCGAATCTGCTAAATTTATTTTTTTTCCGACGAAAAAACTTTTTTCTTACATGGAAAGGTGAATAAGCAAAACGCAAGGACACGAGCACGAGAAAACCCATATTTTTCTCCAAAAACCCATACTCAAACTCCTCAGAAGGTCAACGTGAGGGCCGGCATCGTAGGTAATCGTATTGTTGGTCCGTTCTTTATCGACGGTTCACTGAGAATGCCCAAAAGTATTTGGGATTCCTGAGAGATACAATTCTTCCAGATATTGGCAATATTCTTGTAGACGGGAGGATCATTTATCAACACGATGGGGCACCACCACATAGTACCAGGAAAATTATTGAATAATGAATTTCCAGATGGATGGATAGATCGTTATGGGCCGCAGAAGTGGCTGGCAAGAAGCCCTGATTTAAGTCCGTTGGACTTTTTTGTTTGGAGTTACATTGGAACAAGAGTTCTTGACAATATTCGACATACCCCTTTAACATCAACGAACTAAAGCGAGAATAGTGGAAACATTTAAAGAAATAACAGCAAGAAACCTTCCAATTCTTAAACATAACTTTCAAGAAAAGTTAGGACACTGTTTAGCAGCATTTGATCGACAGTTTGAACACTTGCTTAGTTAACTTTCTTCATGACACAATTTTTCTCATAATTTATTGTTTATCTTTTTGTACTAAGAGTGTATTCTTTGTTGTTTTAGTTTAGATAGGTAATTAATTTTTGATAAAATTTTGTGCATGGTTCCTTGTTTGTAGTGGATTTCTTGAATAACGTTAGCTGTATTTCTGATTGATGCAACAGGGCTGATATTTCCAGCTGAAAAATTTTGTGTTTCATTATCTTGCTAAAAATTCCTGCCGCTAAGCTTTTACTCCTTTTTTCTTTAACTTCGACATTACTTTTTTGTTCCAGTGCATAAATGTCTCAAAACTACATGAAATCGTTCCGGCTACGTTAGACGAAAAATTAAACAATCTCTCCCTGTAGGAAAACCACTAAGATCACTTAAAGGTTTTACTATGTAAAACCTATGGCCAGTGTTCTCTGAAATGCACTGTATGTGCGTGCTATAGGTATATAAATATGTATATCCATGCATCTCCTATCGGCGGTCGATGTTAATATTCGCTTCGCCCAGTCCTGTGTCTGTTTGTGTCTGTTTGTGACGATCCTGACGCGCCATCCGAAAGTGCCAATTCTAGTTATGAAACTTATCCTTTACATTAGTCATTTCTTCCTGACAATACCTGTGGGCGCGGGCCAAAAAAAGGCGGGATCTTATTAATCCCCTAACGGCCCCATAAGTGACCCCACTGATTTTTTCTCGTCTGAAATGTAGTGCTAGTAACAGTAACAGCAAATGAATCCGATATCTCGTCTTGTTCCTCAGATATAGCAAAAAATGTGTTTTCGGAGAGTATCTTTGAGCGTCAACTACAACCCCTTAAACCGAAAAAAGCAGCTAACGGAAATACGTGTATAATATTCTTCGGTTACTACATCCCTGCAAAATTTTGTCAAACTCAAAGGGGGACAGTTGCATAGGTTTGCTTGTAAGACATCTCTGGCCACTAGATTGCGGTCAGCCTATATGCATCAAACAGAATATTTCTAAACTAACAACAAGTTCGCACATTTCGCTAATTTTGAACGCAGTACGGCTATTCTAATTATGGCCCAGTTGAACTTACATGTCCAGTTCTCACCATGAAAGATTCTCCATTTTGAACTAACATACGCTACAGCGCTCTTGTGGTATACGTTATCAACTAAAGAAAACGATTCATAATCAATGTAGGAAGAATACACGTGAAAAATATAACATTAATTTTATCGTTCCCAATACATTTCAATTGATTCACATCAGTGAATGAGAGAATTAAGACATTATACTCTTACAAATTTCTTCCTCCAGCATTAGCATTGCATACGATTAATATCGCTGTAACAGTGAAAAACGAAGCCATCTGAATTTGGGTCGCCCATTCGCATTGCGAAAAACGCGAATAGCTCCATAAATCTTGATCGGGTGACCTTTACCAATAAATAATCGAAGTCACCGACGAAAACAAAAGTGAACAGTCTGTGTACCACATATCCTTACCGTTCGATCGAGACAATTCGAAAGCAATTTTTTTGGCGAACACGTGATTCACTTCGAAATATAGCCAACTGTTGTATTGAGAAGGAAAGACAGAATCAGAGGAAAAGAAACATAATTTGACGGTCAACGCCTACACGTTACCGATATTTCCACAGGTGAGCGTATCTTTTTAGAACGTATGGACACACTTGTTTAACGGTAGGGGGCGCCACTTACGAACACGACTACCGAAACGGTAAAAAACGACGTAATTACAACGTTGCGAATGATGCAAATTAAGTATGTATGAAAGACAGTGATGGAAAAAGTGCCAAAGAGCTTGTAGTTTGTAGTTCCTAAACAAGGTAATAGTTAGCGTGGGTATACATTTTGTTCGGAATTTTGACAACGAGATTTTGAATCCAGTAATTTACGGCGAGCAGAGGCTGTAATTATCCGATATTAACTATAATAATAGATTAACTGATTGTTCTAATGTTATTAGCGCGCACCAGAATTAATTATCATATCCACATTCAAATGGGTAATTACTATTATCTTAGTAGGTAATCTGGGTATATCATAATTAGTTTATGGAAAATAATAATTTGACATTTGGCGTTGCCAACTCTGATATTACAATTACAGAAAAGGGAATTACAGTTAACTCTAAATTGTCCATAGAGTAAAACTAAATACACTGGACCTCGGCTATTGCTGTCGCTTCAAAGCAAGTTCGAGTAAAATGTTGGAAATATCTTCGTTTACCACTATCCTAGATTCGCTTATTGTTACTCGTTTTCTTCAATTTGAGGCTGAAATTATGTTGAGAAGATTTCTTCAATTACACTGTGCTCGAATTGGAGACTTTTTTTTGCAACAAGGTGGGCGGGGAGTGAACCTAATTCGAGTATGCTGAATCCAATGGTGCTAACCGTTTTTAAAAGTTTGCTCGCATTTTCGTGTAATTTCAATTTAAAAGTTTTAGGCCCAAAGACCACACGTAATTTTTATCATTTTTTGACCATTTATTGAATTTAAATCGATAGAAATCAACCGAATAGACATCCTATCGACGAATACACATCGAATAGAAACTATTTGAAAAAAATTGAATCGATTCAGTCGATTTTTCATAATTTTTTGCAAAAAAGAAACCTTGATTTTTTTCATTTCTCTCTGATCGCCCTGATTCTTCTGTATCGTCATCTTGTAAATTCCAACAAATGTCACCCAAAAGAGCATGTAGCTTTTTGCCGCTGTACCAACGTTCGAGCCTCGCCGTCACTTAATGAAAACACTCACTATCCTCATTGGATTCGTTTGGTGATTGTTCAGCGAATTTTTCTACGTGGGAATGCAAAAAATTAATTTTTAATGACATTGGAACATTCAAACGGTGAAACGCAGTGAGCATGTCCTTCAATTAGTATACGCCAATTTTCGAATCGATGAATTCCGAGAACATTGTCAATAACCGCTTTCCACACAATCCCATGCCACAAGCTCCAGTCAATGAGGGCATTTTCAAATCGTTTGTCCCTCATCAAACGTCGAATGTCCGATCCATTAAATATTCCTGTAAGATAAATATAATAGAAAACTAAATTTCAATAGATCAACATTCAGATTCAGACATCTACCTTCTTTTATTGTCATCCCACTTAACCGTGGAAAAATACGACGCAATTCGTTGAATGCATTTCCTTCCAGTTCAATGCTTTTATGAAATTTTTAACTATTCCTAGCTTGATGGTGGAGCGGTGGTAACAATTTTCGATCGGCACAAGTGGAATCTCAATAATGTTGTTTTGTCGCAATCTAAATTCCTCACGTAATAGCCAGTTCCGTTCGTTATATTGGTCGCCGGCAAAACGGATATTCCACATGCACATGTAGCACATATTTTTGGTATAACCCGTTTGCATACCTCTAAAAAGCTACCACTTTTAAGTCGGCACAAATTTCGCACTTTTGGTCATTATATTGCACTAAATCGATGATTTTCGGGTATGGACGTTTCTAGAGAGTTCACGAAAGGTCCATGAACGGTCTATGGAAGGTTCTCGAAGGTTCAAGAAAGCTCTTCGGCCATGGATCAGATTTTCCAAAAAATTCCAAAATGATCCAGAAGGTTTTTTGGGCCTAAAATTTTTTAAATTGAAATTGCCCCAGAACGCGAGCTTTTAAAAACCTTTCGCACCATTGGATTCCGCATACTCGAATTAGGTTTAGCTCCGAGTGCCCAGCTTGTTGCATTTTGCAATTAGCACAGTGTTATCATCCAAGGATCAAAAAATTTCTTATTGTTATTGAATATAAGTTTAAGTTACCCATTCTACGTTAGCACCTATTGGCGCAAGACACATTACATCAGCTCATATCTACAATAAAACCATGCGATGTATCAACTTACTTCAATTTTCTGTAAAAAAAAAGGTAACTGTTTTATTACACAGCCAATAATTGTATTTGAAAGGACCAGAATCATTTGAGTGATGTTCTCCTTTGATTCTTTTTTCATAAAAAAAAAACAATATCAACTAAGATGCAGGACAAACATACATACTAAACCAAACAACAGATTTATACTACATCCACAGATGTGAATTGTCTGTTTATTTTTCCTTTGATATCTTTAAACTACACAAAAAATAAAAGTTGCCTGTTTTTTGACTTTTTTCTAATTCCATTAGACAGAGGAACAACATTGTAACAAGTGACGAAACGGATGTATTCGTACGAATCGAAAACTAAGCAACAATCAACTGTTTGGGTGTTCCAAGATGAACCGAATTCAACAAAAGTTGTTCGTTCACGAAGCACTTCCAAGAAAATGATTGCTTTTTTCTTCGTTGTACTGGATACGCCGCAAGCATTGCTTTGGAGACCCGAGGAACAGTTAGTGCTAAATTGTACAAAACAATTTATTTGCCAGAAATCATCGAAGAAATCAGGAAAACCAATCGAAAAGTTGCATCATCCTTCATCATAGCATTGCCCCCCACGGCACGTCCAACAATTGGTTATTTGATAAAGGGAAAAACATAAATTAATGTCTCATTAACCCGTATCGCCTGATTTATCGCCTAACGACTTCTTTGTATTCCGAATGTCAAACAAAAAATGGGTGGACAGCGATTTTTATCACCTTAAGAGGCTGATGAAGCCTTAAAAAACCATGTTTTGAAAATTCCACCTTCAGGGTGGAAAAAATGTTTTCGAGAATTATTTAAAACGCTTGCAAAAGTTTTATAAAAATTAAGGGGCGAATATTTGAAAACAATAAAGCGATTTGTACCAAAAAATTCTTTTCATTCATTGTTTTTTGTAAAAAACTTAAGAGATATCCCTCATATTGCATTGCTTTCACACATTCCGCCTCAAAAATCCAACCAAAATCATAATTGGGATTACTTTGACTACTAGTAAATGGTCATAGCTCTAAAGTAGTTCAGCTAAAAGATGATAACTTAGCTAACAAATTTTGCGTCCAGTTTAATGATCTGTTTTGGTAAGGGTAGTAGTGCATTGTTCCATTGACAAAAGCTTTTGTAGGTAAGAATAAAAAAAATATATTATTCTATCCTTCGTTCCGATTGGCATTTATTGTTTGTGTCCTTAATCTAAAATTAAAAAAACCAGAGCTTTGATTATACGATTACAAAATAAGTATAGTTAATTTAAGTAATATTACGTAAAAAAAAAATAAACCAATTACCTACTAAAATGCATCTTTGAGGTTTATATTTATGCTTCCATTTCCGCTTTTTAATCTACCAAAACTTTTATTTTTGAAAGTACTTTTTATTTTTTAATAAAATCAGACCAATGATTTATATTCATGGTCAGAAAGAAGTTAATAATCCCCCAGCCTACACCGTTTTCGCACTTGGTAGACCATTAGTGCTTTATGTAAAATGGTATGGAAGCGTATCTGTTCGAAAGTGGGAACGTATTTTAAAAAACCCAGACGTTTACCTAACGTAAAATCATAAAAAAAGAAATTAGTAACGCAAATCTGTTTCAATTACGCAACAGGTAGGAATTGCCTCCATCGAAACTTGTTTAATGTTTTGGAGCGCTTTAAAAAAGATGTTTAATATTGTTCATTATGCCTTATGAATGATAGGCTAACACGTATTTCGTTCCTATAAAATTTCACTTGGGCTGCTTAAGTGAACGTTACAACCGTCTTATTAATAGTTTGCTGGAAACAAAAAGAAATTACAGTGCCTTGTAATTAGATTAGCGTCGCTATTCAGTTTTATAAATTGCTCTTTTTTCATTACGTTTGTAATCGTCGAATACGTTAACATGCAAAGGATATTTCACTATATTTGAACCCAAACTTTGTTTAAAATAGCCTTGCCTACGTGGTTTTAATACTAACAGTATTGAGGGAGCAACCTGTAGCTGATAATTTAATCTTTCATGTCAATGACCCAAATATATTATAAGGCAATACTTTATATTTTGTTCCATACACTACATATGATTTTAAATTTAAACTTTTCTTGCGTTTATGGCTGACATAACTTGCCTTGATGCTTTGTGTGTGATTACGATTCTGCTGTTTATTGTCCTTGTTCTGGCGATTTTTTGCATTTGTGTTCCCACTATGCATTTCCGCAACTACTATTATCAAATAAATTAAAATATTGTAGCAGATTTTACTGTTTTTTTCCGTTGGTAAATCCACAACGACATCCAAGTGTACACGCAGAGAAATGGTTTCTTGCATCAAGGGAAATAGATTTCTTGGAAAACCAATCTCTATTCAAGAAAATATTTTTATTTCAAGACAATAAAAATGTATAATTAAAAAAAAATGATTTCTTGAAATTTTATTTGGATTAATAAATATTTTTTCTTAGGGTTAGAAAGTCCAAGACAGAAAAAATGTTTCTTCCAAGTAAATTTTTTAGTTTTTAAGTTAAGAAATATTCTAATGAAAAAGTTTTTTTTATAGGTTACTATAGGGTAAATATTAAGTTTATTTATCCCCGCACACGTTATATGCTTTTTGTAGCTATACAATGTCGATTTGATTCATTATCAAGTGAAATGTCACATGCAAAGTGATCTGCATTGTTTTATTCAAATTTTCGAAACGTGGAGTGGACATAATTGTGAGAATAAAAATCCTAACAAATGTTGGGTCTATTCTTTAGTTACAAAGGTTTCAAAACGCTATAGAAACAAGGTAAAGGTCTGAACAACCCTTTTTTTGGTGGGGGGTGTTGTTAGTGAAAGAATCGGCATTCTGGAAATTATTGCCACCGACGGAGTAAAACAAAAAGATCTCATACAACTTTCTGAAAACCACAAAGTACTTTTGAGATAATTTTAAGTAGAAAGTTGAAAGAACTTTTAAAATACCTGGAAAAGTTGCAAACGGCCCTTGTCCATCGCACTGTTCTCCACATTTGCAATCTTAAAGTATATTGTGTGATTTTTTGAGAAAATAAAGAAAATTGCTTGGTAATTGGTTTTCCAAGGTTTCCAATTACTTCAGCTTGTTCTAATCTATAAATTTTGAAAAAAGCGATACGATTCACCTATTCTAAAAAAAATGTTCAAAATTCAAAATGTCCAGAATAAAACCTATAAGTCTACACTGTTGTTTTCTTCTGAAACTCTTAAACTTGAACACAAAAGCTTTTTTACAATCACATGCGACACACATTCTGTCTCGTATTTCGTTAATTGTCGAACGTATAGCTAGCTGGTCGGCAATTATTTAAATTAGCCGCAATTATGGGAATGGACTAATCAGGTAATTGCTGAATGACGCGGGTTTGACCTTGATGTCCGTTACCTCCGTGCCAATGCTAGTTGATATTCCGAATTCTATATATGCATGCATAAACATTTGGGTTGGCAACATTGTTTGTCACTTAATTGGATGCTTTAATTTGCTGTTTGCAATAATTATTAGACGACATTAAAGGCTTAAAACGGCCTGAAATTAGAACGGATCTGTTATTGATAGCTGATGGATAATTAAATACTTCGTTACCTAATGAAAAAAGTATCTTCGCATTAGGAACCTAAACTTTAAACCTTTATATGCTAATACTGCCTATATTTCCTTTAATCAAGTATAACAGTCGATATTATTACGTAGTTATAGATCAAAATTAACATAAACACATATGTTTTTTTTAATTAACACCATAAATCTTAACTGAGTTGATTTCTATTGATCTGAAGGACTCCGTAGATTCCCTAATTCTAGACATGTATTACGTATTTCGACTTGCCGAGCTAGATATTTCAATGATAAATGTAGGTATGTTTTTGATACCAAATGAAGTTTCTGTCTACATATCTTATTACTAGAGTAACCAAACTTGCGGACTCGCATAGGCGTCGGTATTACGGGTTAATATAAGATACGAAAAAATTTATAAATAAACTTACTTGCTAATTATTTAACAAATTAGAGGCATCAGGATGTGAACTACTGTAAACTCGCATCATTGCATATGTTTCCACAGTTACTTTCTTTAAACCTTGTGCGTCGACAAGAAAAAATATTCTTATACATAGAAACGATCTCTCCACAACTAAGGAAGTTACATTTGCATGTAGAAACTGTTTTTCAAAATCACTTAAAAGTTCACTATTCTTACACTTATTATAAACGGCCTCTAAAGTATTAAAATCGGGATTTTTCCTTAAAACATCTGCCAACTTTTGACTAGCGCACAATCCTGGCGTATCATTTAATGTGTGTAATTTTTTTTTACATCTCCACTATGTCTAATGATTCCTGCAATGACAATTCAGTACATTGTAGTTTTCTGATGGGATCTAGTAATACTATATAATTGGTACATATTGTTGGGTTAATCTTCTAAAAGTAGAGGAATTTTAAATTCTCTTTGACTTTCTCTAATTGCTTTGGATTCATTCCGATTAAATCGCTTTATAACTGATTGAATTTGTTGAAAAGGATCAAATGTAAGAAGCTGCTGTTAGCCAAGTACCCATTGCTTAAAATTGGTTCAGGAGGTTCTGGAATACCTGGACAAAATTTACAAAATTCTTTTAAACGTTTAGGAGATTTACGAAACACTGCTTTAGTATTTCCAATCATTCCGATCAACGTTTCCGTAATGTCGAACAACTTCACAACTAAATGCAAAGCATGCAGCACGCAGGTTATATGTATTAAGTTGGGAAATATATGTTTTAAAGGATCGTCCAACACTTAACATCGTTGCTGCACTATCTGTCAAAATCATCACAACTTGATCTTGGGAAAATTTTTAAATTTTTTCAAAGCGTTCATTATCACTTTTTGAATATTTTCCGCGGTACATTGTTGAACACGTTTGCAAGCTAACAGATATCGAGATGCTGTGTTCTCGCTAGTTTAAAACCAGCTATTACATTCACAATACTGTTTTTCTTTATATCGGTCGTCTCACCCACGGTAACCCATTTTTTTTTGGAACACAAATCACTTTTACACACTTTTTCTAGCATCTCTTTCATTCGGGGCAAATGATTCTGTAATTGTGTTTGTGGGTAATGGTACTTTGGAACGTATTGTCGCCAAAACGTTTTAAAAAGCTGCTTTTCTCACCAACGACAACGGAAGATTACAAGAGGTAAACATAATTAAAAATTGTATGAGGAATAGTGTATAAAGGTATTTCAGTTCTTGCATTTCTCATATGCTTAATACCATTGACATGCCTCTGGCAATCAGTTCTGTCCAATGCAGCCAAACGAACATTGCATATTAAGCAAAAAACGGCACTACCGTCATATTTTAAATGGGAAAAAGTGACACATACTTATGTACATTAGTAGCAAATCTATTACGAGGCATTGTTTTCTTAGGTATGTAAATATTAGTTCTATATGAAACGATACACTAATTATGTACTTGGTATAATACTACAACACACAAAAAACACCAGCTATATTTTCAAAAGCGACACGTAGGTACAAAACCCTTGACCGTTCGACTAATCTCTGCAACAGCTCAACCGGTACTAAAACGAAATCTCTCTCAGCGCGGTTTAACATTATTTATATTCAAGTCGACACTACATGCCTGCTTCTCTACCGGTTTAGTTTATTTATGAATTTTTCGTATTCTTATATTAACCCGTAATACCGACGCCTATGCGAGTCGGCAAGTTTAGGTTACTCTACTTATTACTCTTTCAGTATACCCTATTACACTTCAATTAGATGTGATAGATAAGGAAGAGGCAGTGGAGTCGCTTTTTATTGTAGATCCACTATTAGTACTACCGCAGTTAAATCTTCTTCTGAATATTTTATTGAGTTTTTATGGCTTAAAATTACAGTAAACACAAACCGATTTCCATCATTTTATAACGGAATTTCAGGATGCATTGTCAGACTTTTCGCTTCTGAATAAATTCATTATTTGTCATTAGATCTCCTTAGTCTAATTCATACTCTAAATCTTATACAACTGATTGACCAACCAACTCGAATTACATTTTGGGTTTAACTCCTTACTGGACCTTATTGTCCCCCAACGCGGATCTACGTACGATCATCGAGGTATTTTTTATTACTTACCTGATATTAACTTAAGTTGTCCTACCTTAATAGCAATATTCTAAACGTCCTAGATAAACAAGCGCCCCATAAAACATTCACTTACACTCGGCCTCCTTCACCTTGGTTAACTTTCAGTTAAGTTAATGATGAAAACAAGGGATGCACTACGTAGGTCTCAGATAACTAGGGATGCTGTGCACGTTTTTTACTATAAGTCTTTAAAGAACGAAATAAATAGAGCAATAAAACGTGATAAAGCGGCTTACTTCAGCCAACGGTGCTCGTTAAACTCCTGTAATCGCAAAAATTTTTGAAAGCAAGAAAAAAAAACAACACAAAAATCGATATTCGAATCGAAACGATGTTTGAGACACAAAGGCTAGTTGTGTTTTATTTCTCTTACATTCATATTCATATTATACTATCCAGATCACTGATGAGTAGAGACGGGATTTTAGGCAAAATGCCTCTTTGTTTAGATTCAAGGCAAATTAAAAATAATACAAAATCTATATGTTTCTCGACAAATCAAAGCGATCTAGCTGTTTTATTTTGTCTAGTTGCCTATTTGGACTTTTAACAGCCTAAATCGTGGTTTTTTCGCTTATTTTGTCCCTAAAATCATTTTTATTTGGTCTAAACGTTTTTTTTTTTTAATTTAAATAAATATGGTTTTTACACAGCTGCATCTTCTTAAATGTAAATTTTAGTTCTACAGCTAAAATGCTATAAACTAATACAACGATGGGTTTTCCCGTCTATTGTGTGAGGGGCAAAGTTGGATTTGCCTGCCGTAAAATTATATTACTACCCTATTTAAGATATATCCTCAATTATCGGCTTTATCGCTCTCGGGTTCATTTACCTGCACCCACGTTTTTATTTTACGGGAATCCTATCGGCTTGTTTACGCCCTGTAATTTAAACCATATAAGCAAATTTCTTCTCCCTGTTAACGTGTTTAAGGGAATACACCGATGCCCATCATAGTCTATACAATGGACATCTTGATATTGCAGTTTAGATTTTATATTTATTCTCTTAATGTTTCTCTGGACGTATATGTGTGTTTTTCCTATAGCGAGGTGGACTATTGACGAATCAGTATATAGTGAAAGACGTACTTTGAATTTTCATTTATATCGAGCTTGCAACGAATATTTTTCGGTAGTTTTCTTTTCGGTTTGTGCTTGTTTATCTACTCAGTGTATTGTTTTTTTCCATCTACAACAATGCCAAAATCCCAAAGGGAATCACATAGCGACAAGTTCAAAAAAGGGTGAAGGGGAATTTAGGCACTACTGTCTTTCACTGAATCCCAAACAACAGTGAAGAGTTGTTTTGTAAAGCGTGCGGAAAAATGGTAAAGGACGTTTTTGTTTTTCTTTCCTACTTGCTTCAAAAATATTATTGTAGTTAATTGCAAAAGAAAAATCATTTAGAAAACAACATGCTACTGCTCCTGGACATCAGGCAAATCTTAGGAAACCGTTGAAGAACCAATGAGACCCAAAAATTCAAGAGAAATCGACGTTTTAATCGAGATTTACGCGACGCTTTTATGTCTGCAAATATTCCTCTGGACAGATTAAACTATTCAAAACTGGGGAAATTTTCTCAATAAAATACGCAACAAGAATGTGGCAAACGTGGAAAACCTTAAGAACAAAACATATTAACAAAATGTTACAAAGAGGTAATGAATACAATAAATAATAATTTAAAAATGTATTTTCATACTTGAGTGGCATTAAGATTTTTTTTACACCTATAATATTTTTTTTTAATTTTTTAAGACTATTAATACTATTCCCCGAAGAAGTTGGTAACAAAGATATTTGGATATCTATAGATGAGACGACTGACTCTAAAGGTCGTATTATGGCAAATAAAGATTTTGGGTAAGCTTTTTCTGAAACACCAGGAAAACCGTATCTACTGGCTACAAAGCAACTTGAAAGAACAAATTGCAATACAATGGCAAGATTCGTGAACCAAGCTTTTGTAAGATATATTACGTAAAAAAAATTACTTTAATAATATTGGTAAAATTTTAAAGCTAGATGTTTAAAGTTAAAGGCAACTCTCGTTTTTTAGGTATTTTGTGGCCAACAGATGGAATTAAGTACGAAAAAGTCAAGCTTTTAGTCATGGATGGTGCTTTTTATATGCTCAAATGTGGTACAAATTGAAGATTTTTTATAAAAATCTTAATCATTTTTAAAATGTTTTGCACATGGACTCAATTTGGTGTGTGAATGTCTAAGAAAAACAATATGCTAATGTTAATGGTTTAATTTCAAATACCAAGAGAGTCTTTTTAAAAGCTCCACTGCGTGTGGCAGTGTATAAAGAAAATCTGCCAGATCTCCTTTGCCTCCCGAACCTGTCTTAATACGTTGGGGAACTTGGTTAAGGCGGTAAATTTTTTATGCTAATAATTTCGAAGCAATAAAATCAGTAAATACTTTTTTAGCAAAATTTTTAAATAAGATTGTTTTTATTTAACGCTTTATGTTTTAGGTTGTAATATCGTTTGACAAAGATTCAGCTAAATGTATTGAGCAAGCGCAAGAATACTTTCCAATTAAAATGTCAAAAAACGATCTTTTATACATCAAGTCGCATTATAAATTTCTCATTGATAACATCAAAAGATTAGAAACATTCGGCCTTCTCTTACAGATTCTGTTGCAGTAATAATAAAGCCGAAACAGCTCTTAAAATGCCCCCGGGAAAAATTGGCAAATAATTTGTCAAATTTTAACCAAGTGATTTCGAAAAATCCGGTTTCAAAACGGTTAAGAGTTTGCTGAGCTGCTCAGTGGCGAAGCAGTTGAAGCTACTGCTCATACCACAGCTGACTGTCCATATTTAAGTTTTGTCCTACAAACCCCGTGGACGTAAAGAACGTTCATTTCTTCGTACAAACTGCTGTTTTCCGACCGAAGAACAAATTTTACTAACGACAATTGGAAAAACATCTTGTGTGCTACGCAAACGCGAATTTGAGGACATGTTACACGGCGATTAATTAATTAATTTATTATTTTGAAGCAAAAAGAATCTACATTTTTAGTTATTAGTTAAAAATTTGTATGTTTTATTTCTTTTTAAAGGTGAAAGGGACCTAAAAATTTCATTAAATATCGTCTTCTTATTCATGTTTTTTTAAAATAAAATGATTTTTGTGTTTATCGTTTTTTTTAAGTATTTGCCTAACATGCCTAAATCACAGTTTTTCGTCCTAAATACATAGGTTTTAAGGCCTAAAAAAGGGCCTTTTTAGCTGTTTTTTATGTCCTAAAATCCCGTCTCTACTGATAAGCTAACTAATTTCTCAATTCATTTACATGCTCTTTTCCACTATATTAAAACAGGTTTATACTAAATAGATTACCCAAGAAGGCTGAAAATCTAATTAATCTAATAAATAACATCGCTACCTCTGTAATTATTAACCTCGAAATGATTTGTTAGATGGACACTGGGTTTATTTTATATAAATCCTTAAATAGAGTATAATTGCTTCGACTCTTCAACACTTAAGTTCGTGTTGCTCGTTTTGATATAAATACCGAAAAAATACAAATTATAGTTCAAATATAAGATCCTGATAAATTGAAGAGTGAAGACATTAATCATTGTTAACTCTCCCAAGACCATTACCAATCTGAAACGGACCGGATTGCTTGCGCGCGCTCATACAATTACTGAAAGTTTTATTTCAATATGCTAAACAGCTTCTTCCATTAATTATATAGCTAAAAGCAAATAAAGTTACGTAGAACTTCTTCTGGCAAAGAGTGTATTCCTCCTCATCATTTAGAATGCCGTAATCACCGACTCGAAGTTAAATTTAGAGGGTTTCCTTTTTTTTTACTGTCGTATCCTTAAAAGCTGGTGTCCTAGCCCCAGGACCTTGTTTATTCACCGGATTTAAATTTCTTTTTAAATTTCGAAATGCTGTTGCTGTAAAGTGCTTTTTCTTCTCTCATCCG
This sequence comes from Dynastes maya, assembly GCA_029619315.2. Lineage (NCBI taxonomy): Eukaryota > Metazoa > Arthropoda > Insecta > Coleoptera > Scarabaeidae > Dynastes > Dynastes maya. Next base: position 488,411 of record JAROYE020000029.1, read on the forward strand.
AATCGCTTTGTTCGCTCTTTGTTATTTTAACAATGCGTGCTTGCTCTTAAAATAAACGGGGGGAATTTAGTTGGTGCAAGTGCAACAATTTCGTAAACTGTAGAAGTTTCATGCTCTCGTATAACTAGAAACGTGGTAAGAGACGTTAAACATGAACTAAATTCATATTCACAAGATATGAGTGTGCAATTTAGAATACAGTTTGCTCTGCGTCGGTATTCAGGTTTATTACTTTGTTTCAAATGCCGGATTTAAAGTTATTTAGGGTTTTTGGGTATTAAAAGTTAATTCCCGACGTACTATAAAATGTTATTCACTGTATGCCCAAAAAGAATGCTGTAAAATTACCCAGAAAATAGAAGGCAACTTTTCTTCTTCTTCTTAATCCTTAAAACCTTGTCTACTCTTATAGGTGTAAGGCAGGCGTGGGAGTTTTCTCTAGGTGTAGTTTTCTATATTTTCTTCCATTTCTTTCTTTCCTGTGTGGCTTGTTGTGCTTACGTCTTCTAACCATGTTTTCCTCGGACGTCCTCTTCTTCTTTTTCTAGATGTTCTTGCTTCGAACACTTGCTTAACTATTTTCTCATCTTCCATTCTTTTTACGTGTCCGAACCAGCGTAATTGACCTTCTTCTATTTTTTCCTCTATTGATTTTATTCCCATATTCTGTCTGAATTCGTATTTCTAATTTTGTCCATTTTAGTTTTGTCCATTCTTCGTATAAATCTCATTTCTTTGGCGGTCAGTTTCCTCCTTTATCTTTCTGTTAATATCCATGTCTCCACTCCATGTATAAGTATTGGTGTGACAACCTTCTCGAAAACCTGCACTCTTATGTCTTTAGGTATCTCCTAGGAATGAATGTTTCATACTATTATATAACCTGCATCCTGCTGTTTCCTTTCTTTTACATCTTCTTCATTTTTTCCGGGGGGGGTCTTCTGATATCTTATGGGCCTAGGTATTTTAAATGTTTGCACTTGTTGCAGTTCTTCAGTGCATATTTTCCTGTATATTTAGCTATTAAAACCATGTCATCGGCATAGCACAATTCTGAAATTTCTATTTTTCTCATTTTCCAGTATCTCACCTCGTATCTTTTCACCTTCTTCCTTGCTTCCTTTATTGCTTCATCCAGGACTATTGTAAACAGTAGGGGGCTTAGGATGCATGCCTGTCTTACTCTCAAAGTTGTCTCAAACATATTCGATTTTTCCTGTTTTGTTCTTACGTAATTTTGTTTCTTCTTGTACAAGCTTTGTATTCGTCTTATTAGTGTTGTTGGCGTTCCTCTCTTTTGTAGTGTTCTCCATATGTCATCTCGGTTCATTCGATCAAAAGCCTTTTCTAAATCTATACAGCCTAAGTGTACGTTTCGATTTTCCCTAAAGGCTTTTTCTTCTACCTGCTTCATTATGAAAATGGCGTCGTTCACACCTCTATCTGGTCTAAAGCCAAATTGGGTTTCTTCAGTGTGTTTTCTAACTTTTCTCTCAACCTTTTTTCCAGGATTCTCACATAAACTTTTGCTACTGTACTGGTTAGGGTTATTCTCTCTCCAAATTCTTTCCAGGATTTTTCTTTTCTTCTCTATTATTCTCTTAACTTTCTTGCTGCTGATGATGATAGCTTGGCTATCGAAACGTGCGTTCAGTACGAATTAAGTGTTGTGGTAAGAATTTTTAATGAACTAGTTCAAGGTAGTTTTAAAAACCAATCCGACAGAAGCTGCAGCAATCAAGAAAAGCCAGGAAATATTTCAATATAGTCAGGATAAAAGAAATTTACAAACTATTCACAACAATTGCTTCGGACTAACGAAGGGAATAGAAAAATTACAAAATGTTTCAATGTCACTAGTGGATTCTGTCCAAATTGTGAATAATGTTCACGCACAGTTATGCGCTGTAGAAGGCGAAACAAATTGGTGTGTAATACGAAAATTTGAAAGTATTTTAGAGAAAGACTCCGATTTTCTTATATTAAGACAAATTTGTGAAGATGCGTTATGTTGTTTCACAGATTATTTTAAATATGCAAATATAACATCGCTAGATGTCAAACGGTCGTTTTCGGCATTAAAAGACATTTATTCCGCACGTCGTACTCACTTGACTGGAATAGCTGTGAAACATATCAAATCACTCAATATTTAACAGACTGTTACCTAGTTTGTGATTTCACGGAAGACTTTTAAAACGGTAAGTGTTCAGCACGTTTTATAATTTATTTCTTACCTTCATTTTAGGTATATACTTTTATGCGCTCGCCACACCTCTTGCTGTTACCGCCACCAATAGTCCAGATTTAAATTTTTAGATCTTGGTTTTTTTAACTCGATTCAATCGCTCCAACACCAAGAGTCGCCAAAAACTATAGACGAAATAATCGAATGTGTGCAAAATGCTTTCAATGCATTAAGTAGGGAGAAATTATATAGTCTTTTTGGTACTCAAAAGTGTATGGAGTCAACTATTATGGCTTCTGGTGGCAACAATTACAAAATTGAACAAGAAAAGCTTCGTCGTGAAGGACGCTTGCCTGTGTCGATAATGTGTAGTAACGAGGCTCTTGATATAGCCCGTAATTTAGTTTAAGTTTATAATTATCAATAGAAATTTGTTTAAATAATGTAAACATGCGTTAAAGTAAAGTTAAACTTGAGTTTTTAAATTTATGGAATGGATTTTTGTATACCGTAATTTGGGACAAAATAAGAACGTAATGTATACCATAATTTTGGACAGAGGGAGTATGTAATATATGAATTTATACAAAACAAAACAAGTGAAATATTGAACTTACAAGAAAATAGAACAAACGATTCACAAATAAGGCACATAAATGTCGAGCTTATAAAATTAAAACAAATAAAATATATAATTTACAGAAAATAATCAAATGTTAAGTGTTCTTAACAGTTCAAATACCCTACTTTCGTTAGAAAGGAGTCATTTTCCGTCTATTAAACAAGCAGTATCCAGTTATCTTATTTTTAAAAATTTATATAAGGCTATACTATATTTATTATATTATAAAAGTAATGTAACAAAAAGAGGATCGCTAACTGTACTAAAAATATTTTTTATATTTTTTTTGGCAGATCGTTTCATTTAATTAGGGAAAAAACCAGCACTATATGCAACATTTCTTGAAACAGCCATACACAACCCTACCTAGCACATTCCCAACGATTTCTAATCTTACTTTCAGTTAATTCCTGCATCTGCGCGCACGTAACGAACATACGTGTATACATGCATTCGAATGAAACATGAAAACACTGCGAAGCTTTCATAAACACACGTCTCTTTGTTACTTCGGGCAGTACTTCATAATGGACATAAACACATTCCGCCCAACCACTACTTTACTACTGCTAACTGTATAACAAGGTTCAGTGTATGTGCCAAGAGCGAAACAATTCAATTTAAGATCTTTTTATTCTATTTAGCACTGCGGAGACTGTTTGTATGCAGTATTTCCTCTGTGGATGATGAACCGCATCAGCACGGTAATTAAATATGCAAATATATACATACATATACATCTAGCCGGTGTCCATTTTTTAACGTAATTTGATTAATTATTCCATCTCCGCTCCACACGGCAATAGTAAGACTATAATGAAAGAAAGGGGCTAGTATAATAATTCTATTGCGTACTAGGAATACGTCTATAAATAGTTTACTTGTGTTACATTCCATCTTCACAAATTCCATAATGCGCATTTAAATGGGCAGGATTTATTTTCTACTAATTACAAAAATAAAGTTGTAGAATTTTCCAAGCATGGGTACATAATAGAAAATCTGCCATGTAATCTTCATGTAGTGCACGGGTAAAATATTTAGCGTAGAATAGTGCAAAATTAAGTGCACTTCTTAGTGTAAAATATAATCTAAGCGCTACACTAGATGGAAGTAAATTCAAGTGCATTTTTAGTGTAAGAAAAATACACTTTGTAGTGTTACATGATGCCACGGCAAATCTGGGTGCAGACAGTAAAGTTGCTCCTTTTGCTAAATTTTGTGTAGAGTGTATGTTTATATACTCAGATAAACAAATGCTATGTGCATACATTAGTATGCTCTACATTTTCACCAAGTTTCATTAAAATCTGAATTTGACACTGGGAAACTTCCTTGTAATTAATATACTCAGTGACATAGAAATTGCAACAGCTAGAAGGGGTTGGAATCTTCGGATGAAATTTGGTAGGAATATTCACCTATATAATAGTAATAAATAGAGTTTGTTAAAAAGGTGGTGCCGGCAGTGGCGCACCGCATAAAAGTAGGTACTTAATATACAATATTAGTGAAAAATAATATTGTTACCTTTTCCGGTCGTCCTAATGTCCACTGTGGCAATTGACAACCCTCCCTGGTAAGCTGCGTAGAATTGCAACATCAGCAACGCTTTCATTGTCGATTCATTCAGCCGTCGACGATATTGTGAATATGTTGTCGTATACTTCGAAAATGATCGTTCGACATCCAGTGAAGTAAGATTTGCAAATGTCAGATATTACTTTTCCTCATCTGGGCACTCTTGATTTTCAGTTATAGACCGAACCTTTTGTAAATCGGGATTTTTCGTTAAAATTGCACCAAATTTTTGAGCAACATCGCTCCTATACATGTTATATGTATTAGTGTTCGTCAAGTTTCTAGAGCGGCTTGTAAATTGTTTATGCAATTTAATGCGTCTCGTGCAGATAAGTGACTGTTTTCTAATTGCTCAATAGCTTGTGCAACTTCAGAATAGTTCATGGAAATTTCATCTATTTGTTGTTGAAGGGTCCGAATTGGAAGAAAGTTGCTGACTATCTCGAACTGCTTGCAGAATCATTTGAATCAAGTTTAAAATGAAATTTTCCTTGTGAAAAATATTTCTGATAGTAAGATACTGCCTGGAGCCATGTTCCCCATCGCGCTATTACAGGCTGAGGTGTGGTGGTAATTTCGGAAAACAATTGCTTGAATACAAAGGGTGGTTTTGGGAGATTTGATGAACACTTTTTTGGTAATGCTATTAACTTATCCACCATCGGATACTTCTTTCGAATGGTTTCTGCTACGAGGTGACATGCGTGTATGAGGCGTGTTATGTGAAGAAGAGTCGGAAAGCATATTTTCAACATCCTATCAACTCTCAGCATTGTTGCGGCTCCGTCAGTAACGAACATTGTGACTTGAGTTCTTGTGATATAAAATTCTCTCAATGAATCTTTTATTATCTTGACAACGGTTTCTGTCTTGGTGTTCTGAATCCTTTTACTGAATAACAAGAATGAAGCTGGTGGACCATCACGTTTTAAAGCACGCGCTACAACATGAATGACGCTGTGTTTCTGAGCATCAGTTGTTTCATCCACACATAGGCAGATTTTATGATTTTTCAACTCGCCTTTTATACATTCCTTTACTGTACCCTTTCACACGTGGAAAAATTGTATCGTAAAATTTCATAGATTTTAGCAGCTTTCATGAGGGAACGTACTTAGCCAAAAAAGGCGAAAGTTCATTTGATACTAGATGTTGTGGGATGTTGCACACACTTAAAATAAAAATAAAAATAAATCATATAAAAATTGCCAGTGTGGAATACTGTTTCTTTAAAATTTAACATGACTTTACTTTTACAATGTTACAATTAATTATTCGATTATGATTTTATTGTTTGGTATTGCACTTACTGAAGAACCATGAGGATTCTCACCCATATTTAACAAAATGTCAAATTTCGCATCTTCGTTCATTTTCTTATGACACCCTGCATTTGAAATGTGTTTGATACGGCCAGTTTCTTTTAATTCTCTCTCGATTTTACTCGCCGTGGATTTGCTGATATTTCTATCTGGATATTTCGCATTAAACAAATTGCACGCTTCTTGCTGAGTTTTGGTTTTATCGCCACATCCAACAAGAATTAAAATTTCTATCCCCTGAATTTCATTTAAAATGATCCTACAAGTCAACTTCCCCCATTTTGTTTGATTAAGAATATCTATATTTTCCATATGAGGTGTATAAAACTGATTATTCTGTATTTTGGATGATAACTACTTATCTGAAAAAACATTGTTTTTTTTGGTAGGCTTTTTAAAATGTAAATTTATGTAGAGGGATACATTTCAAACATTGATTTAAAGGAACAATCCTCTACACTTGGCATAGTAACTCTAGAGTGTCATGATACAAAATTTCTGATTTTTGCTAGATTGAAATCGGAATGGTTTTGTTCCCCTTCACATTTAAAAAAATTAAAGTTTTTGGATTCTCCAGCTTGCCATGTGGATTAGAGGTGGGTGATTTAAAATCACCTTTTTTAGCATGCCGCGCATGGCCCCAAAAAGACAAAATCTGTTTGAAAATTTTAGTAGCAAAAAAGTACCTTACCCATTCTAAATCTACTACAAAAGGTCAAAAACACAAATTTTTAAACAACATTGAAATTTACGATTTCTTATTAAGTTTCTCGTTGACTGTCGAATTAAAATTTAATGGGTAAAAGTTTTTATTTTTTGATACATTGCGTGGAATGGGGCTGATGGGCTTTGATCCCTTAATCAAAAAAAAAAAAAACATTTCTTTGAATAACCATTTCGTCTGCTTTTGTTAGTAATAAAATTTATATTTTCCCCTCTTTAAATTTCTTTTTTTTTGGAAAATTTTGTTATGTAAAGTAATAAAATTTTCATGATACCCTTTAGATAATTAAATAAACTGTAAGATAAAAAAAGTTGAGTTTTCATTTAAAAAAAATTTTCGAGGGCGTATTGCTTAAAAACCCAAAGGGGGGGAACTTAAAATTGAGGGCCAGACATTTTTTATTTAAAAAAAAAAAAAAAATTAAACCCCGAAGGAGCTTTTGTCAAAAAACAAATTCCCGGGAATTTATGAAAATTTTTCCATAATATTGCAGGCACAGTATTTTTTTTTAAATTTTTGAAAAAATTAAATGTCAAAAGGGGTACCATTAAATCTTATTGCACTATTACTGTGTTCTTTTTTTCAGGTCAACTGTTTTTAATAGGGGCATTTTAATGTGCTCCCCCTAAAAAATTTAAATAATGATTGTATTGAGGGTTTCCCTAATTCCAAATAAATTAATAAATATTAAAATCAATAATTTGATGCTAATAGTAACAAAATTCTATATATAATTTTCATACTTTAAAACTTTTTCCCATATAGTTAATTTTGGATATATTTTATTTAAAATAATTAATAACCCGAAGATAGTCCCAATAAAATATTTGTAATAAAAACATTTTAACTGCGGGGGGGACAAAATCCTAAAAAACCCGGGGTTTCAAAACATAGCGTTGCTATAGTTTCAATCAATATACTCAATTATATGCATAACACAAAAGGAAACGCTTTTTCCCAATGCAAAGGGTTTAATTTTGGGTTCCTTTTCCAACGCCAAAAATAAAAAATTTAAATTTAATTTTGTATATTGTTTTGCAATCAATTGAAAATTTCCCACCCGTGAAAACGAAAGCGCGCATAATAACCATACACATAGCTGTTCGTTGATCATTTCGTGTAATTTTTTCACATAAATAATCCTCAACTTTTTCGCCAAAAATTTTTAAATAATTAACCCCCAAAATTTTCTTTAGGGTTTAGGGTTAAATTTAAATGTAAACTTTTTTGGGATGTGACGTAACTTAAAAATAGTTGTTTGGACTTTAAAAACTTCCCTGCTTCTGTCAAAATTAAGATTTTTAAATTTTAAAAAGATTTTTGAACGACGCTTTTAAAAACACCACAACATTATATTTTTAAAAGTTTAATTGTAACACTTGATTATAGTTATTTAATTTTTAAAGGTTGTGAATGTAGTTTTTATTATAGAAAATAAAGACTTTCAGAACGGGGGAATGCTCTTTTTTTAAATTTTTCTATAAATAATCCCCAAAGAAATAATAAACAAAACCGTTTAATTATTTTGTACTAATCACAATTCTCTATTGTTTGGCGTACACAATATAAACAATTGTAGAACAAAATGCAACAAAAACTCTCTTGAACTTAAATCTCATCCAATCTGTAATCATGATCTTTTAATAATTTACAATCGTGATAAATTACGGTGAACTATATTGGTAGTAAATTAGATATTGTACACGTTGATATGCAGGTAATCGCAAAAACTTGCATGAGACTTATTGTCGTTGTTTATTTTCTTTGTTGAACTTTATTTATAAAACAACACACCCAGGTATCATATATACTGATTGTGAGTTATATTCCTTACATTACGTAACCTATATAATTATAATTTTCTTTTTTTCTTTTTCTTTATTTTTTTATCAATTTACTTCTCGATTTCGCCTAAGGACCGAAAACGTTTCCAGTTGGGGTTCTGGGGCACCTTCGTATTTGCTTAGATTTTTTAAATTGAAATTTTTAGTTTAAAATTTCTACGTCTTATTATATTAAAATCACATAAGTAGGGGAAACCGCAAACGGGCACGGGGGGAAAGCCAGTGGGGACGCAAAAAAGTTTACACAAAGTAAACCGGCCGGGAAAATTTCGGTATAAGCGTCAGTATAACTCCCGACCCCGAAAGCCGATCTGTTGGGGAAATTCATCAAACCTGCCCGAAATCCCTATATCGTATTTCTACGTTTGTTTTGAAAATTTTTCCCTAGGGTTCGCAAAAACGACCAATTTTGGACACAATAAAGAATTTATTGAGAAATGTTTTGATTAAAATGTGAGGGGCGCAAAAAAATTCAATGTGTCCTTTTGGTAAAATAGATTTAATGGTTGGCCCAAAAAAGGTTGTCTAGGGCCCGTAAATAGTGCAGGCAGTTTAAAAAAAAAAATTCCCACCCGAGTTTTGTGACATTTAAATTTAATTTAGTGTTACCTTTTTTGGCATGAAATTTTTACCTTTTTTCTTTTACTAAGGAAGAAAGCATACGTTTCGTTTTGGAAGGGAATACTCGGATTTTTTAATTTACCAAGTAGAGAAACATTCCGAAGTTTGCCGTCTCCCTCGTGAGCAGGGTTGAGAAAAAAAATTTAAATCGCAGTTGCAAAAATAAAAAAACTGGGGGTTTTTTTTTGGGGGAACAAACAACAGATCGTAAAAAAATTCTGTGGTTAATGTATGGTACGCACAAATTGAACCACATCGACCGTCACCCTAAATTTTTACTAGTTTCCACAGAATACAACAAGGGCACTGCCAAAGTAATTTCAATTTTTGGGTGTTAAATACTTTGGGAAAATTTTTGAACTTTAAACCAAATCCCCTGTTAGGGTTTTATGGGTGTTTGGGTGGGGGGAAACATCCCTTCCTGTAGTCAATCTCTTAAAAACATTGTGCTAACTTGTTGCATATTACATGTAAATTTCCATACCCCTCATTTTCCCTAGCAGTTTAGTTTTATCAGAAATTTTGATACCGGGGTAGCCCTCTAATAGCACATACAAAAGCGTGTTTAAAAAAAACCCCCAAAAAAAAAAAAAGGGTTTTTGGGAAAATTATCATAACTTTTCCCCGGGTATTCCTAAACCACCACAACCTATTCTTTCTCGTTGGGGAACTTTTTTTTAGGGGCTGCATTTTATTTCTTAAATATTTTGAGAATAAAAGAACGGGGATTTTAAAAATTCAAAACCCAAAAGGGAAACTGTGGCTGTCAAGGTAAGCCGCAAGAAATGTTTGTGTTTTAAAAAAGGTTTTGAAAGTTTTTTTAGAAAAGACTCTGATTTTGGCACATTAAGAAAAATTTGGAAGGGGGGTCATCAAAAACCGTTAAGTTTTTGAAAGGTTATTTTTTTTCCGCAAATATAACGTCACTAGATGTAGAACGTTCTTTTTTCGGGCATCCCAAAAAAAACTTTTTTTTTTCACCCCGCACTCATTTTGGCCGAAACAACTTTGGAAACATATCTAATGTTCAAAATTTTAAAAATAAACATTCCCATTTGTGATTTCACGGGGGACTTTTAAAACGGAAAGGGGGTTGGACACGTATCACTTTTAAAATTTATTTTGTGTAACTTTTTGTCCGCCATTTTTTTTCCCGCGCAGTTTGCTTTGCTCTACAAAACACAAAATTTTCTCCAACAAAAAAAGCGTACTTTGCACAACGTAAACGCAAAGGGGTGATTCACCAAAAGCGGAGGGGTTAGCGGCGGGCCCGAGGGTTTAGGGTTTTCCCGGGGATGTGGTTAGTTTAGACTAGATTGCATTATGTGCGGACGATCTTGTTAAGAATTTTTCTTCTTTTATTTCTTTCAAATCTTTTTTTAATTTCGTCTTTAAAATTTTCCTTTATTAGTTTTCTCAAAGTTTTGGGTTACAAAAACAAAAAAAATTTAACAAAACCCTTTTTCCGGGCGCCCTTTGACTTCAAAGTTTTAAACGTGCTTTTCTTCACATAGTAGGCCAACATCCCAAACGTTGTTAAAAAGCCCCGCATCAAATCAGTCGGTTTTCCATTAAAACCCCCTCCCACTTTCTCGTCACATTTTATAATATAGCTAACTTTACATTTTCCCGATGTGTATGTTCATCACTTTTCGGTGCAGGCAGTATTTTAAATGCTAAATCACATTTTAAACATAGAAATATTTTCGTTATTTTTATCTGATAAGAAATAAAAAGGAAAAAATTTTAAACGTTTTTTTGCTCCTTAAAATATTAAAATTTAAGTATAAAAGGGTAAGTCGGGGGAAAACGGCCCAAAACCCAAAATTTTTATTGCACTCGGGAAAATTTCATGTAAAAAAAACATTTTTCCCTTATTTGTTTTTAAATTTTTTTTTAAATTTTAAATAAATACGGGCCGCCGAGTTAAAGAAAAAATTTTAACCCAATGAAGAAAACGGCGCCTTTTGTGCCGAACAAAATTTTAAAGGTCCTGACAATTTTTTTAAATTTTTTTAAAAGGGAAAGGGCTAAAATTAAAAAAAAATTTTAAAAAAATTTTAAAAAAAAAAAAAAAAAAAAATTTTTGTTTTTTTAAATTACGCAAATATCCCTAAAACAAAGGGAATGTTTTTACGTTTTACAATAAAACCCCCGGGAGTTTGGTTCTTTTTCCTCCGGCTCCCCCCCAAAAAAACACTATCTTTCGAAATAACTAAAAAAGGGCTGGGGAAATTAGCCCATAAAAATCTAGGGGAAAAGGGGTTGCCTTATTTTTTGGAAAAAATAGAAATAGGAAATCCGGGGAAATTGGGCCCAAAATTTTAAATTTAAAAATTTTTTCCCAGGGTGTACTTTTTCAAATTAATCTCCCTTTAACTTTTTATCAATACACCCTGTATCAGATAAAAATTTAAAAAATTTTTTGTATTTTTACTTTAAAACCCCGGGAAAATTTAAAAGGATAAACCCGTTAAATTTATAAAGGGGTTTCACAGTAAAACCCCTCCAAACCCTGTTCACTTTGAATCCTTTATTCACGAGCTTTTCTATCTATTTTCACCCCTTTTTACGATCCAAATGAACTTTAAAAAAAAAAGCAAATAATGGTAAAATTTGGGTTATTTTTTTTTTTCTAAAACTTGGGGTCGTCACCCGACAAAAAAAAATTATTACAAAATGTAGAAACCCTTTTAACAAATTCAATTTAAGTTTTTCATGAAACAGTTCAAATTGTACTAATATAAAGGATTTCCTATTTCAATTTTTGGTTTTTCATTTCCCGGGGTAATTAGAATTAAAACAAATTTTCAGTTTTTTCCCCAATTAAACACATTCTATACTGCAAATTCCGATGGGACAGCTTATATGTAAATATTTTCCAATTTTTTCTGAAAAACAGGCATACGTTTCCCACGAAGAAAAAACGCAGGGTGTTTTAATGACCCTTTCGTGTGGTGAAAAATCTATGAAAGCCCTAGATAAAAAATTTTAATTTATTTGTGATAAAAATTTCCCCAAACATGGGATTTTGAGCCTGCCCCTCTGCACGCAAAAAAAAACCCCCAATTAATGAAAAAACCCCAGTTTTTTCCAAAACATGATATGCTATGAATTGGTTTTTGCAAATGAAAGGGATAAGTTTGACTTCAAAATAAAGTGTGCTTCTGACCCTACTCTTCTTTGATTTTTTTAAGAGGGTTTAAAATATTATCCCCAAAATTTCGCCCAATACCATATATTAATCTCAGACATACTTTTTGTACCCCGGGAAAACGCATTTTTAAACAACCTGTCAAACAATGAAAATTAAAAAAAGGATTAAACCCGAAAGAGAAAAAGTGAATCGCACATTTTTCTCAGATTTAGGGTTTTAAAAAATTTTACATTTTTATAAACAAATCTAAAGTATTTTTTAAAAACAGAAACGCCCCTGTTGGGTTAAAAAGTCAACCAAAAATCCCAAAATTCCCCCCCCAAAAATTTGGACAAAAACAAAAATTCCAAATTTTGTTTAAAAGACCAAAAAAAAGAAAACGAACATTTTTCCGGATTAATAAATGAAAAATGTCGGGGTAAATTTTGCAGTTGGGAAAACCTTTTGCAATCAGTTGCAACTTGGGGAAAATTGCCATCAAAAACGTACCTGTTTTAAAGCAACTGAAACCCCGACGCCTCCTAACTTTTTCCAGAACTTTCGACGTACAGGGGAAAATAGGTATAGTTTAAATCACAGTGCATGAGAGTTTCTTTTTGGCAAAGGGATTAAAAAAACTTATAAAATTTTAATCGCAAAAAAAAAATTTTTCTTTCTTTTGGGAATGTTTTACGCCCCCCCAGTAAGGGGGGGGGGGGGGGGGGACAATATCAAAAATATTTAAAAAAAAAATTAAAAACTCGGTTTTTTTTAAAAAGCAACTCCTAATTTTCTTTTTTTGGTGTTAAAAATTTTACGTCAAAAAAAAAACGAAATGTGTAAGCAAGTGCTGTTTCTAAAGTTAAAGTTTAGAAGATATTTTTTTTTAAAATCCCCCCTTAAACCCTAAATATCGTATTTTTTAATTTCAGTTTGCCATACTGGTAAAAGCCTTTAATTTTGCAAAATTTTTTAAAATTAACCAAACAAGCAGAATAATTTTTTGGGGGTATTAAAATTTGGGAGGGTTTTTTTTGAAAACCCCGTGATGCCTCTGTCAAAATTTTTTGAAAAATTTCAATATTTTCTTTAAGAATGAATTCTAGGGGTAGAGTATTTACGTAAAAGAAATTTTTAAAAATTTAAAACAAATCCCAATTTTACTTAAAAATTGTAGTGTTCTATGTAAAAGGGGAAATTGATGGTTCCTTTTCCCATAAAAAGGAAAATACCGACAGTTGAAAATATTTTAGCTGAGCCCGTTTTAAAAAATAATTAGTTTTATTGAAATTTTTAAAATTTCTATTTATTCCCCTTCCCCCTATCCTTTTTAAACCGGGACTCATCGTGACATACCCTGGTAAAGTGCTTTTTTAAACTACTAATTCGTGGGATTTTGAATTTTCAAACTACAATTTTTTTTTTTCTTGAAAAAACTGGGTAGAAAAATAAAAAAATTCCCTTTTTTAAATTTTTTCATTTTAAATAACAATGCTTAAACCCCTGTCTTAAAAAATTTTTTTCAGAAGGTACAAAAAATTGTAATTTTTCCGCAATTTAATCGATAAAGCAAATTTTTTTAAATGTTATATACATATGTAGGGGTCAGCTTGTTTTTAAGCATTTTTAAAAAGGGCCTTTCCGTTTTGGGTTAGCAAATAAAATTTTAAAGGCCAAACAAGTTATTGTTTTTGGTTAATAATACCTGATTCCATATCGTAAATTAAAATTAAATGTAACTTTTTTTTTAGAAAAATTTTTATCAATTCATTGTCCTAATGTAGGGTTTTTTACATAAAAACCCCTAAAACTTACAAAAGCATGTGACCCGGGAACCCAAAAATTATTTATTTAAAAGGGGGGTTTAAAGACTATAACACTTGAATCCATTTTTTTTTCCCCACATTGGGAGTCAATTTTCCCTTTTTACTCTCAAGGAAAATATGGGGGGATTTTTGTAATTATGTATTCCTTGCGGAAAAAGCAACACGAGAGAAATTTAGGTAAAATTTCCCCCCCCTTATAAAGTGCCAAAAAAGGAAAAAATTTTTCATACCTAAACAACTTTAAACCCCGGGTTTTCGGGGCTCGGACACTAAGCTGAACTAATGCGCATTTTACTACGGGGTAAAACGGCATGGCTAATTTGGGAGCTAAAATTTTCAAAAATTTAGCTGACCAACGTTTTTTTGATCGCCGACAGCAAACAAAATGAAGTTATTTAAAGTTTTTAAAAAAGACCAAAAATTTTGATGACTAACGTTTTTTGGGTGTATCGCTGATACGATATCGTTTTAAAAAAAAGTTAAACAAATATTTTTGGATAAGGAAACCGTATAGTAGTTTTTTTGGGACCCACCGGCAAAAATAGATAAGGGTCTTCCGTGTTTTTTAAAAAATACAAAGGGACAAGTACAATAATGTGATATATCAGGGTCAAAGCTAGGATGTTTGGGTTTTATCATATTTATCTTTTTAAAAAAATATGCTATGGGAAAATAAAAAAAATTTTTTCATCGCTCCCTTTTTTGGGAAAAAAATTTTTTTCGTTTCATGTTTCCTTTTGACGTGACGAGTTTTTGGGGTTCTGGGCCCCAATACATTTCAACGGGCAAAAAATTTTTTCAAAATTAAATAAAAAAAAATCAAAAATTTTTTTTTTTTTTAAAATTCGTTATCCCAAAAATTTTTAAAATTTCTCCCGAAATTTCGCCGGAAATAGATGTCAAACCCTTTTTATTTTGAACGGAAAGTCTGGAAATTTCCCCCAAAAAATTTGGATTCCCCTTGAAATCCAAAAAAATATTGAGTAGAATTTTTTTCCTAAAATTTCCCCATCCTCGGGGTGGGATCTTCCTCTTATGGGGAAAAACGATTCCCCGGTTGCCAAAACCCCCAATCATATGGGTTATTACTATTTCCGGTTCATTATTTGCATTTAATGGGAATCAAAAAAAAACCTATATCACTACCGTTCTGGGAAATTTGGGCAAGGAAAAAATGTACCCGGGAAATCAAAGAAAATAAAGAAATATTTAAAAGGCCATGTATTTAAAACTTAAATTACATGATTTTTCAAAAATTTTTAAAACCAAAATTTTTTAAAAAGAAAAAGGGTTTAAAGTAAAACAAAATAATTTTAAAACCGATTTTTTATCGAAAAATCCCTTTTTTTCCTTTTGGCCCGCTGCCACTTTCCCGGCATACATTCCTAAATTTTTCTAAAGTTTCCTTCGCAAACTTGTCCTACCTTTCCCGGGGAAAGGGCCACAAAAGTTCCTTCGATTTTGGACACTTTTTTTCCCAACCATCGGGGCTAAATTTTTCCCATAACAACTCTTCGGGTTTTAGATCGAAGGGGTTGGGGGCTGCCATTCCATAATTTTTAGGGGTTCTTTCATTTTCTACTTGCTGCAGGTAAAACTGTCCTTAATTTAGATTTATGTTTTGGGGGGATTGGGCCTGCTAAATTCAAATCCAAAGTCCAAATTTTCGGAAATTTCCCACGGTATGGGATTTTCCTCCACATTTTTCCCCATATTCTTCTTTTTTCATTAAAGGGCCCCCAAATTTTTAGGGAATCCCCCGTTTTCCCATTAAGGAAAAACAACCCCAAAACCCTTAAAAGATCCCTTCCATGGGTTCACCGTGGGAAATATACACTTTCCCCTAACATTCCCTTTCCCCCCCTTGAAACTGCGTACCAAAAAACCCCCGTCTATTTCCCAAAAAACCCCAAACTTGGGTTCGTCATCCCAAACGTTTTTAAAAAATCGTCCACCTTTTCCAAACTCGTGAGCTTGTGCCCCTTTCAGTTTGTTTCAGCCCATTTCCTCTTCGGGGGTAACGGGTTTCGACAAGCCCTCGCCCATTCAACCCGGGCCCCGACCGACGATTCCCCAATACTCCAGAAACTTTTAAATCTCGTTCACTATTTAATTCTGCAGCAATTTTTTGATCCCGTTAGTCTTTTTATTGGCCCTTCCAATTTTTTTTATTCGGAAATCTTCCGCGGGTCGTGTTTCTTGACGGTTTTTGGCCGATTCGATTTGCACATCACCGGTTGGGCTTAAATTCCCAACTTTATCATTTATTGGGAGATTTTTTTTTTTTTTAATTTTTTCCCCAATCCGTCTTTTTTGCTTTCCCCTTCCCGATGCCAAAATAATTTAAAAGCAATCGTTTTGAAACAGCTAGAGGCTTTTTTCCCCGGGCCATTTTTAAAGTCAAAAAACCCAAATTTTTTTTTTTTTCACCCTTTCACAACCACAGATACTTCACAAAACCAAACTCTTTTAAAATTTTAATTTCTTTTTCAAATTTATAATACTTTTAAAGGGGGATAGGAAATTTTTTCCCGGGAAAAACGAGTGAATCAACTAAACCCCCTAGGGATTTTTTATAAAGGGTTTAAATTTTCACTGGGAATTATTTGGGGGTTTTCCCAAAATAATTTTAAAATTTTACGAAAAAAAGGGCCCTTTAATAGACAAAAAACTACCTGGAAATTGGGAAAAGGCTTCCCCAAAAAAAGGGTTTTTCCCTTCCCTAATTTCCCCACAGAAATGTATATTATAAAAATTTAAAATTTTTTTTTCCCAAACAGTTAAAATTTAATTTTTTCAGCTTGCCCGAAATTCCACGACCCGGGAGGGATATCGGACGCTTTTTAAATGCTGTTAAAAAAAAAACGTAAACGTATCGGGGGAAACTTTCCAATGTTTTTTAAACCCGGGAAATGCGGGAAAAAAATGTGAAATATAAAATCGATTGTTTTGGTTTTATGGGACAAAATTTTAAGTTTTTCCCCCCAATAACCAAGACCCTTTAATCCTATTGTTAAGCAAAAAAAATAAAATTAAAGCTTCTTCTGGTACGAAGGGATTCAAGGGCAAACGTAGCTAACAAAAGGCTATTTTGTTTAATTTTTGGGGGGAAAAGATCCTTCAAAAAAAAATGTTGGGGAATTTTAAAATTTTTTTTATTGATTCCCTAGCGTTAAAAGGGGGTACCTCATAAATAGGAAAACCCTACCAAATTGCCTACTCAAGATGAAACGAAATTTAAAAAAAAAAATAGGGGTTGTTTTAAAGTTTTAAAGGGGTTTTTAAAGTCACCCCAGTTGCGTATATAAAACCAAAATAGTTTGAGACAGTCTCGAAATAATTTTGAAATGTGTCCCGAAAAAGAAAGAAAGAATAAAAATAAAACATCCTTTCAAGTTAATTGTTATTAAATTTAAAAATTCCCAGACAACCTACTGTGAAACGTTTAAAGAAAGTATCCCCCTTTCTTTTCAAAAAATTTTGTAGTTTATTTTTGTATTTTAAAAATTAAAATTTTTTACATCTTTTTGGGTTTTATAAAGCAATATTTGGGCTCTCTCAAAAAATAAAAAATAAAAACCCTTTAAAATTTAAATTTTACAATAAAAAACAAAAAAATTTCCCTATTCATCCCTCAAAAGAAAAATGTACTTTGAAAAATTTAATAGAGAATTCAATTTAATTTTAAAACTTTGTTTGCATTCCCATTGCCTTAAGAACGGTTTTGTGCCTCCTTTGGCTTTCAAGTTTAGTCGGGGCATTTAATCGTTTCAAAAAATGGATAGACAAACAGTTTGATACACGAGAATTAGTGATAAAAAATTTAAAAAAAAAGAAAAACCCTTTGCCGCTTAAAATTATTGGCAGAAGCCACAATACTGAAAAAAAAATTATTGAAAAAGTACAAAAATTTGTGAAACTAGAAGATCGCCCCCAAACTTTGGAAAGCCCCAAAAAAGATTTAATAAAACCCCAAAATGATCAAATTGTAAGAACATTAAACAGGATCAGTTGCAGTGCGTTAAAAAAAGGGAAAAAGTGTTGAGATCGCGGGGAATAAAGTTAGCGCCACCACGTCCGTCGAACATTCAGCCAATATGAAGAGTTCCGGGAAAAGCCGTTAATATCCAGACAAAAAAAAAGCGGCCTTCAATTTGCAAAAAATATAAAAATAAAGACATTCTTTTTGGGACAATGTAATCTTTACTGATAAAGAAATTTTTTGAAGTTTTGGCAAAAAACCCCGCCACTAAAATTTAGAAATAAAAAAAAGAATTCGTGCAAAAAATAGCTCTATTGTAAAGAAATTTGGGGGGGTTTGGGTGAGGGTTTGTGGTTGTATGACGGAACGGGTAGGAAACTTGGTTTCACGAGGTACAATGAATAAAAAATTTAAAAAAAATTTACAGGAATTTTTTACCCTTTGGGGAAATTAGGTTTAGTCATTAATGGATTTTCCCCAACAGATAGCGTTCTAAACCACCTCATAATTTAAAAGGAAATGGTTCTGTACCGTACACCAAAGCCTAGATCACCCCCCACGTCACCGGACCTCATCCTTTTGAGCATTTGGGGGAACATCTCGACAGCAGATAAGAGAAGGACTAACCACAAAAACTCACAAAAAAAAATTTTTACAGGGGGAGGGGAAAAATTTTTCCCCAAAGGTAGAAATAATTTAGACGATCAATGCCAAGGGGCTGAAGCCGTTTTTTTAAGGAAATGGGAATGCAAAAAAAAGTATTTATCCTTGATTCTTATTAAATTTTTTCAAATGTACAAACTTTCTTTGACGCTATAAAAATACGGAATATTTTGTTTTTGTTTGTTTTTGTTTTTTTACTGTAAAATTTATTTTAAGTTTTTATTTATTTATTTGAAGAGTCCAATATTGCTTTTAAAATTAAAAGGTTTAAAGAAATTTTAAAATTTTAAAATCTAAAATAAACTGCAAAATGTTTCATACGGTGTACACTTTTCTTTTGACGCTCCGTAGGTTTTTTAAAATTCACAATTTTTCGTATCAATGGTCCAATACAAAAAACCCCTTTTTTTTTTTTTTAATATCATAAAATTTAAATTTTTTTTACCAAATTTTTATGGGTATTAATACAAATTTAAAAGTACTTAATGTGGTGAAATGCCCTGTACTATCAATCTTGTACTTTATTTTTTCAATCACAACTTTTTTTTCCCCAAAATTCATTCCCTTTAAAAATAAAACGCAACTTTTTTGTTTTTCCATTTTTTTAATTCATTCCAAGTTTTGAATTAATTTATTTCTTTTGTAATCTTTGACTCCACTTAAAAAAAAAAACCGCAACAGTAACAAAAAATTTTTATTGGGGTGGTAATTGAATGGCAGGTCAAACAACCGATATTATTAAAATGAATATTTAACAATTGAAAGCTACTAAAACGCCCCCATCTAGCAGACCTTTTTGAAGTAATTCCAAAGGACAATGTCTCCAAAAATTGTAATAGATTCGTTTTGTTCATTATGTACGATTAAATTGGTTACTCATTTAAACGAATTGAAAATTTATGTACGTAAAAAATGTTTAAAAATATTGCAGAACTGTTTAGCAAGGTTTATATTGCAATTTTTTATATGTAGAGGATAAAAACAGCAATCGCCTACGTTTTCAAATCGAATTTAACCATCACCCGTAGAGGCCTCAATTAGCATTAAATCGCAACGCATAGGTTTTTACTTTTATTTTTCTCACAGTAAGGGGCCGCCGAAAAAAAAGTGGATTTTATATATTTTTATTTATTATTACTAAATATTTACTTGTATAGATAACATTTAAAATTTTAAATTTTTAAGTAGTTTTTCCATATAAAAAATTATAGAAAACATTTAAATTGATTTTTTGTACTGCTTCACTTTTTTTTTTTTTTTAAAAGCTAGATACCCCTATACTCTCATAAAATTAAAATTACATTTTTCCCTTTTGTTTTTTTATTTCCCATATTTAAAGAATCTGGGTTTAAAATGGGAAAAATTTGTAAAAGTTACCAATAACGTTTAAACATTGGAGTGATTCAATAATAAATGCAAAAAAATTCAATTTCTTTTTTAAAACAGCTGGGTTTAAACCATGACTCTATCCACAAGAAAAACTATCTTTTAGGGGATATAACCTTGATAAATCATTAAATCACGTTTAGCTAATATAGAAAAATTATGCTATATGAATAAATGTGTAATATTTCTGGCTCCTAACACCACTAACATCAATTTTGCAATACTCTAGCGTGTAAAACAAATATATTTTTTTAAAAATATTCTAAAAGGTAATTAGTAACACAATACCTATTACAGAATGATTTAATTCCCTTTTTAATTTAGATGTGGGAATTATTCATGTTATACAACCTCACTTGGGATTTTAAGCGGCAAAAGAAACTTTTAAAGCCCTTAATAAATAATGATGAATGTTTTAAAGAAAGGAAGGGAAGGGTTTTGAAATTATTTTCCCCCTGCTTTGATTTTATGAACGAAAGTGGAAAAAAAGGAAAAAACAGTGGTTTTTGGGAACTGGCCCCCGCAATTGGAAAAATAAACCCCACGTAATCTTAAAAAAGGGGAAAAAATTTTTGTTCCGGTTTTCCGGTCTGGTCGTTACTTTATAAAAAATACTGGCAAGATTTGTCGGTGTCGTTGGGGCTGTGTACCGTTTTCATTCTGAGGGGAAATAACAGATAGGAGCTCAAAGATTAAGGGAAAATTTAATTAAAAAATTAAATCCTCATTTTTCCCAAAGACGTCTTGTGTATATATGGTTTTAAATATTTATTGCCCCTTTAAAATTTAAAGGAAAATAGTATAAACGCATTTTGATTTCCCCTTCTAAAAGATTTTTTTTTTAATTTTGCAAAAAATAAATAAAAACCCCTACCAAATTTTTTAAATTTGTGCCTGCCACAAATAAAAATTTTTGTTTTAGTTTTAAAAAACCCGCGAGAGATGAGTAACTACTCACACCCTTGTGAAAGGTACCAATGAAAACATTTACTGTGCAACAGTAAACAAAGCAAACATCTAGTCACATGTTATTGTTATTTTTCATTTTAAACACTTTTATTTTAATAACTAAAAAGCTTTTAAAATTTTTAGTAAAATTTTCCAATGTAAATTTTAACATCTTCGATTTTTCGTTAACACTTTTAAATAAACCTTTTCTCAGGTTTTTTCGTTCTAAAGTGATAATTATCCAAAATTAAATACCCCTATTTCTTTCCTTTCCATTCATCACAGCTGCAAAAAAACCACGCGCAGAGATAATAAAAAATATTATTTTCTTGAAAAAATATCCTATTCACGAAAATATTTTTATTTCAAACTATAAAAATTATAAGAAAGGAAAATAATTTTCTTGAAATTTATTTGGTTTAAATAAATTTTTCTTAGGGTTACAAAATCCAAAACAAAAAAAATGTTTTTTTCAATTAAATCATTTATTTTAATTTTTAAGGAAATATTAATTAAAGGTGGGAAAACAAAATGGTACAGATCTCACAAAGTTCTATGAGAAATTAGGCGACCTTTTTCGGTTCAAAAAACACATCAGGCCACACAAGGATATCAAATAAAAAATATTGCAAAAATAAAAAAAAACCCAAAAAGTTAATAATTAAAATTAGAAAAAAGGGGAAAATGAGCAAATGATGTTTTTTTTATGGGTTTTTTTATACGCATAATTAAATTATTTCTTTAATAATTTTTTTTAAATTTGAATTATTTTTATGTATTTTTAATAATTTTAATTTTTTTAATTTATTTTCCCTTTTATTATTATTATTTTTTATTTAAAAAAAAAAACTATAGTTAGAAACCCCGGAAAATAGAATACGAAAAGAAAATTACATTAACCGGGTATCTTTTGTAAAGTTTTATAAACATCGTACTTTAAAAGTTGTATCAACGATGGGTATCCATCTATTTTTTGGGTTTTTCTTTTTCCTAATTTCAGGATGGTATGACTAAACTACTGGCTTTACGTGGCGCCAGGAAATATTTTCAGTTGCTGGTTTTTGAAATTTGGGGGCAAAATTTAGAGATGTAAGGGGCATGTGGCCAGAGAAAGAAGCCTTAATGTTTTTTCTCTTCCCATTTTTTTTTGGGCGGTAGTGATTCCATAAATCCCATGACTATATTTTTAGCTTATCTTGGCTATTGTTTTTTGGCACTTTTTTCATGTGTAAATTCTACATAAGTTCATTTTTTGTTGAACTTATTCTATAGAAAAACCTTTACTTTGCCTTTTTGAAACACAAGCAATGTAATAATTTACGAATATGTACGAAATGTCACATTTTAAAAAGTGCCAAAAAAATTTAGTTTTGTAATATGCTTTCAAAATTAAAAAGTAAAAAATGTTTATTTTGGGGAAAAAATTTAAAACTATTGATTTATGAAAAAATACCAAAACCTTTCGGGAAATTAAAAAATTTTACTACCCTAAGAAAACATTGTTTGGTAAAGAAATACAATTTTTCATTAAAATGTTATCTTTTTAAGCGGAAAAAAAAAAAAACGCTAAGAAAATATTTTTTTTGATTTAAACTTTTTGTATTGCGGAAAATTAAAAGTAATTGTCTTGAATTAAGGGGCATTTTTGTTACAATTAAACTTTTTTTGGTGTGTTTTTATTCAACTTTTGTTGTCAGGGTTTTAGGGAAAAAATGGAAAAAAATTTTTTTTTTGGGTTTCAAAAAAATTGTCTATTACTCTAAAAGTAAAAATTTGGGGCTTTTTGGGTTTCATTGACCGTAATCTGTTTTTTTTAATTTTTTTCGAGAACGTGTTCGACTACGGTATGGCGGGAATTGTCAAAATAATTTAAAAAACTTACATATTTTGGGGGAACTTTGACAAAACCAAATAATTTTTTATTTTAAAATAAAATCTCGAGCTTTTTACAGAGGGAAATTTTTCGTTTTGTTTTTTAACAGGACGAAAGTAGAATTTCTCCGCAAATTAAAAATTTATTTTTTTAATGCTGGGTCTTTTAAACTTTTAAGGAACAGGCCCTGGTTTGAGTGCTTAACAAGTCAAAAATACGTTTTATTTTTTATTTTAGTACTTAGATAATTTTACGTTTTGAAGAGTTCTTTGAACAAAATTTTAAAAATAGTTGAAGAATAAGGGGTTTACCGGGTTTGTAAAAATAATTTTATATTCAAGTAGAAAAAAGATTTCCAAAAAAATTCACTTGATGTAATTATAACCTTTAATTACAACCTTCTAACATTTTCAAAGATTTTTTTATTAGTTCATTCACTTCCCCCTAAATTTTTAAATTTTTACTTTGGTTTTTTTTTCCATTTTGTAATTTTTCTTTTAGCTGGCCTGATGATGTGTTTTTTGAACACAAATGGGCGCCAATTTCTCAAAAAACTGTGAGATCTGGACCATTTTTTCATTCCTATCTTTAATTAACTTTTCTTAATAAAATAAATGATTTACTTGGTTTTCTTGATTTTCTAACCCCAAAAAATATTTTTTTAAAGAAAATAATCGTTCGTCGCGCCATAATAAAGGGCTAATAATAAAAAAAATAAACAAAATTTAATATTGTAAGGCTGGAAACACTCCCCTTTTAAGCAGCGAAATCAAAGGGGTGGCGGATTGCTTGGAAAAACCGAACTGAGAAGTAGAAGCACCATCATCAGTATTTATAACCCCGTGGGTAAGAAACAAAAAAATTGATAACATTAGAATGTTTCAATGTTGTCCTCGTGGGCCCGGTTCGCATGGTGGGAAAAAATTATTTATTTTGGGGAAAGATCGTTCGAATCTACCAGTAATACATGATGATTAAAATAACTTTGAACTCAATTATGGATTTGTCAAATACCCATTACAAATTTGTGTAAGGATAAAAAAGGAATCTTTCCCTCTAACACAATCTCCAACTTTTTTTTAAAACCGAATTTTTTTGCGCATCTTAGTGCGTGCAGGGGATGTACTTCTCCCTATTTCAGTGGCTTCACTAACGACAACCTCTATTTTTAAAATTTTTTCAGTGCGTCATGTACTTTATAGTAGCTATGAATACTTTTTAAAACTGTTTCAACAGAAGTACTTGAAATTTTTACTGGCTCTCCTTAAAAGCTGCACTTTGGCAGGGTTGAATTGTAAATAACGGCTTTTTTTTTTTGAAAGTTCAGCATAATAAAAAGGTTTCCCAACCAGGTTCCCCAACTGAAGAATCGGCGTGGTGGGTTTAGAATACCGGACCTTTCGTGAAATGTTCGAAGACTTTTGGAGATTTGAGAAAACTTTTTTTTACTTGATATTATTCCTTTTGTCGGGATACATTGTCTAATAGTTTGTGCCCCCAAAATGAAAGCATGCACTTTACAAGTTTCATGTTTAAAAAAGTCGAACCGTGTTTTTTTTTTTTAAAAAAAGGCCTACCGCACGCTTGTCGCTGCCCATCGCCCCTAAAACACAAATACGTGTTGAACTTGAAAAATTTTTTTAAAGTTAAGTATCACAGTCGAATTGCTGCACTAGTACAACCCTTTTAAACTTTTTGCTAAAATAGTAACAGTGGAAATGTGGGGTTTTTTTTGACCATACACGAAAATAACATTTATAATAGAATTTTTTTTTACAACTTTTGCTCTCAACAAACCAAAACAATATTTTTTTTTAAAGTAAATAATTTTATTTTTCCACCTTTTGCGTAAAAATAAAAAAATGCTTTCGTGCTGTTGCCGTGTTGGCAACTTTAACTCCGGTTGTATTGTTTCCAAAATTTTTAAACGTTTCTTATCCAATGTTAAGTGACAAATTACATGTTACGTCCCTAGAGTAAATCAAATAAACTTTTATTTTTACGCGCCGTTTTTTTTTTTTTTTTTTTTTTTTTTTTTTTTTTTTTTTTTTTTTTTTTTTTTTTTTTTTTTTTTTTTTTTTTTTATTTCTGTGTTTTGCACATTTACATGCTTCCACGTCGTACTTTTCCGCACATCAAATTTTCCCCCGCACACTTTACAAACTATTTTTAACCCGGTACAACAAAAACTGGAAACTCAAGTAAAGTTTTTTATTTTTTCACAAAGGGCGTTTGTTTTGCCTTGTCACACTGGCTTTTTTTTTTAAAAATTTTTTTAAAAAACTGTATTCCCCTCGCCTGATTTAATTAAATTTTCGAATTTTTAACTCATTGCCACCCGGCCCGATGTTTACGCATCGCATCGACAGGTGGGCCGGATTCCTTGGCTCCCAATGTTACGGGTAAAATTGGAAGGACACGTTATCTTACCTTATTATTAATCCCCAAAAAAAATTTCAAAGGGAAATTATTTTCTCATATTTAATTTTATAATCTTGGGAAAAAAAAAATATTTTCTTGAAAAAGAATGATTTTTGCAAGAGAATCATTTTCGAGCAAAGGAAACCCTTTTTTTTGGTCACTAGTAAATTGTATTTATTTTCCCTGTTATAAACCTGTTATATATTAAAAAAACTTGATTGCCCAACCTTTATATTAAGCTGCTGGGGTTTTTCGAGACTATATTTTCCCCCAATAAAAAAAAACGACAACTTAATTTTTTGAGGGCCCCCCTCTAACTTTGTCGAACCCCACATTTGTTTTGTTACGCCACTATTATGTACATATTTTGTGTAATTTTTTAACCGACTTTTTTAGCTTATTTTTAAATTTGCGACCAAATTTGGCAACTACAAAATACCAATGAAAAACTGCGTAGAAAGGGTTTTTATACACTTAGTATTATGGTAAAAAAATAAAAATAATATACAGCGTTTAACATCTATGCAGAATTCTGGGGAAAAATTTTTTAGCATATAATCAGTTTTTTTGGTTTTTAATTGATTTTTAATAACATACGTGACCTGAACCCCTCATGCTATTTAGGGCGTCAATCGCGCAATAGCGAAAACTTGACTCATCGACTAAAAAGGTCCCCCTCACTTATTAAACGCGTATTAATCTCGGCGATTTATGACAGAATTTTCATTACTTCGGGGTGACGAATTTTTGCAAGAAGGGGGAAAAATGTTCAAAACGGATGTCATCGCTCCCGGGGTACGTTGTAACGAAGAATCCGGGGGGAAAAAAAAGGGAAAAAATCTACGATGCGGTGTATCGTACACATAGACGTATTAAAAAAGTAAGACAAATTTTGGCGATTCCAGCTTTTCTTTTGTTTCAACCCCATTCGTACAATATTTTCTTTTTAATGCGGGTACCTACGGCGTGACTCATATCGTGGCGAATTGAATGCACGATTCGCGGACGAAGTTTTGTCCGGGGAAGCAATTCTTTGCGGCAATGAAGTCAATTACTAAAGTTCCTGCTACAATGTATTTTTGTGCATACAATACTCCTTCTAAAATATGGACTGCATTATTGAAAACCCCAAAACTGCTGCTAAGACGGGTTTAAAATGAATTAAAAACCCAAATTTTATCAAATAGAGACGGGGGTAGAAATTTAGAATCAAAATTGTAGTTTTAAAGCTACCAATTCCGTGTCAAAGCCTATAAATTAGTAAGCGATTTTCAGAAATGAATTTGTCATTTGAATTGTATTTATTTGTACTTTAAGTTATTTTACAGTTTTAGGTAATTGAAATAATTGCAAGTAGGGGGGGATCCTAGCTCCTACAATAAAGGGGTTTTTAGGTATTTATGTAAAAAAAAAAGTTTTGTCGTGACAACCACTGTCACAAAGCAATTGCTTATTTGGTTTTTGTCTCAAAATAAAACCGGGGGGGTCGATCTTAACGTACTTCAATCGAGTTGAAATAAAAAATGGGAGAATTCGGGGAATTTCCCCGGACTCGTGTACATACTAGAAAAAAATAGTTTTAAAACAATGTAAAAGCGGAAAAGATTAGTCTGGGCAAAAAAAGCGGGAACATCAGAGCGTAGTATGTGGGGCGGGGTCGCCGATTATTTATTTCCCGCCATCACAGCGACAGAAAATAAATCGATGCTGTTCGAGTAGTTTTGTAATTTTGTAGGCGTCGTAATTATTTTTGTAATTTACCTTATGTTTGGTTTAAAAAAGTCGCAGTTTTGGTACGTCCCCAAAAAAAGCCCAATGGCGGACACGCTAAAAAAATTTATAGGGGACAGCCGGGTTTGTTTTTTTGGCGTAAAATTCATTTTAGTTTGTAAAATCCCTTTTTGTGTGGGGCCAGAAGCCATTGTCAACGTCACTCGAAAGCAAACAGCTTCTTCTGCAAAAAAAAGGCAACGGGCCAAGACAAAATTTACATTTTATTTATGTGTTTATCTTATTTATGGGAAACATCTTTCGTTTTACTCACAGAGAACATTTTTCTCTTTTGGAATAAAATGCGGGCTGTAAAATTACCCCAATCTGACATCGATACGAAAACCCCTGCCATTTGGGGTCGGAACATATAGAAAAAAGAATGAAACGGAATTGAAAGATAAAAAAAAAAGTGGTTGTGTGGGGGGACAAAAAAAAAAAAACAGAAAAAAATCCCAAAAAAAAATTTTGTTGTTAATGTAAAGGTACTACAAAGGAAGCACAAACCCACCGTCATCCTCCTTCTTGCTTCCAAAGAGTTATAAAATTTTACTGCCTATATTTAAAAAGGTGGTGTTGAACTCATTGAACAAATTTGTTTCAACAAGAAATTTTAATGTTTAGATGATGGTTTTCCCCAAACTACGTTCTTTTGGGCCCATTCTTAAGAACACGTGGTAACTTCTACATGTAACGTGTAAAATCCGTACTATAAACTTGCGGCACAAACGATTCCACATGTTTTCCACGGTAAAAAGCTTGATTGCTAGTAAAAAAGGGAGTGTTTTCTAAAGTCCCCAAAGTCCCCTATTTTCACAAAATGTTCCTGATTTTCCGAACCACCCAGCCGAGTTACACGTTGGGGACATGGGTTGCAGGCTGCGTTTTACTACAACAAATATTTTGATCAAGTAAAGAAGATAGTTTTTAAAATTCAATCCGACAGAAGCTGCAGCAATCAAGAAAAGCCAGGAAATATTTCAAGATAGTCAGGTTAAAAGAGATTTACAAACTATTCACAACAATTACTTTCGGACTAGCGGAGGGAATAGAAAAATTACAAAATGTTTCGATATCGCTAGTGGATTCTGTTCAAATTGTGAATGATGTTCACGCATAGTTATGCGCTGTAGAATGCGAAACAAATTGGTGTGTAATACGAGAATTTCAAAGTGTTTTAGAGAAAGACTCCGATTTTCTTATATTAAGACAAATTTGTGAAGGTGCGTGTGAAGATGCATTAAGTTGTTTCAAAGATTATTTTAAATATGCAAATATAACATCGCTAGATGTCGAACGGTCGTTTTCGGCATTAAAAACACATTTATTCCGCACGTCGTACTCACTTGAGTGAAACAGCTGTGGAAACATATCTAATGATCAACTATTTCACAGATGTTATCCAGTTAAACGGTAAGTCTTTTAAGCACGTTTTTTATAATTTATTTCTTACCTTCTATTTTTATGTGTAAACTTTTATGCGCTCGCCACGCCTCTGGCTGTTACCGACATATTTGCCCAGGTTAATGATGACAGTTGCTGATGAACCTTGAAATGATATGTATAGACACATGTAGTGGCAAATCAATGAAAAAAGAGCAATTGGGTGTTAATGAATCTTATGAAAGGATTAGCCACACTACGTATATCGTCGAAACTCCTTCCTTTGGTTAGATCCGTAGATCCACCATGAGATTATTGTGTATAGATTGAACAGTGACTTTGTTGTGGGCTGTGAGCCTTTCTTTGTAGAGTGGTCGGACAAGCTGAAAACATTTTTGAACACAAAATTACATATTACTTTTACAATAATTTTTTAGACAATGTTTTTACAAAATATCCATATAAAAAACATCTAACCATTTCAAAATCCACGAACACCGGATTTTCTAAAGTTCGCATAACATTAATAACATCACACAAATATTCGACAGAGCAACACCACAGACGCACACATAGACCAACCTCCCTCGCTTTGTTCTTTGGAATTTTTCAATTTTCATATCCTTTAGTGAATTTTCAGCGAGACTTCTTTCGATAGAATAGGACAGTACAAAGTAAACCGAAGTCAAATTCTAAATCAACTTATTGTCTGCAGCGGTAGTAGGATGAGTTTCCGACGTAGAAGGGGCTGGGGCATGAAACACGACGAACATCGCTCGATGGTTTTTAACGCTCGAGGTGGTCTTTCTTGCGCTCTTCGATCCGCGGAAAGGATATCTGTATGCGGGATGCAAGCCCTTCGAGGATTGTTTCTAAATTGAATCCGACCGCTAGCAGGACGGCCTTCGTGTTTATCTTTGGGTCTTTTGTTTTCTTACTGTTTAATTTTCGGCCAATTACTTGAAATGTTTTGATCGGCGTGCCCCGTGAAGGGTTTTTAATATGGAAATACGACTATATTGTTAGCTACAATATTACTTGTTCAAAAGCAGACATCGTCCCCAAATTTGAAATGTAGAGAAGAGAGTCTGGAGAAATTTCCGTGTTATTTACATTTGTTCAGAGTTTCCATTCTATTAAAGTGGTTTGAATTGTTTTATAACAATATTGTTTCCTGTGTAAATTAACATAGCAAATCATTCTATGAAATGTACAATGATGTTTTCAAACTACCCATCCGAGTACCAAACAAGTAGCACATAGAGAATACTTACATATTAGTAAACTAACAATAGTAGGTATGGTGACGACTTAGCGTGGGAAAAAACCGGAAGTAAGTAGCAAATTCCGAGAAGCGGCTCCTTTGTTGTGGTTAGAGTTCTGAACCTGTTCTAGGAGTTGCTTAAGCTTTCCGGGAGCTGTTTAACCTGAGGGACATGGTGATGAAAATGACACTCGCTAGCTGCAAAATAAGAAAAGTCAGAAGATAGGAAACACAGTGTACAGCATGTACAAACTTTTGGCTACAATTTCTAGCAGCCACTACTGTATGAATTGCTTTGCTTAGAATTAATTGAGGGTGACCTACAGCCTATCACACTGCAACTTTTTCAGATCGATTCTTCTTCCGCTTTACAGAAACTACATATTATTTTCACTGTCAGATCTAGATTTTTCATATACTATCCGATTGGCATACCTACTATTGTTTTGATGAAGTTTACTATTGCTGTCTAGTAGGTCGGCGGTAAATTCAGGCTTACATCCGTATTTAGTATAGCATTATTTAGCCTATCTCTGACCTGGAATGTTTTTCCACTTCTTTTCTTTCCATTATTTAATAACTGTTTTAAACTATCTCCCACAGAGAACCACGAGTTGATCCACAGCAATTAAAGGGCCCCCTCAGACTATTTGTCTACTTAGCACGACTAGCCAGTCTATTCAGATACTTTACTTGAAGCAAATATTCACGAGATTCCGACACGTATGTATGATTAGGAGCGGTCATGTTTTACTTCCTTGTCAGTTTGCACCCTACTCTTATTTTTACATGAATTGGTGAACAGGTTATGTTTTCGAGTGACATGTAACTTACACAGTAGGGCGGTCCTTATTTTACAAGTTGAAGTTATTTTATGCAGGACCTTCTGAGTTGGTTTGTTTATATAAATAAATGATTCCTGCAAAATTTAAAACTAATCGATAAAAAACAAACCGTGTCCCATGCGGCTCAAAAGGTGCCAAAAAGAACGGTTACATACGAGCTGCCGCGGGCAATTCCAGCGTAAGCTCTATTTCTTGCTTCTGAGCGTACCAGAACAAGTTGGACAACTCGTTCGATTACACTGCAAAGTTTTAAAGCTTGTTCTTCGATAAAGTTGACGTCACTTTTGGTGAAATCGAAAATACAATTGAAATGTCGATAACGGCAAAATTAATTCACAAAAAATAGAAATCGACCTATCTTTTCTAAAAACGCTAGCTTCTGTCGTTCAACAGTTAACATGGGGGCGGGGACACTTTAGGACCTCACTGTATATGTTAAATTGTATTGAAATGCATAAAATGAAATTTTGATTATTTTTTCTGGTTATAGAACGGATTATTTGTACTTTCTTAATTTTTTAATTCTTAATTTATGAAAATTTGATTTCAGTTACGAAATTTTGAATTACGAAATGATTTGTGGAATTAATTAATTCCGTAAACGAGGCCCCTTGTACATCATAAACTAACGGTAACAATACTAAGACTCTTTTAGTGACCCTTTGTGTATGTACTTTTTGTATACACCCAAACAATTATTCAACACATTTCTACCGTAAACAACTTACCTTTTTCTCGTGCTGTAGTGAAGTACTCATAAAAACTCCTCGCAAAACAGTGACTGGTAGGCTATAAACGTATCAGTTCGATTTTAGCTGTCATTAACTGCAAGCGTTAATCGTTTTAAAACAATAATTACCTGCAATAAATGCAATTATTTACATATGCAACGTATATGCGTTATTATAACCACAGGTTACGGGCACCAAAGATGAGGGATTATTAATGTACGAACTTGGCGCGCCGTGCACTAGACAGTTGGTATACTTGCTGTCGTAATTTACGCTAGATTGTTCATAAACAATTACTTGAGGCAGGCAAGTACAGGTGTAATATTTATTCGCTTAACCGAATTAATGTCACTCTGAAATTTACACCATTAACCCTTGTGAGAAGATATGCAAGATATGATTGTCTCTTTTATATCTTCAGCGTTCGCCCCATACATCCTTTATATTCTTCATTAATATTTCCTTTGTAGGGTTTTCTCTTTCATATACCTTACTTTTTAGTCGATTCCATACGTTCTCGATGGGATTGAGGTCCGGTGAATTTTCGGGCCAACGTAAAAGAGGTATGTGATTGTCTTCAAAGAATTTCTTAACCTTTTTTGCCACTTGGCAGGAGCATTATCTTACATAAATATACACCCTCTCGGTATGCGAACGTCCTGGCTTAAAATACGGTAATAACGTGTTTTTTAACACATTTATGTGCTGCTCTTGATGCATTGTACCTTCTACAAAATACAAGGGCCGGGTCCGTCTCTACCAATCACTCCCCAAATCATTACCGGCGGAGGGTTTTTATAGTTCGAAGAACCGTGAACTCTGTGGACGTGTGCCAGGTCGTCTACGAACAAATTGTGCTCGCTGCACTAACACACAGAGCGACCACTCGTCACTAAAGAAAACCTATTAAATAATGCAAACATTAATTCAGTAAAATCATGTTAAGTTATTCACTTTTTTCCAATTCTCGTCTGTGAAATGTCGATATTCTCTTGCAAAGTTGAGGCGAGCAGGTAAAAGGGTTGATTTATGACATGTTTCAAATAATATGGCCAGTTTACTGTATATACGCTTTTCACATATAAATAATGAGTATACCATATACAAAGTGTCTTAAGTCTTGGCTAAATTATTTTAACGTACGCCATCACTCCTTATGTAAAAGTCATTTTAACCTCTGCAGATTGCAGATCTGACATTCTTAAAGTTTTCTACACCCGTTGACACAATATTTACATCATAGTACACGTTAAAGCTTGTGTACGCTATAAGAATATATTTACTTTATTCGTTATTAAAAAAAACTACAACGCGAAATCGCTATCATTTTCGCCATCTTGAGTGACGTTCAGCTAGATTCCGGTCCGGAAACCTGTCAGAATGGTCCTTTTTCTGTCCCATTTTCAATTCTCTAGCGGCTTATATATCCTTTAATCCCCTTTCGTTGTTTCCCAGCGTTTTTATTAGGTAAATATATCTTTAGCTAACGATATTCCGGGGGAGCGGCTAAATAATTTCTTTTCTCTCCATTTCCTTCAGGTCCAAAATGTTCGTTTTTAATGTTTTTTTCTTACAAACACGTAAAAAATAGTTCTCTGGTCTTTACAAGCATTTTCCAAATTAAATACCACTTATTAATAAAGTAGTCAAGCCCGGTAGGGTACCGAACTCGTTAATGCAAAGTCCTTAATCGTGAGACTTTAGGTCGCGAACCCCGTATTGCATATTACAGGCGCTAATATGGGTATGTTTTAAAGAAAAATTTTAGTTTATTAAAAATTTTTTGTGGAACAAACATTGTCTATATGAAACGTGTATCGTAATTGGTCGCGCAAATGTTATCGGTAGCAAAGGAACGAAGAAAGGTCAATACAATCTGTCCTCTTTAGTTCGAGTCGCCTTTGGGTGAAGACGTATTTGGCTAAATGATTTATTCTCAAAACAAATTCAAGTGTTGTAGTGTTAAAATTTAATTTCATAACCGGGGTTAATTCAAGTTTGGTTATTCAGAAGAACGCAGGGTTCTGTTACGTGACGCTCTGACATAGGGGAGTCGCGTAAACGTCAAATTTTGAGGTTAGTTTTTTTATTCCATCAATTTATTTCCATCAACAATATTATTTTGTAATTTACTTTTTGAAATTGCTGAAATAGTATCTAGGGATCCACTGCCTAGAGAGTACCTTTTAATTTAAAAAATTATGTCTTAGTTATCTAACATTACGTACATAAATATTAAAAATAAGTTATATGTTACTATTAATTTAGGCAGTGAACTCCATAAAAGTATATTTTATTGGAAATTGTATGTATTACTTGCCGGGTCTCTAATGAAGCCAATTTTTTATGTACACCATGGTTTGTAGAGGTTAAAATAAATTGTTTACATAGCTCTTATAATAAATTATCTCACGAAACCCAGTTCTGCAGAATTGCAATGCACAATACGTCATCATACATGCATTAGCATCTTATTGACTGTTTCATAAAGTAAGTCACGGCCACCGTGTTATTGCTGTTTCTATATTTACTCTTTTAGATTCTGATATTACATTTCATCGTAGTTTGCTGTTTCTATCAACACTATGTAATTTTTGTTATTACGAATCTTATGTAAATATGTTCTCCAGTTTTCGAAAATGAACTTTTATTTGGCGTGTAAAGTATATGCTACAATAATTTCCTCTAAAACTGGGACACCCTGTATAGTTCAAATACTCTACATTAGTTCCCTGTATTATTAATTACCCGACAAAGTAGAGTTAGACGTATCTACCATGCACTTTACAATGTATCGAGCAGATGTGTTCATATACAAATTAGTATAATGGCATGGGCAAAGAAACGCGTTTTTTTACGCATCCTTAATAAAAGTAAAATTCGAATTCCACATTAGGATAATCTAACAACTGTCAGCTGAAGCATTTCTCAAGATTACTACTTTTATTCATAACTAGAGTTGCTCGTCTTGTCACTCACGCAGTGGCGTGATCCTGGTACGGTGGGCAGCTCGAAGAGAACAAACAGTCAGTTATTGGCGAATATTTAAATTTTAAAAGCGCATATAGAGTATGCTATGAAGAAGACATCTACGAAGTGTAACAGTTCACTCTTTAAGTAGATAATATTGATATATGATCGTTACACTTCCATTAAAATTGTGGTAGTCGTATTAAATTTAGGCCCGATCTTTTAAGTTATTTTTTAAGTCCTTTATACCAAAAAGTAATATTAGATTAAAAGTCAGATTAATCTCACTTTTAAAGAAATCCGTCTTTTATATGGTATAAAACTTATTTTTAGTTAAAAGGCGTATAATATCAATTTAAAGTAGGTTGGTAACTGTAAATTGTCAAACGCGTGCGCCAACAGAAAAGAGATTGACGGTATACGTGTTAATTCTGGGAGCGATAGCTACGGTGTGTGATTATTTTGTTCTTATAATTTGTGTTATAACCTGACTTCGTCACGTCACTTCATAGTATGTACCTTCATATTGCAACACAGGCGAAAACGATTTATTTGAAAAATTGAGAACACAATTACTGAAAGACGGAAAAAAAAACATTCAATAAATTTTACAGAGTTACTTATATACTTATTTACGGATATAAAAAGTCGTTTGCATATTCAAATAGACACACTACTTATAAGTATTGTAGTTAGTTACTTTCTCACGAGCAAGTGTTGTTCAATTTCTTATAAAATATTCCGAACCGAAATCTTTTGATAGTTAAAAACGCCTAATAGATTCTTTGTCATTCCAAACATTCATGTGATTTTATGTTCTTCATCAATTATTAAATACACTTTATTATTACTGCACAACAAACTTTTACACTACTGTCACAACTGCGATGAACGAGCGACCTGTTTTGATGATTAGAGTTGGCCATGCGCGCCAATGGCCAGCGGCGATGTTTCGATTAGGCCTCGGATTCCACTAGAGCTATTGTGTGTAGATGTTTGCAGTCGTAAATACTTTCGCGTAGTTGTTAAATAAAAATAAAATAATGTGTGCTCAAACACTTACCATTTTAAGAGCCCTCCGTGAAATCGCAAAGTGAATAATGCCTGTTAAATATCTGCAACGTTAGATATGTTTCAACAGTTGTTTCGACAGATCGAGTGCGGCGCGAGGAACAAATGTGTTTATATGCAGAGAACGAACGTTCTACATCTAGTGACGTTATATTTGCGTAATTAAAATATTCTTTGAAACAGCTTAACGGTTCTGTTGACGCACCTTCACAAATGTGTCTTAATGTGCCAAAATCAGAATCTTTCTCTAAACCACTTTCATATTTTTCTAGAACACAAACATTTTTTGCGTCTTCTATCGTGCATAGCTGTGCGTGAACATGTTGCACTATTTGCACAGATTCCACTAACGACATCGAAGGATCTTGTAACTTTTCTATTGCCTCCGCTAGTCCGAAGTAATTGTTGTGAATTATTTTTAAATCCGTTTTAACCCGACTATTTTGAAATTTCGACTGGCTTTTCTTAATAGCGGCAGCTTCCTTTGGATCGGATTGTAAAACCACGTTCTTAATATTCTCATAATATTTATGATAATAAAACGCGGCCTGCAACCATGTTCCCCAACGTGTAAGAATAAGTTCTGGTGGCTTAGGTATACGGGGGCACAGTCTGTGAAATTCGCGAATAAGTTTCGGGGATTTGATAAGCACTGCTTTTGTATGCGCTATTGAAGCGTCTACCTCAGGATAACATTTTCTGATACCATCTACCACAAGATTGAGAGCATGAATTTTACACGTAATGAGTAACAAGTTAACAGAATGCTTTTTAAAAGGCCGGCCTACAGAAACCATGTTAGCGGCACCGTCACTCATAAACATCAACAGTTGGTTTGTTGAAAGTTCATACTTTTCCAATGTATTTAACATTAACTTTGAAATTACTTCGGCAGTACACTGTTGTACTCGTCTGAAAGCTAATAGAATTGAAGGTGACGATTAATGTGGTTCCATTGTACGTACCATTACATTAACCACAGAATGTTTTTTACGATCTGTTGTTTCGTCCACACATAACCACAGTCTTTTATCTTTCAACTCCGATTTAATTCTTTTTTCAACATATTCACGAGCAGATGGCACTATCCTTCGTACCGATGTCCGACTTGGTAATTTGTACTCCGAATAGTTATTCCAAAACAAGACAAACGCTTCCTTGTCTATTAAATTAAACGGTATATTACATACAATAAAAGTAACACATAAGTAACACATAAATTAAATATAAATTTGTCTCGTGTGCAAGTTTTTTTTGAAGCATGTTCACTGTTTACGTGCCGTAGACAGTCCCGGGACATTACATACTACACATTCAATTTTAGCACCATCATTGGTCCGCCTTGGGTCGTTTGCGCGACATACGTAATATTTCTAAGCAACATGTACTGCGCTAATGGAAGGTCGAAGCTACACTGAGGCTTGTATGTAACCGTATAGATACGACGCAGCTGCCAGTTGGCGCGCGTGGCCAACTCTATTGATGATGGAGTTGTTCATTGTAAGAAGTTGGTACCCGTAAATTACAAGCCAGTTAAAGTTTCTTTTAGTAAAATTATCACTTAAAAGGTAGTTAAAAGACGAATTTTTCAGTAATAAGGCCCGGTCTAACTTGTTTTTAAAGTCCTTTTTAACAAAAAGTAATATCAAATTAAAAATCAGATTAATCTGACTAAAAAATGCATCTTTTATATGGTATAAAACTTGTTTTCAGTTAAAAGGCATATAATATCAATTTAAAGTAGGTTGGCAACTGTAAATTGTCAAACGCATGCGCCCATAGAAAAGAGATAGACGGTATATGTGTTAAATCTGAGAACGATAGCTGCGGAATGTGACTGTTTTGTTCTTATAATTTGTATTGTAACCTCACTTCGTCACGTTACTTCATATTGCCACATAACCGAATACGATTTTTATTTTATTTGAAAAATGTCGAACACAATTACTGAGAGACGGACAAGAAAACGTTCAAAGAATTCTACAGAGTTACTTATTTAGTTATTTACGGATCTAAAAAGTCGTTTGCATATTCAAATAGACACACCATCTATAAGTAAAATAACTAGTTATTTTCGCGGAGCGCGTATTGATCAATTTCTTGTAAAATATTCCGAACCGAAATCTTTGATAGTCGAAAACGTCTAATAAATTCATTGTCATCCCAAACATTCATGCAATTGCTTCAAAGTAAAGTATGTATATGTTTCCTCGCAGGATTTACCAATTCTGCAAGCTCTACTAAATCCGCTTCAATCAAAATTTGACGTTCTTCATCAATTAATTAACTACATTTTATTTTTACTGCTCACCAAACTATTACAGTACTGTCACAAGTCACAACTGCAATGAGCTACCAATTTTGATGATGGAGTTGAGGTTAGAATCTTCATTGTAAGAAGTTAAAATGCAGTTTATGGTACCCGTAAGTTACAAGCCAAAGTTCCTTTTAGTAAAGTTATCACTTGAAAGGTAGTTGAAAGACGAATTTTTCAGTAACAAAGCAGATAAATCTCCAAGAAACTTTAAAAGTAAGTTAAAAGACCAGGCCTCAAACACAACGATGTAAAGGTTAAATGAGAAAGTTTACTTAGTGGATGATGTTCATGTTAACTGCAGAAATGTAAATGTTTATGCAAGTTCATATGAAAAGTATATACAGGTGTCCGACGAAGAAGTTCGAGAGCTATGCGTTGTGATACGTTGGTCAAAAGTAAGAAAAAAACTTCAAATAAACATGGGTGCAATTCTCAACCATTTTAGAGATATGGACGATCAAGTTTTAACGATGTTTTTATAAATGGATGTCTGAAATTTTGGAATATATAGTTAGAGCATTGGACCTACTAATTTAAAATACTTTCGCCTAGGAAGCACTTCCGGTTGAACCGAAAGTGGATACCAACTTTCTTATTTTAAATACAATAATATATTTTTTATCAGCTTAATGAATTGTACACATCGCATGTAAATAATTTGAATTGCAGCACCTTACCCCTAAAGTCAACTGTTTTCGAGATATTTACAATCATGTTTAAATTTTAGCATTTGCGCCGCTCTTGTTGAAATTTAATATTTGAGTATGTCATGAAGGTTAAGGTATTTATTTTTGTAGGAACGAAATGAAACGTCTTGTGTACCACACCTTGTCTTTATCGTTACTAAATTTTATTCAGTGTGTTGATAAACTGTTTACAAATACGGATATTTTCAAACTGAAAAAACTTTTTTCAAATGCGCCATTGTATCTTTGACTGCACTATCGGATTGGAAAGGAAATTCCGCGTTGATTCATATTAAGGTTTGATATACCTATTTTCAACAGATTTCAAAATATTAACAATTTTTTCTTTAAATTGCATATAATGGGTTAATGTTATTAACTCATTTGATATTATAATGCCACTTAATTTCGTGGCGCACTATTGTAAGACATTAACCCATTATATACATCAGTTGAAAGAAAGAATCGTTAATATCTTGAAAACTATTAAAAATGGGTATATCAAACCCTAATATGAATCAATGTGGAATTTTCTTTCCAATCCAATAGAGTTTTTTCAGTTATCAGATATCTATATTTGCAAACAGTTTATGAACGTCCTGCATAAAATTTAATGACGATAACGATGAGGTGTGGTACGCATGACCTTCCATTCCGTTTTTACAAAAGTAAATACCTTAATCTTCATGGCATTCTCAAATATTTAATTTCAACAAAACCGCTGCAAATGCTAAAATTTCGACATGATCGAAAATATCTCGAAAACAATCGACTTTAGGGGTAAGGTACCTTATTACAAATTACTTGCATGCGATGTGTACAATCAGCTAAGGCGATAAAAAATATACCATTCTGTTTAAAATAAGAAAGTTGGAAAACACTTCCGGTTCAATCGGAAGTGTTTTGTAGGCAAAAATATTTTAAATTAATAGGTCTGATGCTATAACTACCGGTTCCAATCATCATGACTAACTAACGAGTTTCGTGAAGTACCCTGTATACTATGGCATTTTCACAGTTTAATTACTAAAAAATCTGTGAAATCCTTAGCTTCTAAAGTGATTTAGGCTTTAAATGCGTTTCCAAAAACTTTTAATCTTTAAATTGAAACTAGTAATTAACAAAAGAAACATGAACAATGAACTAAACTACAATACGGACGTTATCATATCTTGAAATAGAAGTTTCATAACTGCTCAACATGTCCACCACGAACATCCGCACGCAGTTCAGCCCTTCTCCCTGACATCTTCCGTCCTTCCTCGTACATCACTAAAGGCTTGCTCGATTCTAACCAGTAGTTCTTCTTTAGTACCGGGCCTTCTTCGTCCGTCGTACACAATAATCTTTACATGGCCTCATAGGTAAAACTTCATAGGGTTAAAAATCGAACGAATGAGCCGGCCACTGCACGGGACTGTTACGTCCTTTGAAAACGTTGTATTCAAAAAATCTGTGATAACTCGTCCATGATGCGTAGGGGCTCCGTCTTATTGGTACCACATTTGCTGACGTACATTCAGATGGACGTCTGCGCTGATAGATTTCCCTCGAAGACATTCGGCCCAAGCAGAACGTTACCAATCAGTTCTCCCCAAAGGTTCACAGAAAAACGATGCTGAGAATGGTTCTCCGAAATTGCATGTGGGTTTACAGTATCTCATACATATTCGTTATGCAAATTAGTGATTCTCTCTCTGGTGAAAGTCGCTTCGTCACAAAAAAGTGTAACACCAACACATAATTAGTGTCTATTCTGCCCCTACTTCGAAGAAGAATACAGTCCCTGGCCATATTACTTGAAACATGTCATAAATCAACCCTTTTACCTGGAAATTCCCATCCTATTATAGCGATATTCTTATGCTTTGAATCCGATCGTTTATAGGGGGACTAGATTATTGTATCAATAAATAAAAATACCAGAGAAATGATATTTAGAAGAGTAAAGTACGTACATATATATAAATATTTCAGTAATCAACTTACATTTAGCGAGTTCACAGTTTAGAGAATGCATCGATATTTTTTAAAATATTTCGTCATAACCGTAAAGAAGCTAAGTTGTGGAGTATCGTTAAGTGTTTTGTGTTGATATATCGTTATTGCAATGGTAAAATTGTTATTCTATCTCTCTCTTAATAATTAATTATTTGGAATTTGAAAAAAATTGAAATATTTGGGGTTTTTTGTAGAAAATGCCCGGGAAAGATTTAACAAGTGAACAAAAAGCCGCTATACAAGCTCTTCTACAATCAAACAAACATTCACAACGAGAAATTGCAAAATTACAGAAAGTATCTCCTTCTTCTGTATCGCGCTTAGCTAGAAACTTAAACGAAGGAGCTAGCACATCAACACAAAGACGGGCAAAGTGTGGTCAGAAAAGAAAAACTTCGAAGAGATCTGACCGTGAAATTGTTCATCAAGCTCTGAGCAATAGATTTGCTACAATTAACATGATTCAAAAAAAAATTACAAGAGAGAGGAATAGAGATTTCGAGCAGAACTGTCAGGCGCCGATTGCGCGAAAATCGCCTAATGGGCCGAAGACCTGTAAAAAAGCCACGTTTAACAGAAAAAATGAAATCTGCTCGTCTCAACTTTGCAAGAGAATATCAACCTTTCACAGACGAGAATTGGAAGAAGGTGAATAACTTAACAACATGATTATTACTGAATTAATGTTCGCATTATTTAATAGGTTTTCTTTAGTGACGAGTGCTCGCTCTGTGTGTTAGTGCAGCGAGTACAATTTGTTCGTAGACGACCTGGCGAACGTCTGACAGAGTCCACGGTTCTTCGAACTGTAAAACACCCTCCGTAGGTAATGGATTTGGGGAGTGATTACTGGAGACGGACCCGGTCCTTTGTATTTTGTATAATGTAATAAAAAATACATGTATAGTTTATATCTTATTATGAAGAAACTCCAAAATACTGAGTGTTTCAAGTAATTTGGTCAGGGACTGTAGCTTACGGAGCAGTAAAGTAGGAGTATTACACGTATGTAGATGTAAAACCTATTACTGAAGTCTTCAAAATCCAATCGATTTAAGATTATGTCACATCACTCATCACGAAGTTATAGAATGCATTACGTGATTTTTCTTGTACTTATAAATAGATATGAACACATGCGTACGCGGCTTAGATCAGTTAGAACTGATTGCAAAATTTATTGTACTGCAATTAGTACCGTAATACCATACGATTTTTCTATTACATTTGAAATTGTAATGTCCAGTTCCTCGTCTATAACGTAAATGTTAATGATATTCCTTCGCTAGGAATACTCATATGAATGTACTTGAAATGGCGTTCTTACCTTTAATCAGCTAATTACCTTCCTTGTTTGTTATTTATCAGTCGGTTAATACCATTACATTACATAAGTTCAGGATTGTTTTTCCGCTACATAATCTGTAACGGTGATCGAGAATAACATTCGTTTATGTGTTCCCTGTGTGCTTACCGGGTCGATGTAATTAAATGTGATTAAAGGCTGTTTTATACTTTCACCAAATTGATTTTGCGGTAATTACCTCATCTGAAAAAATGAGTTAATAGCGTTTTACGTAACTTAACATTGTACTACATGTGAGTGGTATTTAGAGGAAACATCGTAAGTTCGAATTTGGTAGCTTCTCACAGATTTCATAAATTTCCTAGTTATTGGCGAATTGGTAATTGCTTCTAAATATTAAAGGTTACGTGAAAGAATAATATGGAGCTGTTATGAAATGATTATTAATCGCAAAACTGCGTGAAAGGAGGCTTATGCTAGGTAATTTATTTGTAAAATGAAATTGTTTCAGACTTTCAATATTCCTCGTATATTTTTTAATACGTTCACTCATGTGAAACCTACTAGTATCCTTTAATGATCTTTAGACTAGAGTAATTCCTGTAAGTAGTACCAAGATATGAATAAGAAAACATCTTTAATTTTTAGAATTTTATAGTATAGATAGCTTTCTTAGCAAAATTTAGTTACCACAAATAAGTGACAAAACAGAAAACACTAATATTGTTAGTAATTGGATCTGATTAAGTTATTAATCTGCTTAGCTTTTAATGTACAGTACCGTGCAATCGAATTAGGGCCACTATATAAATTTGAGTTTTAGCTTAATAAATAATACAAAGTATCAACGTTTGATAAAAACAATTTTTATTTATTTATATATATACATTTATATTAACACGTACATTAATATTTCGTCGAACCACCCCTTGCTTTTATGACAGCAGCAATTCTTTTTGGCGTGCTTGCTATACACGCTGCTGCAACTTCTTTAAGGTGAGCATTATTTTATCAGCTATTTGTTATGTTTGCTTTCAAAACGTCAACTGTTGTATTGGGAGATGCATAAACTGTACGTTTTAAAGAATTCCAAACATTTTCGATTGGATTCAGGCCGGGGGAATTGGCTGGCCATGGCAATATCTTCAGTCTTTTTGCTGAAAACATATTTAGAATTGTTTTTGCCCTCTGGCACTGTGCACCATCTTGCATAAATGTGTAAGAGTAATTTTCAGGGTCTAAAGATGTCATATACGGGATTAAGACTGATTCCATAACTTCTTTATATTGAATTTGATTCAAGGTACCCGTTGCAAAATAGAGCGGTCCAAGCCCTTCCCCTGATATACAGGACCAAATCATGACTGCCGGTGGATGTTTCACTGTTTTTACACCTGCGCTTTCATCATATCGTTCCGATGGTCTTCTTCTAACGAAACGAGCAACTTCAGTTACAGCCTCTAGCCGTGACTCGTCACTAAAAACAACCTTTAGAAACAGAAATTTTCATTACATTTTCGAATTTACTAAAAATGCTCCAAATTTTGAAAATATACATAAAATATTGATACCTACCTTTTTCCAATCCTCAACTGTAAAATGCCGATGCTGTTGCGTCCACTGCAATCTTGCCTTTTTCATCCTTAAAGTAAGTTTCGGCTTTTTTGCAGGGCGTCTACTTCTGATATTGGCTTCATATAAGCGCGATTTTAATGTTCGATCTGATATTTGTATATTATCAGCCTGTAATATACGCTGAAGTTCTTTAATGCACAGTTGCCTGTTTTCTAATGCTCTTTTTATGATAATTCTGTCTTACCGTGGCGAAGTTTTGCGAATACCGCGACAATGGGAACGACCACTTGAAGCCGCTGGTAAATTTTCTTCCTTTGACATCGCTACCCTGTCGACTGTTTGACGAGAAACTCGTTCCCTTCTGGCTATTTCCCGATGCCAATACAGCCCCGTCTCTAATAACACTTGAATTCTTGTTTTTTTCTCATTTGAAATGTCTTTATGTTTGCCCATTTCACAAAATTTATCAATAAAGAAAGAAAACTAAACGTCACGAAATTTCAATTTAATTGCACTAAAACAACATGTAAAACGAATATTATAGCACAAAAATATAATACTTGCAGTTTACACCATCAAAACTACACGTAAACTAACTTGAAGCAGGTAAAGGCAATCACCAATTACCGACCCTAAACGTACCTTGGATAGAAAGGAATGTTTGGTGGGGGTTATAATAACGAGAATTTATACCTACTTAAGAGAATTATCTTAAATACAATTAAAAACATTTTATTGCGGAAAATATTTAGAAATTTTGGTTATTATAATATTAATAGCAAATATTTGTATAAAATCAAAGTGGCCCTAATTCGATTGCACGGTACTGTACATACTCTCTTTTCGATTTAAAATGACCGTTACGTCATTGTTTTATCATGAAAGAAATATCAAGCCATATATGATGCTCTTTATCATACCCATTGTTTAGACAAGGATCACTAAGGAAACTGATGTCTTTCAATATTAAGCAAGTAAAGACCAACGTGTTACGATAACCCGCGCCCCCTAAGTCTGTAGTATAGGTATGTCGGTTATTAATTTTCGCAGATTATCTGTCAATTGTCAACTTTTAGTTTGGTTAGTTTACATTTGTGCTATTCGTTATTTTCTAAATATATTAAAAAATCTGTAATTTTCATTACAAACAACTGCTTTGTACGGAATACGTCTAAAATGCCAAGAAAACATCTTTGCTCGCAATCTCAAGCGCAAATTTCAATGCTCCTAAATTATCTGGAGAGAAAAAAACAAGAAGGAGGAGGTCTGTTAAATATCAACGCTGTTCATGAGGTAAATAAGAA
Source organism: Dynastes maya (assembly GCA_029619315.2). Classification (NCBI taxonomy): domain Eukaryota; kingdom Metazoa; phylum Arthropoda; class Insecta; order Coleoptera; family Scarabaeidae; genus Dynastes; species Dynastes maya. The sequence goes on from JAROYE020000029.1 coordinate 532,771, forward strand.
TTTGAGGGTAATATGTAAATTAAAAAATAAAAATTTTTCCCAATTTTTAAAAGGTGGTAGCGGAAGCGTTAGGCATTTCCTTAAAAACGATTCAAAGGATTAAAAAACGCGGAATAGAAAATCCTACCTTCGACCCACCAACAAAAAAGAGAGTTCGTAAAAGCAGAAAGACAAAGGATCTCCCTGAAAGCTCAAAAATGGAAGTGCGCAATACAATTTACAACATGTACAAAAATCGTAAGGAATTTATCTTCTTATTCGTATCATACTTTTTTCATCTATCTTTATTTCAGGAAAACATGTAACATTAAAATCAATAAATGAAGAACTACAATCCAAGGAAATTGTTCATATGCAAACGTCAACATTAAGTATTTTATTAAAGGATCTCGGATTCAAATATAAGAAGGACAATAATAGGCGTGCATTAACAAAACGCTTAAATGTTGCATGTATAGAAGTACCTTTCTCCGAAAATACATACTGAATTCTAAAGCATTATATTCACGCGATATAGTGTTTTTAGATGAAACATGGATTTATTCTAAAGGTTCCCGAACACAATCTTGGCAGGATAAATCACCACAAAGCGTACGAAAGCCCGAAGGTTATGATGGAAAAAGATACATAATCTTACATGCTGGCACTAAGGAAGGCTTTATAAATGGAGCAGAGTTACTATTTGCCTCAAGATCTGCAACAGGCGATTATCATGGGGAAATGAATAGTGCACGGTTTATACAGTGGTTAACAGATCAATTGATACCGAACTTAAAAGAGCCCTCGCTTATCGTTATGGATAATGCACCTTATCATAGTGTCATATTAAACAAGGAACCTTCTGCTTCCTGCCGAAAATCAGAAATTTTAGAATGGCTGCAAACTAATAATATAACTCATGATGTATCATCGACCAAAGTGGAATTATTAGGTGTAGTAAAAATGAATAGGAAAGAAAAAATATATGCCGTTGATGAAAAACTTAGAGAGCACGGTCATGAAGTATTGCGGCTTCCGCCTTATCATTGCGATTTCAACGCAATAGAATTGATTTGGGCCAAGGCAAAAGGTTATTATAACACACATATTGGCAGAGATGGCTATGGGCATGATAAGGTACTCGATATGTGGGACGAAGCTCTCAAAAGCTGTTATACAAATATGTGGGATAATTGTATAAGACATACCGAAGAATTAATTAAGAAGTGGTACGAAAGAGAACAATATCTTGCAGATTTGGATGTTAATCCGCTAATTATAAATATTGGTGAAGATTCTGACAGTGATTCAGATATGGAAAGCAGTTAGCTTTTAGTCTGTGCTGCATTCTCTAAAATGAGAATATTCGATAGTTTTGTTGTTTAATGAATGCATCAAAGAAATAAATGTGTTCCTAAGTAAGACAGTGTTACAAGCTTGTATGTTAACTACTATTTATTACAAACTTATTAGTAATTAGTGTCATCATCATTAGTAATCAGGTATCATATAACTAAATAAATGGGTAAATTGTATTTTTCTTTCATATATAAACCATTCCATTCCTTTATAGCGAGTATTTTCTACATTTACAGAAATAAAAATGATTACAGATAGAATTAGATTCAGTATTACTAGAACAGCAAATTATAAGGATACTGTTGAATTTGGGCTAATTTAAAAACAACTTAACCTCTATTTGATAACCGCTAGGCTATATTATCTGTTATCTATGCCATAATTTTCAATTGATAAATAACATTTATCATAAACTCTTTATTATTAAAAAATAATATGTTTTTTTTCGTAGCCAATAAAGTATAAATTTATTCAAAATATATTTAAAATTTCTACTTATAAATTACTTGCAAACTCTCAATTGAACTCGGCGTGTTCATTTCATTCATACGGACGAAAGTAATGACGTCATCGGTCATTTTAAATCGGAAAGAGAGTACACTTATGTTCGTATGTATTAGGCACCCCCGGTAAAATTCTGTATTTGAAGTACCCTAAAAATTCGTGATAGGCGGTCATAAAATATCTTACAAAAGCAACGCATACATGAATTTAAAACCCCCAACTGTTTTATAGTCGCCAATTTTGGGATTATAATGCAATTATTTGTTCCGGCATATTTAGTATTGTTCAAACCACAAACCGACGAAGTATTTATAACTATTCGAATGGGTGTTGTTTGAGTGTTAAATATTTTATACAGTATTTTTATAAACAATATTGTTAAATTATGCCGAAAACACGCGAATTAAGTATCGCAGAAAGGGGTCAAATAATTTTACTTAATACGGAAGGCTTTTCACAAACTGCGATTGCAAAAAAAATTAAATGTTCGCGCTGTGCTGTGCAAACCACGTTAAAACGGTTTAGAGAAGCTCGCAGTTACGAAAATAAACCAAAAACAGGAAGAAAACGGCGTACCACACATCGAACAGATCGACTCATACAAAGAATCGCGTTACAAAATCGACGAAAATCTTCTAGAGAAATTTCTAGTGAATTGTGGGTTCGACATAATGTGTCCATTAGCGCTAGTACGGTAAGAAAACGTCTCGGCGCTTCTAATTTGCAGGGTCGCGTGGCTCGAAAAAAACCGTACTTAAGCGAGGCACAGAAAAAAAGCGCTTACTATGGGCTAAAAAATTTAAAGATTGGACCATCGAGGATTGGTGAAAAGTACTTTGGTCCGATGAATCAAATATTGAGGTAAGCTTTATTATCACTTAGTGCATCCAATAAATTAATAATTTATTATTATTAATTATTATTTTTATTTATTTATTGATTATTAATTTTTTTTTTATAAATTATTTAGTCTTTTTGTGATACTTTTTCTAGATTAAGGGGCGATTTGGGCGACAATACGTAAGACGAAGGGTAGGTAAAGCCTTCCAGGAACAATGCGTACTACCCACGGTCAAATTTGGCGGCGGCAGCATCATGGTTTGGGGATGTATGACAGCTTCTGGAGTCGGCGAAATGCCTTTGTGCGAAGGTCGCATGAATGGCAACCGATATACAGCGATGCTGCAGGAAGTTTTAGAGCCATCAGTGCTAAAACCTTTTGAGGAAGAGACTCCAGAATATTTCTTCCAGCAAGATAATGCTCCCTGCCATCGGTCAAGAGAGAGTATGCGATGGTTTCATGAAAATAGCGTGCCCTTATTAGACTGGCCGGCCCAGTCACCCGATTTGCCTCCTATAGAACACCTACGGCATATTTTAAAAAGGAAAGTTTCTGCACACCATTGTGACTCTAAACGGGCTCTTCGGGAAACAATTATTCAAGAATGGAACTTAATTTCCGCCGATACCTGCTTTAATTTAGTGTCAAGTATGCCACGGTGGATTAAAGCTGTTCTTAAAGCGCATGGGGGACCGACCAAGTATTAATAATGTACATTTTTATTTATAATAAAGTAGATATATATATGCAAATAATTTTGTTTCAATTTTTTTATGCTAATCTTTAAAATTTTTAGGGGTGCCTAATACATACGAACGTAACTGTATAAGCGAATTGTTACGCTTTATAATTTATAAACATATAGTTCGTCAAGAACCACGTGGACCATAAAAAATAGTATGCGCGGTGTGAACTGGTCTGTGCAAGGATACTAGGTGCGGGGGCCATAAATTCTCGGCCTAATATAGAAAAAAATAAACTTGGTAAAATATAACAATTTTTATTTTTCAATATAATCTCCCCTAACTTCCATACATTTATTACAACGATCAACTAATAATTCTATACCCTTGTAAAAATAATCTACAGTTTTCCCCTCGTGTTGCATTACAGCTGCTTGCAACTCACTATCGTCCTTAAAATATTTCTTTAAATAAGAAAATAAATAATCACTTTGGAGCCATGTCCGGACTATACGGTGGATGTTCCAATTCTTGAAAGCCGCATTCGCGGATGGCAGCTTGTGAAATGGGGGCAGTATGGACGGGTGCATTGTTGTGCAATAATCAAACATCGTTTGTCAATTTTCATCGACGTTTTGCACGAATTTTGTCCCTCAATTCATGCAACAAAGACGCATAATATATGCTGTTGACAGTTGTAATCCGCTCTTTAAAGTCAATGAGTAAAATACCCTCACAATCCCAGAATATTGTGGCTCTCACCTTTTTCGTTGATTGAACGACTTTCGTTTTTTTTTTGGATAGGCTGGCTGGCTACTAAAAACTACTATACTATTCGAGCCGTAATATATATATAGTGTGAGCCTCGCAAATGTACGAAGTTTGAACTCGCTAGAACGTGTATAAGCCTCCCAGGCCGAGAAGTTATGGCGCCTACTTCGTGGAAACATACCTGGCAAATCTAATCGTTATTATTAGACTGGGCAAACAGCGGTAACAGTTAGTGTAGTAGATATATGGTGCGGAGTCGGCGGTTATTTATTTCACGCGTTCACAGCGTCAGTACTAAATCGATGCTGTATGCGAATAGCTCTGTGTATATGTTGGCTGTCGTAACTTATTTAGTAATTGTACACTTATGTTTGCTTTAAAAATGTCGCAGTTAGGTACGTCGCGAAAACAACCAATGGCAGACACAGTTAAAAATTTTATAGTGAACATGCCGGACTTAATTTTTGATGGCGCATGACGTGCATTTTGAAATTTGAACGATTTTATTTGAACAAAAAGAAAAGATTATATAACAATAAAAAATAATCAAATTTTAGTTAGGTGTGGTCATATAAAAATCAAAATAGTGTTGTTGTTACTCTAGATGTTCTTGTCTAAAAACCTGGCTCCTGGGCGTCGTTCCCGGACAGGTGGAGTAGCTCTTTCCCGACGCACGGTACCGCTTCTTAAGTCGTAACTTAGTAATGGTCTGCTACCACAGTTGGAATAATTGTTACTGGGTTGATAAGTACCTCGAAGTAAAAAAAAAAACGGCAAAAACGGAAGCTAAGGTGAGCGAAATCAGGGAAAGAATGAAATGAAAACTTATTTGTGTTCAATGAATATCGAAAAGGAAAGAAAAAAAATGATAATCAAATCAAGAGAAAATGAGAACAAATTTATTTCACTAGTAATTTACTAATTTGTAGAGTTCAGTAATTCGCAAAAACAAAAATATTTTAGAACATATAGAAGATTTAACATTCAAATAAAGAAAGAAAAGAAGGATCTTCAGTAATTTGTCAAAAAAATTGTTAAATATATAAATCTTTTAAAATAAGCCGTTTATTATAAAATAATACAGAAGTAACATTCTACTTCAAAAAAAAAAGTAAATTTTCCAGGAATTTAACATCAAGAAAAAATTGCAAGAGAGAAGCCATCTTAATTCGCGCATTAGGCTAGATGAAAAGAAACACGTGCGATAAGGTAAAGATGGAATTCGTGAAAAGCGATAAGATAAAACTTTAAAATTTTATCACAAATTAAGATATGTTAAGAAAAAATTGCTCAAGAGTACTCACCTATTTGAGGTAATTAAGCACATTCACTAAGGTAAGCCTCACGTCTGATCCTTATCAGAGCTCGACAAAAGGGCGAAGGAAAATTTCATTCGGTTGAGGATACGCGTCAAAATCGTACACAACAAAGAAAAACTTAAAAGAAAAATTCAATGTTGCAACAAATCGAAATAAATATTCGTGCGCATACAGCGCCGTTCAAAATAAACAGACCGCGTAACAATACAGTTGTTACAATACTTATCTTCTTTACTTTATCTTCATCAGTAAAATTATGAGCGTTTTTGGTCATCAATATTTTATCCTTTTCTCCCACTTAACTGACCTTAAGATTATTGGCAGAACATCAACCTGTTTACCGATAACAAGCAAGCAATATCAGCTTTAAGCCCACCAATAATATGGAAACTATACTGCCACTATCTGTAGTCTGTGAAACAAACAACATCAACGTAATAGGACTGAAAGGCCACAATGGAAGTCCTGGTAACGAAGAACCGGACAGACTGTCCAAGAGCTTCGCGTAGCTGTTGGAATTCTGACTGGACATTGCTGACTAAAGAAGGACTTCTACAAAATAGAATTAGCCGAAGACATGTTACGTAGGATCTGCCAAGCTGACGACAATACAGTGGAACGTTTCCTGAGCAAATGTCCTGCGTCCAATTAGAAGGACCATGCTGGGTGATGAGTGGCTACGTCCTGCCCTCATTAGCACAATTCCTTTGGACAGCGTCTTAACCTACGCCAAGGCAATTGATTGGCTGACGGTCTAATGGTCTTCCCAACATAATAGGCCTATTATGGAATAAATGCTGTGCAATCCATCATTTATTTTATTTATTTTAACATATATTAGTTCAGTTTGTTTTTAATATAAATCTCTATTGGTAAACAAACTTACGCTATTTTGAGTTAACATATGCGAAATGTATGTAATTACCAAACTGTTGAAGATTGATGAAATACATTATTTAGTAAATCATTTTAATATATCGCCCATTCTCAATATACGCGTATTATTTATTGTAAACCCTTTCATTTAGATCGCAAATTTGCACGTTAAACGTCACACTATTTAGCTTTAAACTGATTATCACATGAATACGTTGGCTTCTCTCTATAATATGCACCGCATACACCGTGTTATGCATGTGCGAATAAGTCCAGTCAGAATATGCACTGATGCAAGGCATGCTTTAACGCGATAGAAGCATTTATTTCGACAATAATGGCGATATCGATTTACCTACGTATATACCCGTCGATAGGAGGAAGGTACTTGTTCACCTTTCCTCAATCCACGAGATTCGTTTGTGGCGTGTATTAGGCGATTATAAGATTGCGCCTGTTTGTGCAGTCTTGTGTAGCAGGCAATGCCGATGACTATACAACAGATTTGTTCGTTGTACCGATTGTTGTTTTCCAGCAATCATTAAAATTTTTCGCCTCGTTAAACGGGACGTAAAGAAAATACAACTAAACATCCTTTTCGATTAAAGAAGGTCTTTAACGAGAAAATACTTCTTGTTATTCTTTTTGCGACAAATAAAGAGAATATGGCATGTTGCGTTCTATGCAAATATACACTGGATGGAATTCGTAAAAAGAAACAGAAATTAAAATTTAAAAAAATTAATAGTTTAACCATAAATTTCAGAGATCGCTTTCAATGACAACGATTTGTAAATTTTTTGAATTGCTTGCTATTATTCTTTGCTATGAGGCAAGGATAAATTACACTGAAGCCATATGAATAATAATGAACATTATTATTGAAAAGATGCAATATTACCGATCTCTTAGAACTTCGAGAAAGGAAGATGCAACGACATACATTTTCACATAGTCAAACAGTATAAAAAGAGTCCTTAAAGCGTGCGCATATGAATCTGACCTGATACATGAATGTTTACTGAATCTAAGGTAATTGGGAGGTAAAAATCACGTTATGTTACAGGTCCCAAGCCACTTAGAAATTGATGGAAATGTAAAAGCAGATAAACTGCAAATATGCTTTTCATTGGTACAAACTTAAATAGGAAATTAGAAAAAAGGAGGAAAATCAAAGGGCGTCGGACTAACAAAACATACTAGGACAAAATTGGATGAAACTTGTTGCATATCTTACTGATGCAATTTACGCTGCCTTCTGTATATTGAGTGTTCCATTAAAAGTAAGAGTACTTTCGATGGGAAGCCTATCTACTTCTTTTTTATTGATACATGATTGACTTTATGAATTCTTTGAAATAACTCATACAATGTGGTCAGAAAATACGAATTGTTATTGAAAATAAAAATAAATTAAATACTTTACAAACAACCTATTAATAAGGGTATTATGAGAACGACTTCGTAAATTTTTAAAGCTCAATGCTTGCAATATTACAGCTTCTATCATTAACTTAATTTGTAACTCATTTCTTTCTCTATATCAATTTTAATCATGCCTCCTTTTATAACAAATAATTGTACACGCGGAGAAGTGGTTTCTTGCATCAAGAAATTAAATTTCAAAAATCAGTCTCTATTCAAGAAAATATTTTTATTTTAAAACTATAAAAATGTTTAATATAAGAAAATAATTTTCCTTAAGTTTTATTTGTATTAAATAAATATTTGCCTGGAGTTAGAAAATCAAAAAAAAAATCCAAAACAGAAAAATGTTTCTTCATTTAGTCTTATCTTTTGAAAATGTCTGTGAAGCGGTGTACGTTAAAGGTTACAATGATATAACCTTTAACTGTGGCGTCTGTATTCCGGCACCTGTCAGTACTTTCTAGGACGGCGTGACTGTATTTCTTGGCACTAGGTGGCGTCAAGAAAAATTTCAGTGCTGTTTTTTTAGTGTTTGGATTAGTGGCATAAACTGAGAGGCGAACAGCAATGTGGGCAGAAGAAAAAAAGCTTTTCTCTTCTCACATTGTTTTTGCCGGCAGTGATTCCATCAATACCCATCAGCATTATCTTGGTTATTGTTTCTAAGTACTTTTTTTCAGGTGTACTCCTACATTAAATTCACTTGTGTTTGAACATTATTCTGTAGATAACCTGCCTTAGCCTTTTTAAAATCACAAGTAATGAGAATAATTTACTGCATTATCTACGGATACGTCGTACTGTTTCAAACAAGGTAAATGCAATTAATAATGCATTTCAAGAATTCTAAGTAAATAAGTAAATGCTTTATTTTAAGAAAATTGAACTATTGACTTATAAACATTACCTAAACGCTTTCTGAATTAAGAAAACTATTTACTATTCTTAAGACAATATTGTTTTGTGTTATAACGGCCATTTACTTATACTAAAAATCCTTTCTTTTCCAAATTTTCTGCAATATTTTCTTAAATCAAGTTAACAAATGTCTTAAACAAGGAAATACAATTATTTCATTACAAGTGTATATGTTTGGTTGTAGAAAAGACGATTTATGTTTACTTTTTTATTGCACTTAAGGGAACCTTTATACAGAACTCGTATTTATATGTGTTGTTATAACCGTTGAGGGGGTGACTCTTTTTTCCTCGTCGTTACGTTAGTTGCCGCATGGCGGCGACGATGTCAATCGCAAATGTATACAATGAGATACAAATGAAACTAAACAGTATACTTCTCTTAAGCGGAGAAAGAAACGCTAAGAGAATATTTCTTTTGGATTAATACAGTTACTGAATTGTGGATAATTGTAACTGTAATTGTCTTGAATTGAGGCGGTCAGTCTTGTACAAGTAAACGTTTCTCTGCATGCGATATATTTTACACTGCGGCCACCATCCAGCTAATGCTTAAAAATTTTATATTTTTATTACTATTTAATGCATTTTACAATACTGTAATATGTTATTTTGTTATTGGAATGTTATTATATTAGTTTCAATATAGAGGTTTTCTTGAATTTTCTTCTACTTATTTCACAATATGCCCCTTTTCTCCTCCTATGCCCCTTTTCTCCTCCTTAGATGTTTCGCGCTTTCCTAAAGTGATATGCCCCGCTGGTTGAGAATCTCTGGTATAACAATTTTGCATTCTCATCCATTTCGTCTTTACTAATTTACAATACTGGTTTTACTTTCTTATGTTATTTTTATATTTGAGCAAATATTTGTATATAAATCAAGATTTGTTTCTATTTAAATATTTACATTGCTCCGCTTTAAAAAATAATGTTATATGCTATAATATTAACTGCAATAAATAGCCTAAGTCAACCTGTTATTATATAGATATACAATTCACTTGTTCATTACAAGTACAGGTTACAAATCATAAACTATGACTCACCTGTATTGCAAATATAGTAGGAATAATACAACTTTATCAGTATAATATTTCATTATTTACGTGGGGATTTTTTCTGTATTTATTTATTCCTAACACTTTTCGTAAAACAAGCTTAGTTCGGGACTGTGATTCTGCCGCTTTCCACAGTTGCGGTTTCAATTAGTTAGAGCTAATAAAGTTATTATCGAATATATTTATCTTACAGCTGAATTCGGAACGGATAAGTATCTATATGGATCGCATTTACTTTCTATGTTGACTGCTATGCAATATTTACGCTTGCGAAAGTGTATTATGTGCGGTTATTTGTGTATATTGTAATCTAGCCGTAGAAGCAGAGATATGCATGCAACTAGATACGCATAATATTTGCTTGCTACTTATTAGTTACTTTACTAAACATGCCAACTGTTACACTTATCTTATTTTATTATATGGCTAAGCAATCAACCGAATTTTAAACGTAATTTTTAGATTTTCTTAAATAATTTGTTTATACTCCCTGTAATAATTTACTTTGTTTTATTGTTGTGGAAACTCCAGTATTAACTGGAATATATTAGTTTATAATCCTGTAAAAATTCAGTATCACATGGTTATGTGATAAGATTTATTGTGAGATTTTTACATGTGGATGAGCAGCAATATGCGCTATGGTAAGGATGTAAGGATATTTATTTGTCATAGCATGAACAAAGTGCATATCTTCCCCAGAGGGAAGGTGAACCAACATGAACCTATGCGTGCATTGGATTTGTTATTTGAACAAAAAGAAATTGAATACATACCTCAAAATTTCCTGTTTCCTCCTGTCAATCTTATTTTAAAGTAGTGTTGGACATAATCGATATATTTCGATAATTGAATGAATCGAAATAATCGTTTAAAATAATCGTATGATCATTCGAAATCATAATTCGAAATTTACTAGCGATGTCGATTATGTTCCACGATTATTTGACAGAATCCGAGTGACGAGTGAATTATTTCGAAACTCGAAACCTCGAAGTTTCGAATACAGATCTCGAATCGTAATCCGTTTGTGTGCTCCTGCGCAGTCGAAACGAGTAATGAATGATTTCTGAACCATAATCGAATGATCGATTATTCGAGTATAATCAATATATCTCGATTATATCATTCATAATCGCCCAACACTATTTTAAAGTTTAAAACTACAATCTACAGCTGGTATCCCTACAAGTATAAACCAAGGAAATTTGCGGGGGTGGGTAAACTTTAGGAGGTATCTCTATGAGTATATATCTAGGAAATTTGCTGGAGTGGGTAAACTGTAGCTGGTTTCTCCATGAGTATACACCTAGAAAATTTGCTGGAGTGGATAAGCTGCAGTTGGTATCCCTATGAATATAGATCTAGAAAATTTGCTGGGGTGGGTAAACTGCAGCTGGTATTCCTATGTGTGTACTCGAAAACCGTTCCTTCCCCCTTTCAGCTAGTATCATTCATAATCGCCCAACACTATTTTAAAGTTTAAAACTATAATCTTAGTTGGAGACAATTGCTTAACTGTAAGGGGTATCTTTCAAGCAATACAAAAACACCGGGCCACAGGTTTTGTTTCTGTTCCGTGTTTACTGTCATTCACAATAAAATATAACCGTTTTGACTTATTTCGTTTTAAATAGAACCAGGAATCGCCCTGCAACAATGACTTTTGATTTATTTTTGTAATTTTTCTGAGGAAAGCTCTTACATGCAGAGAAACGTTTACTTGTATCAAAGCTGTCCGCCTTAATTCAAGATAATTACTGTTTCAATTATCCGCAATACAATAACTATTTTAAATAAAAAAATATTTTCATAGCGTTTCTTTCTCCGCTTAAGAGAAGTATACACCTGTAATGAAATAATTGTATTCCTTTGTTTAAGACATTTCTTAACTTGATTCAAGAAAATATTGCAGAACATTTGAAGAAAGCGATTCTTAGTATATAATATAATGGCAATTATAACACAAAACAATATTTTCTTAACGATAGTAAAAAGCTTTCTTAATTCCAGGAAGCGTTTAGGTATTGTCCATAAATCAATACTTTCATTTTCTTAAAATAAAGCATTTTTTACTTAGAATTCTTGAAACGCATAGTATTGATGCGGACATTATTAATTGCGCTTACCTTGTTTAAAACAGTGCGACATATTCGTACATAATGCAGTAAATTATTCACATTGCTGGTGATTTTAAAAAGGCTAAACTAGAGGTTTATCTACAGAATAATGTTCAAACAAAAGTGAACTTAATGTAGAAGTACACATGAGAAAAGTGCCTAGAAACAATAACCAATATAGTGCTAATAAATAGCTCCTGGTATTGATGGAACCACTACCGGCAAAGACAATATGAGAAGAGAAAAGCATTAAAGCTTCTTGCTCCTTGCGACATTGCTCTTACATCTTTCAGTTTATGCCACTAATCTCCAAAAACAGCAACTGAAGTATTTCCTGGCGCCACCTAGTTCCAATAGTTATTGTCATGCCGTCCTAGATAGCAGCGACGGAACCAGAATACAGATACCATACTGACCGATACAATAATATAACCTTTAACGTACAACGTTTCATAAACATTTTCAAAAGATACCGGCTAATGTAATACTTTTTTTCTTTTTATTACTATTTACCACGTGTTTATAATCTAATCATCTATCTAATCTAATTTAACTATAGTTCTTCTTATATAATAAATAATAAGAAAAAAGGGATAAATAAACTTAAACATTAACTCATTAATTATTAAACTACATACAAATAATCCCTGCTTCATCGCATTATTAAAGAAATAATCTAATTATACTGTAACCTATAAAAAAAATTTTGGGTTCTTTTTTCTTTTATTGTAGCTAGTGTGTCCTTGTAGCTGGCCTGAAAATGTGTTTTTTGAACACGAAACTGGTCGCCTAATTTCTCAATAGAACTTTGTAGAATCTAGACCCTTTTTTCATTCCTACTTCTAATATGAATATTTTCTTAACTTAAAACTAAATGATTTACTTGGAAGAAACATTTTTCTGTCTTGGATTTTCTTTATTTTCTAACCCTAAGAAAATATCCATTTAATCCAAATAAAATTTCAAGAAAATTATTCTCTTGTGTTATACATTTTTATAGTCTTGAAATAAGACGAAATAAGACTACGTGTGTAAGAACAGCAATATGCGCTATGATAAGGAGGTACATATCTTTTCCAGAGGGAAGGTGAGCTAACATGAACCTATGCGTGCATTGGATTTGTTTGAACAAAAAGAAATTGAATGCATACCTCAAAATTTTTGATTACGTTAACCCGTGTTACTTTTATTTTAATGTTTAAAACTATAATTTTTGTTGGAGACAATTGCTTAACTGTAAGATATTTCAAGCAATGTGAGGTAAGATTTTTATAAATTATGAACAATATTTGCCTTCCAAAGCTGCTTTCCCATACTTCGATAAATAGCTGCTGGGGAGTGGAAAAATGAGTACAGGAGGAACTAGAACCCATATCCGACACCTGAACAGATAAAAGAAATGGAGAAGGAGAAGAAGATTATTTAAATAACCCAATAGTGGTAGCTAACGAATTTTTTCCCTGTAAGGAAACACTTGTCTAAACATCTTTTGATAACTGTGTGAGATATTATCATAATAAATATTAAGAGCTCGTAAAACATCTTTCCATTTTCAAATTACCGGAACCTATATAATAAACAATTTAGATATAATTTAAATTGATGATCCTATTCTGCTATTAACCATCGAGAGTTACCCAGTTTGCAGGTACCTCTTAAAGTACACAATTAAATAATAAATCCAATAATTATAATGAGTAGTTATTGTAACAACCTAAAGAGAAAGGTAATTGTGGAGTAAATCGTTACTAAAACGTGAGCAAGTTAATCGTAATAAATTACAATTTATTCCATTACCTGCAACGCAGTTTAAAATTAATTAATGCGTTTACGTTTCTGCAGAATATGTTTATGTACGTTTAGAGGATAGAAATAGGTCGCTCACGTTGTCACATTGAGAATTATAGAGTGAAACATAATAGACGCGATGAAAGTTCTCGGCAAAATTGCGAATTCCCAATAGAAACATTACCTGCGTACAATATCGTACTTTCAACTTTTCTTTTGCATCAAACATCTGACGAGCAATTTGTAATTAGACTCATTATGAGAAGTTCACCGCTAATGGTATTCTTTGAAATTAAATTTGATTAGATTGTTGTCAGAGTTAGAAATTGTCCTGATTTACATTGGCGTGTTGTTAACTATATAAAACAATTTATGGTATTTGGCTCGAAAGGAAAAAGTTAAGGAGGCCATGGAGACTATTTGGTTTATTGTCGTCGTCTTTTATAGTTATGGTAAAATGAAAACTAACCTTCTATCTGACTATACGTTTATTCGGGTGAATTAACAATTGCTAATGTTAATTACTATTTACATCGATATACAAACATGTCTACCTAATGCTGGTGAATGAGGATTAGTTTTATAATAATAACAAACTTTATTTCATTGAGTTACGACGATCATTTCTTAACAATAAGTTTCTAATTAAAAGCTTTTCTCAATGAACAAATAAAAACTGAAATTTGTAATTTTCAGCTCTAAGATACAGCTCATTCTACCACTGAGTAACATCGCCTTTATTTTTAATAACTGCTTCCATCCTTCTCGGCAAACTATTTACTAGATCCTGACACTCCTTTGCAGTGAAATGATACCAAATGTTCTGAAGCCTTTGCTCGAGTTCTTGCACAGTCCTGGCAGGGTTGGCTCGCAACCTCTTTTTCATGATATGCCACAACGTCTCGATGGGCGAAAGGTCCGGACTACTAGAAACCCATTTTGGAACCGGTATTTCATGGTCTAAAAGCCATTTCATGGATCTTTTGGAAGTATGATATGCAGCACCGTCTTGCTGAAAAATGAAGTCATTTCTAGAAATCCTGCTCTCTTACAAAGTAGGCAACAAATACTCCTCTAGGATGTCTAAATATTTGTCTGAGTTAACAATGCCGTTGATAAAGTGTAATTTTCCAACTTCTCCAGCCGACATTGAACCCCAGACCATTACCGAAGATAGAAATTTAACTTTGCGCTTAAGACAGTCAGGATGATAAGTTTCGTGTTTCTGGCGAATAACTCTGCTATCACCGACACAAACTTCAAATCGCGACTCGCCACTCCAATGTACACCATTCCACCTCTCCATATTCCAATTTCGATGGTCTCTAACCGATTTTAACTTGTTACGCTACTGCTTTAGGGTCAATAACGGTTTTTCTTTTGCCTTGACCAAGGGAAAAACGAATTATCTCTTGTCCCTTAAGATTGAACTCATGAAACTTAACTTGTAAGTACCAAAGCCAAGTTTTCTTTCTTCTGAATGATATGTAGACCTGCAAACACGTCTTCCAACAGCCTCACTCCAGAGTGCACTCAACGCTCCGTAGTTAGCACGCCTATTAGACTTGATAATTCTGGCCAAAGGTCGTCTATCAGCGTCTGTTAATTCGGACTTTTTCACATATCGGGGCTTTTGGGCAGCTGAACCGTTTGATTTGTACAATTTTACAATATCTCGAACACTGTATCTGAATCTGCTGAGCAATATTACGATTTCGTCGTTTGATTTTCCGGATTTGTGTAAATTAATGATAATTGATCGAATTTTTTCATCAATTGCCTTTCCCCTGCCCGTTATTGGCAGCAGTTGCACTATCAATTAACTGTTCTATAAGCGAAACATCTATCACCGTCATTTCCGTAAAAAAAGCGTTGTTTCCATAGCCACCTTAATATTCATCGTTAGCAGTACTTGGGTAATGGAATGCAAGAAAACTAAATTTTTTTAATATTTTCGATTTTTTATGAGATAACACGCTCCATTGAACCCAGATCTCTCCCAAAGTCCAAACATTGTAGCGACTGGTTTTGCTCCTTGTGCGATAAATGCCAACAACACTACAAATTGAGTGTGTGGGCCAACTGAAGCTGGACAGGGCTCGTACATCTGGAATTGATGCGCAGATACCAGTGTGATGAAAATATTAACATTATTAGTAGAATAATTTTGTATTGATTCTTTAAATTATTTTTCAATTTTACTTAATTTTTATTTTTATCACATATTTTTCCACATCGCTGTACGTCACTCTTGAGCGATGGTGTATAACTTATTAATCAATCGTTCTAGAGCTTGTGTTACGTTTTATTTTGAAATTGTTTTTGCCTTCATACATCATGTACAAGAAACGATACGTCACACAAATGTTATGTACATAGAGCCGTACAGAATTTCAGTCTGCAAGACTTCTCTCCTGTCTGGTATCGTACTTTGTTTTAACCCCGCATACGGCTACTGTTGTCCGACTCCTTACCTCGCAGACGGCTAGTGTTGTCCATGGCAGTACTCGGCACTCCGAGAGAGATTTTATTTTAGCAATTACTGTTCTTTTTGTATATATTTTTCCGCGGCGGTTTCCTTTTGTTTCCGATTTCTTGTATATTTTAATTATCATATCGTTTACGCCAAGAATTTTATTTCATTTTGCTTTAAACCTAGCTTTCGTTGTTGTAAATATTGTAAATAAATTGAAATGAATTTTCATTCCAGAACTCTGGACGATCCCTACTCTGAGGTAAAGAAACCTTAATGAACGCTGTGCACAATTACCGCACTTCTCGTGTCCATAAGCAATAAAACTAATTTTTACTCATGTGTAGTAAATTGTTGTTTGACAAATCACAGACGTTTGATATTTCACAAAAGACTGTTTAACAGCTAGAAAATTCAGAGCCGTTGCGATTGTTTAATAAATGTATGGATAGGTGGCAGGCTACTACGGTCAAATCGTAATTTTGCTATTTTCCATAGTTTTTCTTCATTGAACATAGGGATGTTATACCCATAACATCCCTATGTTCAATGAAGAAAAACTTTGCTTTTCAACCATTTGAAAAGCATTTTTATGGCCATTTCAAAAATGTTTAAATCCAATATGGCGCCAATAAGAAAAACAAAAGTTGGGTACAAGCGCAAAGTGAGCCTAGAATTTTTCAAATGCCATTTTTGAAATATTAAGGTTTTTAGAAAACGCACACTGTTGGTTTTCATCTTGTATCTCAGTAACGGAATGGATTTTTAAAAATGTCATCCCAGATTGTACTTAGCCGTATAAGTGCGCAACTTTTTCCCCATTTAATCGACCTTGCATTTCTAACAGTTTCCAATATATCCATGTGCTTCATGTTATCCTGGACACCCGGTAACATGTTCTATTAAAAAATCACAAGCTTGGGTACCTCCAAATACACATTGGAGCCCGCGGGGATGACGTACTCTCTATGGCAGCTATACATACATATGTAGATTTTTATCGACAATTTTATGTATTTCCTTCCATTTATGATGCCCTGATGGTGCACTAAGAACACTATTATTCTATTATATTCTCAAGTTTATGGGAAACCATTACTTTTACATCTTACAGTTATGTAATCGCTTAAATAAGTAGTGGTTAGTAAGAATAGCAAGTAAATACTATTACTATTATCCTTTTGGATGTGCCATTAACTCCTATTATTTTATTCCTCGCTGCACACTATTTTCACGTTTTACGTATGTAGAGGCGTAAAATTTTAACCCACGAAATTACCTTCGCTGAAATAAAAGGACGCCTTTATACCGGAACCCCGCGAAACCGCATATACCAGAATTAAACCGACCAAATTACTCGTATTCTATTAAATGCGACGCCTGTTTGTATAGACCGCGCCATTATGGCCTAGCTACGGCTGTTCGCGTAAACGTATCTCGGTACATTCATTAAATTCTGTTACGGTTTACTCGTTTCGTTCACCTGATATCTGGAAACCCTAGAGGACGGGAAGCGGAATTTAAGGACCGTGAATCCGCTTCCTACCAATAATGACATTTCGTGATGCCTCGATTTCTGTATAAGAATACAATATATGGTTATGGTATCCCCAGCCAATTCGATACGACGTCGACTTTTCGAACTACATAGAACGAGACGCCACTAACCGTGTGTCTATGGGCGTTAAGATTGAGGTGCGGATACAATCACAAAAGGAAATTGGTCTTAGATTATGTCGGATATGGCACAGCGCTGCGGTCTGGGAGTTAATAATTTACAATAGGCGAAAGGAACTGAAAGCTAAGGTGGGCGAATTTGGAGCCATGTCTAGTCGGCGGTGAAATTTGTTTATTGTCAATTGGACTTCTCTTCTTGGGTTTCGTAATACGCCTAAAATGTGGGCGAAATTAAATTTCCAGTGATTTCATAACACGAAACAGTTTTGGGGTCCTATTTTAAAATGTGTTGAGGTTATACACGCAGAGAAATGGTACTTGTATCAAAGCTGTCCACCTTAATTCAAGACAATTACTGTTTCAATTATCCGCAATACAATAACTTTAAATCAAAAGCGTTTCTTTCTTCGCTTAAGAGAACTATACACTTGTAATGAAATAATTGTATTTCTTTAAGACATTTGTTAACTTGATTCGGGAAAATCTTGCAAAAAATTGAAGAAAGCGATTCTTAGTATAAGTAAATCGCTACTATAATACAAAACAATATTTTCTTACGGATAGTAATTAGTTTTCTTAATTCCAGGAAATGTTTAGGTATTGTTCATAAATCAGTAGTTTCCTTTTCTTAAAATAAAGCATTTTTATTTAGAATTCTTGAAATACATATTATTTATATGCACGCTATTGATTGCGCTTACCTTGTTTAAAACAGTACGACATATCCGTACATAATGTAGTACATTATTCACATTGCTTGTGACTTTAAAATTGCTGCAAATAGGGGTTATTTATTTATTCAAAAATAGATACATACAGGAATTAATCCTAATTACATGTAATTATATTAAAAATATATATATAGCATTATACAATAATATAAAAGGATATATTCTAGTGAAAATGTCAGAGGGAAGCCACATTGAGAAAGTTAGAGATATCTAGCGAAAAATTGAAGCCAACTAAACATCAGTTGTATACAATCACTGCCGATTGAAACATATCACATTTCTGGCGGATATAAAATAACCATGTCTCGATATTCCAAAGATTTCTATTTCGCGAAAGTATTCATGGGTGACAAGTAATTTTTACTAATATGCATAGGTGGAACGGGGTACTGTAATAAGGTGTGAGGGCGAATCACAAATGTTTTAGAACATTTATTGGTACAGTAAATAAAATTTTGAATACACCTTATTTTTCTATATAATCTCCTTTTTTATTCACATATGTTTCCCACCGAATCGGAAGTTTTTTTAATTCCGTCATCAAAGAATGAATGTGGTCGCGTCTGTAACCAATTGCGCACGAACGTTTCTATACCTTCGCCGTCGTCAAAGTGATGACCTTCTGGTTCTTCTTTGAATGGCCCAAACATGTGGTAGTCCCACCGCGGCAGATCGGGACTAGGGCGGATGTTCCAGTGTTCCCCATTTTGTCCACGGCAAGGCAGTTCGCCTTCTGATCTTCCGTCAAGAGGCGAGGAACCCACCTTGCCGACACTTTTCCGTAACCAAAATCATCTGAAATAATTGATTGGGCACTCCCATACGACATTCCGACGTGTGCAGCAATTTTCCATATTGTAAAGCGGCGGTCTCCTTCAATCATCTCACGGATCGCAAGAATATTCATCTCACTAGTGCTTGTCCGCGGTCGGCGTGCATGGGTCTCATTTTGCACTGACTCTCGGCCATCGGAAAATTTTTTGTGTCAGTCGTAGATTTAGGTCCTTGAAAGCGTTTTTTCAGCGAACTGTGCAGTGAGTCGACGCAAATTTTCGGCAGGTTTTACGCCCTCCCGCGACAAAAATTTAATAATAATGCGTTGCTCAACAGACGTGTGCACCTCTTGCTCAGACATGATGCTACTAACAACCAATCTGCTCTGGCGAGCCGAACCGATTTTCTCCCCTCCACTTTACATCCCCATCCAACATATATCAACACGTCACGTTACTCACTTCACCTAGCGAGCGTTAGAAAGAAAAGTCCGGTTAGTATTTGATTCGCCCTCGTACATGTAATCGAAACAGTGACAACAACCTTATTGTCAAATACATTATAGAACACCTTATACAGCACATATATCATGGTAACCTCACGTCTATCTATGAGCGGCGGCAACTGAAATTCTTTGCGAATGTTAAAGTATGATTGAAAGGGTGGATTTTGGTCATACTTTCTGTAATAAAGATAGCGCAGAAACTTATTTTGTCCTTTTTCTAGAAGATCACTATCCTTTTTTACGTGGGGAGACCAAACTGCAGATGCAAATTCCATTTTAGATCTTACTAGTGCATTGTACACGAGATTAATTGACTTTAAATTAGTGAATTTAGATGTATTGCGCCTAATAAACCCCAAACTCCGACAGCCACCAACAGCAGTCGTCCGTATGTGTTGAGACAATCGAAAAGATGAATTGAAGACAACTCCAAGTTCTTTTACAGTGTTCTTGCGAGTAAGAGAAAGACTATTCAACTAATGATTAAAGAAGCAGGGTTATTTTTTTCTCGTAAAGTGCATTTATCGACATTCAGAGAAAGTTTGTTAAGTTGACACCAATCGAATATTTTGTATAAGTCACTTTGTAAATGAGAGCAATCAAAAGGTGTTATAATTCTCCTATAAATTTGGCAATCATCTGCATAAAGTAAACATTTCGAATATTCAAGTACATCTACAATGTCATTAAAAAATAATAAGAACAAGAGGGGTCCAAGATTGCTTCCTTGGGAAACTCCCGTTCGAGATAGAAAGGGCTCCGAGTAAGCACCTTCAAAGAACACTACTTGCCTACGATTGGATAAATAAGACCCAAAAAAATTCAAAAGATTATGTGGAAATCCAAATCTGTTAAGTTTCTTCAAGAAAATATCATGATCCACTTTATCAAACGCTTTGGATAAATCTGTAAAAATTACGTCCAATTGGGAATTATCAAGAAGTACATCTGAAATATCATCCGAGAATATTAATAAATTTGATTCAATAAATCGCCCTTTAAGAAAACCATGCTGATCATCAGATAAGTAATGAACATAATGCAAAAGTACACATGAAAAAAGTGCCTAGAAACAATAACCAAGACATATAATGCTGATAAATAGCTCCTGGTATTGATAGAATCACTACCGGCAAAAGCAATATGAGAAGAGGAAAAGCATTAAAACTTCTTGCTTTTGGCCACATTGTTCTTACACCTCTCAGTTTGTGCTACTAATCTTTAAAAACAGCAACTGAAATATTTCCTGGTGCCAGAATTTATTCGTTATTATCTGTTACTTAAGATTTCTAACCTTTTAAGTTATTAACTCTTTTTCTTTTTCTTTCAGGTGAGCTACAATATTTCTAAGCGACCCTAAAGACCTGTAAGGTGAGTCAAAATGTAGCTTTTATGAAGCGCTACACATATTTTTAACAAAAAAGCTTTTGTTAGAGCTATATTATTCTGAAGGCAATTCCTTTACAGAGACATTTCCTACAACAATATAAATTTCAGCAATGAAACTCATATTCAACCTATCTCAATTATAAAATTTCAACAAGACCACATACTAACGAACTTTCCCCTAAAAGCTCTGTAAACTTCAACATTCAAGGAGGTTATACACACAGATAGGACAAAGTTGAACATTTCTATTACCTCTTTACATTCTCTTTGGCGGAGTATAAACAAACTATCATAAAGCCGCACCAATTCCAAAGACAAACATTTGGTTTTTGGAGCTTCGGTTCATCCGCTAAAGACGTGTCAATATTGAAATTATAGTTTTACAATTTTTTCCTTTTGAAACAAACTTCCACGTTCACTTTATTATGAATGTGTGGATGTTAACCTATACATAGTTCAGTAGTATGTTATAAAGAGCGTATATCAAGTATTTCATT
Source organism: Dynastes maya (assembly GCA_029619315.2). NCBI lineage: Eukaryota > Metazoa > Arthropoda > Insecta > Coleoptera > Scarabaeidae > Dynastes > Dynastes maya. Next base: position 554,462 of record JAROYE020000029.1, read on the forward strand.
TTAATAAGATGACATTTGCAATGTATTTAATATTTTTTTACTAAATCTAAGTTAGCAACAATGGAAAGACAACTTTTATGACTAGTATTTTGATAAATTCTTTAATTTCAACCGATACAATCTCATACTTCAAATTCTTAATTTTGCATTAAAAGAATCAGTATGAGGAGCACCAACTTATCAGAAAATTTGTATAGATACCCTGTTCACTTATTCGTGTACAATATTTTTTTGTTCTGGAAGATACTCGGCAAAATCTAACACTATATTCTAATTTCTAATTCCTGCCGAACGAAGAAGGAGCTGCATATGCTGTCGGGGATGTTTCGCTACGCGGTGCTGCTTAATTATTATAAAAAATACAGTCACATATTAAAACAAGCTATCCAAGCCGCGAAAAAATACACGTCCACACTACAATAGTAAATTCAGATAATATTACTGAGACTACATGGTCTATTATGAACCCAGAAATTAAACAGAGTCTACCTTTCTCTAATTTTAAAATCATATATGATAATATCATTTCAAGTGAACCTGATGATATCTAATATCGAAGACTCAGTAAAACAAACAGTTCAACAGTCATTAAATGATCTATATCCGGGAATACCTTCAATTTCAGCAAGGAATTCAATGTTTATGGAACCAGTAACCAAAGAAGAAATAAGTGAAATAAGAAAGAGCTTAAATAATACATCAGCGACAAGGCATGATGGTATATCTGTTAAGATTTTGAAATCAGTACCTGCCACAATCAGTCTACCTCTTGAAAATATTATTAATAATTTTATAACAGCTGGTAATTTCCCAGTTTCTTTTAGAATTTCAAAAATTATTCCAGTGCTTAAAAAAGGCGAAAAATCTAACCAACAAAATTATAGACTTATTTTTATTTTACCAGCATCGTCCAAAGTCTTTGAAACTATATTAAAACAACAATTAACTAAACATTTAATTAAAAATGACTTACGAGGGTAATTTGACATTAATCTAGCCTAAGTAAGAAAACGCACGATTTTTGTTCTTTTTCTCATTTATTTTTCAACATAGTCTCCTTTTACCTCAATACACTTGATAAGACGGTTTTCCAACTTTTTTATCCCATCCGAAAAGTAATTTTCCTCGAGCTCCTCCAAATAGTGTGAAGTTCCGGTCATGAGCTCATCGTTCGTTGGAAAACGGCGTCCTCCGAGCCATTTTTTTAGGTTTGGAAACAGGAAAAAGTCGCAGGGGGCTAGGTCTGGTGAATACGGTGGCTAGTCGATCAATTCGCAGCCCAATTGGTGCAATTTTGCCTGTGTAACGGCCGCCCTGTGAGCGGATGCGTTGTCCTGATGGAAGAGAACTTTTTTACGAGCCCAACCAGGGCGTTTTTTCGTCAAGTCGGCGTCGAAACGGTCCAATAAATCTGCGTAGTACACGCCAATTATTATTTTACCCTTTTCCAACTAATCAATGTGAATAATGCCTTTCGCATCCCAAAAAACAGTCGCCATCACCTTTCCGGCCGATCGGGTGGTCTTGGTCTTCACCGCTTTTTCTCCACTGCTTTGAGTGTTCCTTCGTCTCCGACGTGTAGTAAAAAAATCCTTCGGATGGCGTTTTATCATTGCCAAAAGCTTATTCGAATCCGTTACACGTGTGCGTTTTTGGTCGACAGTGAGCAAACGCGGCACCGATCGCGCGGATAGCTTTTTCATATTCAAATGTTGGTGTATGATGTTATGTACACGCTCAGTTGACATGTTTAGAGCCTCTGCTATCTCACGCTCAGTTGACATGTTTAGAGCCTCTGCTATCTCACGCTCTTTGGTTCGACGGTCTGCCATGATCATATCATGGACTTTGTTGATGGTTTCTGGTGTAGTGACGGTTTTTGTGGCACCTGGACGTTCATAATCAAACACACTCTTACGACCACGAACAAATTCAGGTTTCCAAAATTTCACTATTGCTAACGACGGTGCACACTCGCCATAAACAGCATCCAGTTCGGCTTTGATTTCTGCATTGTTTTTCCCTTTCAAATGAAGGTACTTAATCACTGAACGATATTCGACTTTTTCCATTTTCAAGAAACACAAAAGTTGTTTGCTTTCGACGACTGTTAAAACCAACCTAATTGTGTTTTTTGCTTGAAATTTTGACAGGCGTCATGTGATGGATTGCAGATGTCAAAACCGAGACCAATTCGTTCTCACGTAACGCCATCTATCGAAGGCTGCACGGGTTACTAACTAATAAATCTACAAACACTGCGTTAACTAATATCATTGATAATATATTGCATAATATAAACCAAAAACAGAAAGTGGCTTGTATCGCGTGCGACTTAAGTAAAGCCTTCGATTTAGTAAATCATAGTACATTGTTGAGTAAATTATATCAATATGGCGTTAGAGGATTAGCTTATCGTTTGTTTAGTTCGAATTTGTGTCGACCTAGGCAATTCATCGAAGCGAAGCGTCTCCATGCGGACAACTGGATTAGATATCACCACTCAAAAATTATTGACACCCCCATTGGGGTACCCCAGGGTTTAATATTGGGGCCTTTATTATTATTTTTATATATAAATGACCTGCCAGCAACTGTATCTGCGTCACACTGTACGCCGACGGCACTACAGTTGTATTAACTGGGCGCGATTATCATGAGTTAACTTTTAATATAAAAACAACCCTGCAACAATTAAACGAATGGCTGTCTCTGGACTAGTTCTTAATATCGAAAAAATAAGTATTATATAATTAGTATTCGAGGAAGGGAGGGGCGACGGGATTTTACAGATGAACAATATCGATATTGCGAGTGTGTCTGGTTGCTGACTGTTGAGATTAACGTTGGATAGCGGGTTGAATTGAGACCTGCATGTTAACACAATCACCTCCAAACTAAGTAAAGCGTTATACGTCCTATGAAAAATGAAGAAGTTATGCGATATACATACATTAAAAATAATATACTATGCCCACTTTAATTCACATTTAAGTTACGGCCTGCTCTTTTGGGACATAAACAAACATTTAAATTCTATTCTATTTTTGCAAAAGGAAGCAGTACGTATAATTAAAAATTTAAGTCCAAGGGAAACCTGTAGAAAGTCCTTTCTAGAGCTTGGAGTCCCAACAGTCTGCAATCTCTACATACTTGAGGCTGCATCATACGTGCATAGTAACCTTGAGAATTTCGAGACGAATGCTGGAGTACATGACTATTTTACAAGAAATCCAGACCATATTCGCTGCGATGTGGCAAATTTTAACCAGTTTTATAATAGCTGCATTCGTTTAGGTACAAAGATATACAATTATTTACCGGCGGAGTTGAAGCAGGGCTCACTTGGGCGATTCAGGTGCTGTCTTTAAAAGTCTCTGAAAGATAAGTGTTATTATACAATCGATGAGTTTTTTTGTTCTTTTGACCTCCTGCTTGCTGCGCACTGTGAGAGCAGGTAACATGTGTTCTTTGTAGTTGTAGTTGTATTGTATTGTTGTGATTATGTTGTTGTCGTTTATTGTAAATTCGACACCACTGGTAATGTCTAATCTATCTATCTATCTATCTATCTATCTATACAACAGATTGAAAATAATGCTAGTATAAACAAAAGTCAGTCATGTAATTTTTTTTAGTATACTGTGCATTACAAATTAGTGATGCCAGAACAAAAATAGAGTGTGGTTTTCGTAAAATCCATTCGCCATCAGCCTAAAGATGTTATACGATACTCAATATGCTTGCTTGATATGTTGTGACCCGCGAACATTTTCGAAAATCGTGATGCCGCTCGTCGCATGATTGAAAAAGATCATCGGGTGACCTACAGTGAAATTCGGGCAACTCTTGGCATTGGAATGACTGCAATTCAGACAATTCTTCACACACATTTAAATGTGAAAAAGTGTGTTGTCGTTGGATACCACATTGTTTAACAGCTGATCAAAAAAAAGCAAGGGTCGACTGGTGCCTAGAAAACCTTGACCGTTATTATGAAGGTACGTCTACGTTTATAATATCGTTACAGGTGATGAAACCATGGATCTACTGCTATGATCCCTTAGCAGAGCAGCAATCTACTCAATGAATGTTTCAAAATGAAATGCGACCCACAAAAATAAAACAATCACGAAGTTGTGCTAAACAAATGATTGCCTCTTTCTTCAGCCGTACTTGTTACACTTGCTCTGTTCTTCTAGAGAATAGGAAAACAGTTAATGCAGAATGGTATACCACCATTTGCTTGCCAACATTGTTGTTAAAAGTTCAGAAAAAACAAATTGTGTTACACCATGACAACACTCCTGCACATTCTGCCAAGTTAACAACGGGGTTTCTTCGCTCTGCTGGGATAAAGTTAATGTCACATCCACCTTATAGCCCGGATATAGCTCCGTGTGATTTCTTCCTCTTTCCAACTATTAAGAAGAAATTACGTGGAATCATTTTTTTAGTACGACAGGAAGCTGTTAATGCATTTGAAGAGCATGTTAGTGCAGTGTCCAAAGAAACCGGAGCTACCTATTTTACAGAATGATTTGAGAAGATGTCGAAGTGCGTTAAATGTAAAGGAGAGTACTTTGAAAAAGAATAAATATTGTTCGTTTTTATATATTTTGTTCTTATCCTGTATTCGGAAACATACAGTGTGCCCCTCGTATTACAATTACTATAACTCGCTTAATATTGAAGCACAACATTTTCTCAAAACGGCACAAAATGATAGCGTATACAGAATGTCAAAATCCGGTGGTGGCGAGGATAGAGACAGCCATGCCCACAATCCTAAACGTTATAACTCCTTTAATATTGAAGCATAAAATGTTCTTTTTGCGGCACAAAGCGGCACAAAATTACAGCGTACACGAAATTTCAAAATGCCGGGGTCACGAGGCTGGCATGTCCCCAGCCTCGCCTAAAGAAAATCGTTATAACTCCGTTAATATTAAAGCACAAAATTTTCTTTTTGCGGCACAAAACGGCACAAAATGATAGCGTATAGGAAATTTAAAAATCCGGGGATAACGAGGCTGGGGATATTCATCCTTATTTTTTTGGCAATTGAAATTAACGTTTCCTCCTAAAATTTATTAAATAAACTAGAAGAATTGTGAAAAGAAAGAATATACTTGAATCATCAAAAGCATACCTCTTTAATTTGACGACAGAATATTCGGGTACTACATGCTCCATTGTCAAAACATCCTCTATATAGTATACAGTACAGCTTATGAATGAATTGAAAAGGAGTAGGTTCTTTCGGACCTTATCAGATGATGCCCTTCTCGCTGTAAAGGGGTGGGATCCACGTAGAAGCTAGATTTCAGTCGGAAAGTAAAGGAGGGTGCCAGTGCTAGTAAAACAAAATACGAATATGGTAGCAGTGTAATTCGACAAAAGGGTTTCCAAACAAGAAAGCGAATGCCGACCCGGCGCACCTGGTAACGTAATACTTCGAAGGGTTGTACGTTCGTGTATATAGACCTATAATCTAAATAATTAATCAGCTCGTTGATGTCTGTCAGATCCGTCTCGAATGAAACGAACGATAAGATGGTGATAATGTCTTCAGGTTTAACGAACTGTCTTGCAAATTAGATATATATGTGTCGTAATAATAAATGTTATCACCTATCACGTTGCACTGAGATTGCACACTGTTATAATAACAGGTCGGTGCGATGAGATAAAATCTCTTCTGACGTAAGCCCGTGGTGTAGTACTATACATTCGTATAATAATACATACATCTGCCGTACTTATACGGTCGCTTATCATTACAGTAGTACTTGCAGCAAAGGGATTATATATCGTAAAGATAGATAGAGCGTTCATAACGAAAACTGATGAAGCCTTAAGTTGCAAACATCGCAGGTGTGAATTCACGCTACATGATAATTACTATTTCAATTATCCACAATACAATAACTGTTTTAAATCAAAAGAAATATTTTCTTAGCGTTTCATTCTCCGCTTAAGAGAAGTATACACTTGTAATTCTTTGTTCAAGACATTTGTTAACTTGATTCAAGAAAATCTTGCAGAAAATTTCAAGAAAGCGATTGTTAGTATAAGTAAATGATTGTTTTAACACAAAACAATAGTTTCTTAAGGATAGAAAATAGTTTTCTTAATTCCAGAAACCATTTAGGTGTTGTTCATAAATCAATAGCTTCATTTTCTTAAAATAAAGCATTTTTTGCTTAGAATTCTCGAAATGCATATTATTTATATGCACATTATTAATTGCGCTTGCCTTGTTTAAAACAGACCGACATTTCCGTACATAATGCAGTAAATTATTCACATTGCTTGTGGTTTTAAAAAGGCTAAAATATAGGTTATCTACAGAATAATGTTCAAACAAAAGTGAACTTAATATAGAAGTACACCTGAAAAAAGTGCCTAGAAACAATAACCAAGCTAATGTTAATAAATAGCTTCTGGTATTGATAGAATCACTACCGGCAAAAACATTACGAGAGAAGAGAAAGCATCAAAGCTTCTTGTTCCTGGCGACATTGCGCTTACATCTCTCAGTTTATCCCACCAATCTTCAAAAACAGCAACTGAAATATTTCCTGGCGCCACCTAGTGCCAGTAGTTATAGTCATACCTTCCTAGATAATTACCACAGAATACAGAAACCATACTTACCCACACAATGATATAATCTTTAACGAACAACGTTTCATAAACATTTTCAAAAGATACCGGTTAGTCATTTTTTTTTGTTTTTATTACTATATACGACGTGTACTAATTTAACTGTAGTATTTTTAAATATATAAATAATAATAATAAACTTAAATATTAACTCGTTAATTATTAAACTACATAAAAATAATCCCTGTTTAATTACATTATTAAAGGAATAGTTTAATTATACTGTAACCTACAACAAAAATCTTTTCATTAGGTCATTCACTTACTCTATTTTCTTGATGCAGGAGACCATTTCTCTGCGTATATGATTTTGATCCCGTATTTATCCGTTTTACTGGCCAAAGCTATACATTTTTTTTAAATTTAAAATATACTTAAACTAGGAAACCAGTTGTACTCGTTGAAGAAGAAACATGTTATTGGACACTTGAAAATTATGTACGCGTTTCATATCAATCACAAGTCAACAGGATAAAGCTAAGATAAAAATTTCATAGCAAGTTAGTACCTCTTGTAAATATGTAAACATGTACATTGTTTCTATGAGCAAATAAAATTAAAAACAGCTCGTATACGTATATTCATACATATCCTATGTACAATTATTGTCGAGGAATAAAGGTGCTGTATGTATTCTTACGCAACATCGGCAAATTAACGGAGTAGCGCATAAATGTATGTTTATTCCTACGTATGCAAATCTATGTATAGCATCAAACGGAGACTATTACATTACACGGGAATTAATATTCGCATTTAGTCGGAACAATTATAACAGTATTAGAAATACGGAATATGAATACGGAATATGCGCTTGCGTGAAAGTGATGTAGTGCGCTGTAACTATGCCTAACACGTATGCAAGTGTGCATTAGTTCTCTTCTACGAGAATCGTTTCTTTGAAATGTCTCCAGAGAGTGCTGGAAAAGAAAATGGGTGGTACGGCGCTGGAATACTTGTAGGATCTTATTTTCATAAAGTATATGAGTTGTATGGATTCCTCAGCAGTAAACTGATATCAGTAAAAGTTTTAAAAATTGCTTTCCATCCATCAGCAATCCTTGGAAATAATAGGTGGGATGAAAGAAGAGTATTTCATTTAATTAATTTCTGCTTTTGATATATCTTAATAATGGTTTTTTTACCATTCTCTAGCATTTGCTTCATTGAAATCCTCATATGAATTCTCTAGCTCCAATAGTTTATGTTCCGTCAAATCACAGTTCTTTCATTATTGCCTTATTGCAAGAAGAACTTGGTCCTGTTGTAGACTACAGAATTCAACTTTCTTTCCTGAGCAACTTTAAAAAAGGTTTTTTTATTCAGAAACAATTGCAGTTTTCGCTGCACACGATGCAAGTTTGCTTTATTAAGTATTGTATAGTGATCTCTGGAGCAGGGGCACTAGGGACTTATTTTAACTCCAGCCAACGACGATTATAGGGGAACGGCCAGAGATCTAATCTTCTGTTCATTTTCTTCACTTCCCAAATCTTGAAATTTAATGGAATATCTTCCTGCAACAAGTAACAGCATAAATTCGGAGATATTTCTGGCATAATTTCGAATACGTACGTCGTAAACGCCAGTAAAATTTATTATTGAACAATTGTCATTGGAGTTTTGTATCATAGAGTAGGATAAATTCAGTCTATTAGTCGCGTCACTACATGTATTCCAGCATGCTACTTTTAAAAATAAGTTTATTCATAGGAAATCCATCATCAAATTATATTTGGAAAAGAATTATCAAAATTTTCTGTCCATGAAAAAATCGCCATCGCGATTAAAATAAAACAGTAAAGGGACGCCAATTAATTTTTCACTTTGAGTCAAGTTTCTCATCCAGGTAACACGTATTTATGGACGTGTGTTCCAATTTCAAAGTGTTTAATATTTCAAATCATACCATAAATACTAGGTAGAAGTGAAGTTTAGTGGTTAAGAATAGGCGGGTTTCCTGTAAATTTCATATAAACATAGAGTTTATATGACGTCATAAAGTCCAGGATGGTTTCCATTTTTCAGTTTCAATACTCTCTCAATTCCATAAATTGATATTAAGTGTTATTTAAATTGCCGAAAAAGTGTTCGTATAATTAATTAACTAATTTGCGAAAAATTAATTTTATTTAATAATTTCACACATATAGAACATTTCAGTTTACCACGTATTTAGATGGGCGTCTTCAATTCTTGTCAACTTCTCTTCTTCAAGGTTAATTTCTTTAACATTTGCGTGTTAATATAACTACCTTGCAAGGATGAAGTGGACAGAAATGATTCTAGTTAATACAAATAAAAAAATGTTCCGGTTAGAGAAGGTTAAACAACCTTTTTTTAATTCAGTAAACTAATGTTAACGAAAGAAAATTGTCACTGTAATAACAAATTGACGTGGCGTAAAATAAAGCAATGTAAGTACGCTTGGCAGTGTAATTTTGACTAATTTATTTCTTTCATTGCCTGTAAATTAATTTTTGAAATAATGGAGATTATTTGAGGTTTCTTCGCGAAAAAACGCATTAAGAGAGAATGGTGATTCAAATTTCGTTGGATTAAATATCTTTTGGAGCGTTCACTAGCGCATTTAATTTTTATACAGTAACTAGATTTTGTAAGATGATCATCGAAATCGTTAGGAAATTTTATTCATATTGTTTCTGTTCTGTTGGATGAAATTTCAATATTATCTCGAGAATTCGTGGATTGCCATTGTCAACCGCACGACTGAATGATGTGAGAAAAAGTACTGGTCTGTGGCACAAAAACATAAACATGTGTTCGTTTTATCCCGATAAATCCGGCTTTCTTCTCGATTTGACAAATTATAGCCCTTTTCATATAAAAGGTTTCGTAAGCGCCTAATTCTCGCGGTGAAGTTATATCCTTAATTAATTTATCCCGTATAAGCTGTGTTGGACAAACGGTAAAAGTAGGTACCCCTAAACTTCTTTTAGAGTAGGGCTAGAGCAAGGCATGTGAGTAGTGATGGGAAATACCGCTCCACTCATGGAATGTTCCTTTCGCGACCGCGACACAAAAATACCGCAACAAAATACCGTTACTCTGGAACAATTAAAGATATAATATAACCTATATGAAATGGTGTTATCGCGTTGATCTCTTTATATATCTACATGAGACACACTGGTCAAATTTTATCCGATAGAAGAAGCAGATTAAGTTCAGCTAAGGTAAAACGATTATTATTTTTAAATTACAACAAAGAAATTTTTATTTTCTTTACGTTATAGCTAGCGTTGGCTTTTCTAAAATTTTGCCGATGATTTCAGTGGGTAATTCCGACAACAAAGGCATATTATTCTGTATTTTGTGACATTTTGCTGTGTATTCGTTTTTGTTTGATTGATTATTAGAGCGGGCCAAATTGCGCCATCCAACAGAATCGGAATCAGGCGCAACGGCCGCTTATTGTAAATAGCGTATATGTGAGTCACAGCAGATATGTGATATTTCGAAATTAATACACAAGAGTAAAAAAATAAAAGCTGACGCAATAATAATGTTTAGTAATTAGAGCGGATATATATATATATATATATATATATATATATATATATATATATATATATGTACACGCTGAGGTGTTTTTATTTTCATTATGATTTTTTATTTGATTGAAAACGGTATGCGTTGTAAATGGGATGTAATAAGGAAATAACTGAGAAACTGAACGCTTTTTTTATTCTGTTGTACTTAATAATGTAACTGTAAATAAAGATATAATAAATAAATTCTATCCTTCTTAATAATGCGGATAGGCTTGTTTAAAAAGTTGCACCATCAGATAAGTTTCCACATTTGCCTCGGTGAAGGATGTTCGCCGAGACGAAAAAATGTTCTTATATTTCGAAAACGACCGTTCCACGTCTACCGAAGTAAGACAGGCGTAATTAAAATAATCTTTAGACTTAGTCAAGGAATCTGCAGATGCCCATCGCACATTTGTCTTAATCTCGTGTAGTCCGGATTCTTTTTTAAAACACTATCGAACTTAGCTAAAACTCGTCCACTTGTTGCATCATTTATACTGTGTAACAATGTACTAACTTCGTCCACGACTTGCACTGATTCTACCAACGACAATCCAGAATTTTGCAAATTTTCTATCGCGTCTACTAACCCTTTGTAATTGTTGCTAATATTCTTTAGATGTGTTTCAACAGAAATATCGAGAAATCCCTTCTGGCTCATCCTAATAGCTCTAGCTTCGGCAGGGACGAATTGCAAAATAACGGATTTGACTTCTTGAAAATGTTCATTATAATAAAAAGCGGCTTTTAACCACGTTCCCCAACGCGTAAGAATGGGCTGTGGTGGTTCTCGAATACCAGGGCATAACCTGTGGAATGCCCTAGTCCTCTTAGGACTTTTGAGAAACACTTTTTTTGTGTTTGCTATTAATGCATCCACCTCCGGGTAACACTCTCGAATAGTTTGTGCCACAAGATGTAAAGCATGGACTTTACACGTAACATGTAAAAGTCCTTCACACTTTTCTTTAAGGGAACGGCCTACACTACACATTGTTGCTGCACCATCGCTCATGAACAACAACAGTTGACTGGTTGACACTTGAAATTTTTGTAACGTTTCGAGAACTACGGCCGTAATTGCTTTACTAGTACACTGTTTTAATCTTCTGCTGGCTAATAGAATTGCAAAATTTGGTTTAATAGGATCTAATACGCGCACTATTATATTCAAAATAGAATTTTTTTTGCAATCTGTCGTCTCATCAAGACATAGCCACAGCTGTTTATCTTTTAATTCGGCTTTAATTCGATTTTCAATGTCCTCACGTATTCGTGGAATATCTCTCCGTAACGCTGTCCGAGATGGTAGTATCCACTCGGTATTGTATGTACCCCAGAATTTTCGAAATGCTTTTTTATCAAGTATACGAAGTGGTAGACCACATACCATAAACGTTAAAAGCAATTCTAATTGAAATTGACGTTGTTGTGACACACCATTTCTTTATTTCTGTGGTGTGCGCTATTTATATGTCTTTCACAATCACGTTTGCTCCAGCACAGTAGTTTCTTTTTACAAACTTTACAGAAAATTGTACTCCCATTGTAGTGTAAATCCACAAATTCACTAAGAAATTTATTAACTTTCGTAGGTAATGGCCGTTTATTTTTAATAGTTACGTTAGACATAATCACTAAAGCGAGCACACCGACGCTTGTTTCTAGTATGCCACGAAGTGGTGCAAACGTAACATCTGCAGACTCGTCATTTGTTGATGAATAGAGCGCGTCATCCGTAAATGAATAAGCGCGCTGTTATTTCGTAGCCGTCGATGAATGAACTTTTTTTTTGTAGTGGCCCACTGTGAACAACGCCCTATTTATCAACGAACACCCAAACTGCAGGTGTATATTTGCGCGTCTTCACGACGTAATAGACAGTGGTTTTGGTCCTCGTCCTAATAATTACATATTTAAATTACCTATGTTTACATACATATATGCGCCCGGCAGCCTGATTGCGAACCTGGCGCGTGGCGCTCTTGGCCCGCTCTATTGATTATATCGAAAAATAAGATGAGGTGTCATTTAACGGAGGCAAAAGCAACTCAACCAGTTACCTTACTCGAAGCGTTATGTTGCTGAATGCCCTAATGTTGTACAAGGTGTGATTAGGAGACTCTAGAAACGATATCGCGAGACTGGACTTGTTACGAGAAGACGTGGACGGGGCCGCCCAAGACCAACTTCGGCTGTAGATGACCAATTTTTAACAATTCAGGCTTTTTGCAACCGTAGAGCAACAGCACGGGCTCTGCAAAATGGCCTTTCTGCAACTAGGGGTGTGCGTATTTCAGATCAAACTGTGAGAAATCGGCTACGAGAAGCCAATCTATGCAACAGAAAGCCAGTTAAAAGAGTAAAGCTCACAAGAAACCATCGGCATGCGAGAATGGTGTTTGCTCGAGACATCAATATTGGCAATTAAGGCACTGGAGTTGAATAACGTTTTCAGATGAATCCCGAATTAAACTATGGGTAAATATGGGCTAGTTATGGAGGTATGGAGAAGGTCCCATGAACGATATATATCGTCCACAATTCAAGAAACCGTTGCAGTTGGTGGTGGATCGATTTAGGGTTTGGGAGGCATCTCTATAGACATCCGTGCTGAACCTGTTATCGTCAGAAATGGATCTCTGACGGCACAGAGATACATCGATGAAATTTTAGCGCCTCACATTTCGACCTCTGGCAGATGTTGATAGAAAGAATTTTTTTATTTATGCAGGATAATACCCGATTACATGTGGCACAAGTGGTAAGGGATTATTTTGTACTTCACACAATGTTACCAACATAGCATGGCCAGCACATAGTGCGGACTTGAACCCCATAGAACATCTATGGGATCAACTGGGACGAGCTATTAGAAACCGCCTTAATCCTCCTAATACCCTCCGACAGCTAGAAGATGCTCTTGTCGAAAAATGGAACCAAATACCATACAACAACATCCGCAGACTTATAAGAAGTATGCCAAGGAGATGCAATGCAGTTATTGAAACTAATGGAGGTGTTTCTGTAACAGGAATTTCAATTTCACTCAATTCCCCGATGTTAGTTGCTTTAGGTTAAGTTGATAAATTCTTGTGTTCAATTATTTTAAGTTTATTATGTGTGTTGCAACAAGGTAACTTGCTATTTATCAATGGGTTACATGAGAACGCGACGGACGATGTTTATCGTTTCAGCAAATTTAATGTTCCCCGAGAACGTCGCGAATGTAAACCGCTACCGTTGCCGTGTCGCGCGACAGCCCGTCGTTCCAAAGTAACGAGTTATTTTGGTATTCTGGAGCGCGACACGTTGCAACAACAAAATACCGCTCCAAAATACCGTTATTAAAATACCGACCCACCTCTACATGTGAGAAATAAAGTGTTTTTCTCACATCATTCGGTCGTACGGTTAACAATGGGAATCCGCGAATTCTCGAAACAATTGTTCCGAATTTAATCAATTAATTTGTGTGATGCGGAGTGAGCCGATATGTTAGTGTTTGAAAAGCTTACATGTTAAACACTTTTGAATGCTTGTTTTTCTTATCTTCTTTGAATTTGGTTAATATATATTATCTTTTTTGCTCTTTAAACAGATGACATTCTTTCTTAGATTTGCGTAACTCTGTATCACAACTGTGACTTGAATAATCCGCGTATTCGTCTAACATCATGATTTTCCTAACTAACAGTAAAATCTCTCGTTCTTCGTAGGATTAAGCAAAAACCGTTTATGTTCGTTCTTATAAAAATGCATCCTATAAATTCTAATATTGTTTAACATGCATACATTTTATAAATTTACATATTGCAGAATAACTACGCAACTGCTGTGTAATTATTTTTCTCCGAGTTAACATTACATAATTTTTAATGATATGGTGGATGTTAATAAAAAATAATATATTGAGGAAACTGCGTGAACGAATGAAAGGACTTTATCTCCACGGGAAATCCACGTATACGATAATGGATAAATTTAATTTAGAAAACCTTCCAGGTGATTGTTCTCAACTTCGCAAAGTGCGCTTATAGTTTCATGAATGTGAAGTACGTAAAAGAGTTTAAAAATACCTGGAAATTGAAACTAGGATAAAAACCATAGGGAACAATTAGATGCGTCTTTGCTATGTACAAAGATGCACAGTAATAACACTTGCAACCAAAGTTTTATGGTAAAAAAGGCAACGACGTCTTCCAATGCTTACACAAACTTGTAGATCCGCAGGGAGATATTTGTATATCTGCACATTATTGCTAATAAAAGTATAGCTAGTTGGTGAAGTATGACCATCAAGCAGATTGATTCTTTTTCCTGTAGATTGAGGTCTAAATAAATATGTTATTTTTAAAATTGCAAATAATTACTTACATGTAAATATTTTTATTTATTATTAATACGTTTGATTAATGCTATCACCTTACCACACTTTGTCTTTATGCTGACCTATTTGGAATTAACTGATGTCAAGAAGAGCTCACTTCTCATACAGTGACGTATTGGAGCTTTTGCCACCTGAGGCGGTCCCCAATTTGCTGCCCCTTCGAAGTTAATCAAAATCAAGAGTGGTTATTAACAATTACTGAACATAAATAAGTAGAAAATGTAATTTCCTTTGTTTAAGTAGATTGTACACATAATGATAATATGTAAAATCTTCGATGATATTGTCAAAATTTATGTCATTTGTTAGTTGTTGTTCTATGGAAAGTATTGCTGGATTTCACAATCTTAAATCATTGTGGAAGGAAGATAATTTTTAATTAGTTTTAATCTGGAAAAGCTCTGTTCACAACTAGCGACACTGATGGCTATTGTTAAAAGAATTCTTAACAACATTACTATGTTGGGAACAGAATTTTCCAGCCTATATTTTTGAATAACAGCGAGTTCATATAAAAAGTGTTAAAGGTGACAAAGTAAATAATATTTTTCGATTAGGAAATAAACCCTGACAGAAAATTCTGGTCCTTCAGGTTGAGAGTTAAGGCGTCAGGCGCTAGTTCTCTATTACCTGTAAAAAAAATCACATTCTAAAAAGTCTAAGGACAGTCTTGGAATTCTGGACGGATTAAAAGAATAACGACAACAGCTACGGAAACGGTATATGAACATTGGCACTTGGAATGTACATGGTATTAGCGGAAAGGTGCAGGAAGCTGAGGAGATAAATGTGTTTAGAAAGTCATTAGGAGTATCATGTAGAGAAAGAGTTCCAAATGAAGAGATAAGACGGCGAATGGGAGTAGACGGTACCTTAATGACAACATTGAAAGGAAACAGCCAACGTGGTATGTACACATCCAAAAGATGGACAACTCAAGATTACCAAGGAAAATTATGGAATGACCGCCGAACCGCAAGAAACGAGGGAGGGGAGGAATAGATAGAGCGATGAGTGCCAGGGATCTGAGAGAAGGGCAATGAGAAGATCGAAGAGAATGGAAATTAGGCGTCAGACAACGTCGCAAGATGTTTTGAAACCGATATATATATATATATATATATATATATATATATATATATATATATATATCAGAAGTTCGGGAAGCCCTTGCCCGTTTTTCCAATGATTTGCTTATTCTTGTAAACCAGGTACAGACATAAAGGCCTGGATCGTTTTCTTTTCAATATGGAACTATTCTTCTTCAATGTCAACAAAGTTATTCACTCGGCATTTTATATTTTCTTTGAAAATATTAGATGGTATTAGACACGACTACTTCACTGCAAGAACATGTAGTTGCTCAAATTGTACTCTTATTTCTTAGATAACTCTATCCAATGACAAAAACATTTCTTTCTATATTTCTTCTGCTAAACATAGCCCCACATCTTGCGAATTTTCACTATTCGAGTTTTTTTCGTTCTAACTTGACACTCGGTAAATATCTCCAACTCTTCACAGTCGACGAATAAACGATTTTGAAGCCTGACATTAATCCATAGTTTTGTAGACGACGGTTGAAAACCTTTGGCAGAAGACGCTCTTTCTATGCTTCGAAGGAGGTCCACGAATGCACAGATTACAGAGAACTGTTTCTATTGCCATAAGTGACTCTTCCAGTTTGCTTATGATAAATTCGAGGGCCGTTAATATTGATTTTGCCATCTGATAGATATGGTTAGGATGAAACGGATTTGCTACAAGAACTTCACTTCCTAGGTACTGATCTAGTCTCTTTTCCATTCCCTTGAGTAGGAATGATGAAAGACTAATGGGTCTGTACGCGTTAGGCTCTGGGGATGATCGTCTTCCTCCTTTAGGTATAAATACCACATTTACATCTCTCCGCAATATTGCCCTATACCAGATGTCATAGCTAGTATTGAAGGAGAACATCTATGCACTTCTGCAATAGCATAGGAAAAATACCGTCACCTCCAGATGATTTGTAGGGTTTGAATGTCATTAAAGCTCATTATTGTAAAGATTTTACTTGCTAGACTTTGTATCTTCTTTTGTGGACGACTTAAGTCCATTTCGAGGTGGTAGTCTTTGTTAGTATAAGCTATACGGGATGAAAAATGTGTAATTAACATTACCTCTAAAACTTCTCTGAAACTTTCTGTAAACCTATTATGACCTTTCTGAAGGTCTCCGAGTTCATTTGCATGTTTTCGGGCGAGGACTTTTTACAAAAAGACTACTGTAGCCGTATTATCTATGTCTTCGCTCTGCCAAGCTCTTCTGTTGGCTTTCCGTATTTCTGTTGAACAACCTTAAAGTCTCAGCTCGCACCAGGGCACCAGTTGAGTTGATGACGTAACACTACAGTGGAAAGCATACCCATGAGCCCGAGAGCGACCTGGGGATTGATTTTTAACGGAAGAAAGAAAGAGAGTGAGAACGGATAGACTTTGCATTTGCCAGCATAGAATAGATATACGCTTTATGTTTCATCGAACGTATTTAGAGTATTATACTGCATCCATTTTCACTACAATAAATTGCCTATCCACCTTACTTCTTTCTTTAGACGTGAATCCTCAGCTCGCTATAAAGCATTCTGTTATTAATAGGGTAAAAATGGGTAGTAAGGCTATTTCCAAATGATGCTAATTATCTATCCCAACTCCTTATTGTTTCAAGAATCTTGCCTTATCACATGTTCTAGCTTCTAAGAGGAACCTTGCTACTTGGTCAATTGTATATCAACAATAAATCTTTTGATTCAAAAAAATGTAGATCATTTCTTAACATTGTTGAGTTTAGTTTTTGGACAAGCTTAGGAGATATTGCTTTATAGAAATTAACTATAATTATTTGTTATCGAGTAAATTCTAAAGCATCTCTCTAATAAAGTCTTTATATTTCTTTTTTCTAATAAATTAATTTCTTACGGGACATCTAATAACAGTCAAATAATGCTGAACAGTGTAAATAATGCTGATAGACTCCATTATCATAAAAAAGCAAATGTTCTCTTGATAATACAACACCACTTTATGTCAGCTCAGAATCTATATACTATACGATAACCATAACCATATTTTATTTTCTTTTGTCATAATATTATTCAAAGGAAAACCTTACATCGAACTCTTTGTACGCATCACTCAGTGCTTGAAAAAAAGCGAAGATGAGAATTTTCCTTTTTGGAAAAATGCCTAAGAGAAATCAATTTGAATGCATTTTTCAACGGAATGAAAAATGATAATGTTAGACCATTATTTCAGTTAAAAATGGAATCTTGTATCAGCCGTCACGTCATTTTTCAATCGCTGCGACATCGAGCGGGTCCGGTCTTTTAGATCTACTCGTTTTCGCCCCATATTCTGTGTATATTATCTCCTATACCGTTCCTTTTTTGTTCTTTCTTCTAAACGTCGGTTTTAGAAAGTTCAACAGATCATAAATTCTGGCATGGCAGACTGGCCTTTTATCAGCGTTAAAAATAATATTTTTAAAGACCAGAGCTTTGGAAATTATATTTTTTTTCTAAGTTGGATCGGTATATGTGGAGTTAAAAATTATAGGATGTTATAATGATATACTGCACTCTCTACGTCAATTACTGTTTTTTATGTTTCGCCTAACACTTTTCAATAGTAAAAGAAAAGAGGAATTTTTAATATACTTGAACTGCATTACTGCTTCCGTGAAGGAATTTTATATTCTACAATATCCGTGCTATACTTCTTTTAACGTTTCCTTGCCAATAAATCGTGTTTCTAGGGTAGTTGATCTATTTTTAACGTGCTTCTTTTAAAGCAAAATGCCTGCACATGTAACATTTACGTGAGATAAAACCACAATTTTTGTAAACAAGTTTCAAGGCATTTTACTACTAAGTAAAACATTTATTTACTACGTAGACGTAGTTTTTACGGATACTACATATTCTAGTGTCAAATTCGGAAAAAAGTTATAGCTATGTGAGGTCTGCCACTTCAAATAGCATGCATGACCGTTCACGTATGTAGTGGTGTTTTGAGTTGAACCGAAAGTCCGTTTAGATTTTTATGTAATCCGTACTTCTTGGGTTTTTTTACAATGTTTGTGTTTTAAACGTGTTCGGCTATCCACCGTCCATGTATAGAAAAAAATTATGGAAAATTTGTTTTAAAAATTCAACTATATTTTCGAAAGGAATAGGAATAGGAATATATGAATATGAAAGACAATTTCTTCTGCTTTGTTATTTGTTTAACTTTTAGGTGAAGAATATTTGTTTATTGTTTGTGTGGTGACGGTCCAACGGGGTATATAAGTTATTCAGCTTATCATAACAATAGGAGTCTTTAGTGTTTGTTCCTATTGGCTGTAAAAAGTGAAGCCCCTTTTACTGATGCAATTCAAAGGATTCAGAAAGATTAGGGCATAATAATATTATCGCGTGATGAATATCACCTCCGGTAAAATGGTTCGATAATGGTGTTTTGTAAAGATAAAACTCGTCGAAGAAGTGCCTAGAAACAATGCCAAAATAATGCTACTATAGCTCATGGTACTGATAGAATCACTCACGGCAAAAGCAATACCAGGAGAGAAAAACACTAGCCAATGGACATGTTTCTACCTACCCGGCGTCATCAGCGTTGCTTCGAGTGCTTTTTCCTACCTTACATCGTTGTTTATCTCTCAGCTTATGCCACTAATTTCCAAAAAACAGCGATGAAATATTTCCTGACTCCACGTAGTGCTCCGAGATATAGACATGCCGTCTAGAAAGTGACGGAATACAGATGCTAAACCACCTCACGAGCAGTTCCTGGTCTGGTTAACACGAAATGGCGTGCACCTGAGCTCTATGGTAACCTAGAAAAAGTGTTTAGAAACAATATAAACATATAAAACATAAACATCGCTATTTTTTGGAAATTAGTGGCATAAGGCAAAGGAGATAGCAGGAACTGCAATAATTACCTGGTTATAATCTTGCTCAGTGTATCAGGAAAACTATATACAAGAATATTAGACAAAAGAATAGGAGATCAAACAGAACAAACAATGGAAGAAGCATAATGTGGATTCAAGAAACACAATAAGACAAATGCGAGAGAGAACTATTAGAAACAATAAAGAATTACACGTATGCTACATCGACCTGGAAAAAGCATTCATCATTCAGCATAGGCTGAAGAGAGAAGAAATTTGAGAGAGCCTAAACAAAAGGGGAGTGCAGCCAACGCTAGTGAGAAGCAGTCAGAAGCTTATATGAAGAAAGCAATTGCCTCATAAGAGTAAGACACAACACGGCTAAGATGTTCCAAACAAAAGAGGGAGTAAGACAAGGATGCAACCTTAGCCCACTACTGTTCAGTTTGGTGTTAGAGGATGTGATAAAAGATCGATGTCGGCTGGGACTAAGCAACTATTACGTAGGCTATAGAAAACTGCAAGCAATAGAACTAAACGAGATAGTGTTCCCAGACGATATGGTGCTAGTAGCAGCCCCAGAACGAGCCTTGCAAAATAACTTGAATATTTACATAACACAGATGGAAAAAAGAGGAAGCTGAACGTCGATAAAACAAAAACAATGATAATAGCAAGACAACATAAAGTGCACCAAATATACGTTAAAAGTATAAAGTTGGAACAGATCGATAAATATAAGTACTTGGCAACAATAACAAATCAAGAGAGTAAAATAGAAGAAGAGATCTCTGAATGAATAGAGGTGGCTGGCAGGCTTTTCAAAGCGATAAGATCGCCTTTCTTAGCTAAGAAAGAAATCCCGGAAAAAGTGAAAACAGAAGTTTATAAAAGAGTAGTCATACCAATATTAACAAATGAAGCAGAAAGCTGGGTACTAAATAGAAGAACTCGAAGTAAAGTAGACGCAGCAAAAATGAAGTTCCTAAGACAAATAGCAAATAGGAGAAGAATAGACAAAATCAGAAACGAATCTATTAGAAAAAAACTGAACATCAAACCAACAACAGACAGAATAGAGGAGGGACAGCCAGGTTGGTTCGGACACGTATTCAGAATGGGTGATGAAAGGATTGCAAAACAGTCTGCGAGTTTAAAGATAAAACTGTTACATATTTCCGTAATAATTTATAGCTCACATTTAACTGTTCATTACTGGCATTGGTTGAGTTCTCGAACAATTTAGCTCAAGCAGAGTGAAATCCATAATGTTATGGTGACCGCTATATTCGTTTTATTCTATTTGACCCTACTAAATATTTTGAAACGGAAGAACGTTTCTGATTATCTTCTAAAACATTATATAAATCGTTGAAATTGTATTTGTTTCTCTTATAACTGTTATGTAACACATTTAATTGAAAATGATTTCAAAAATAAAGTTGAATTAGCTTAGCAATTTCGCTTTAAAGTAAATTAATTTGTTCCTAGTTATGCATTATACGATACCACAAACATAAATCATCTTGAACGAGAATACAGGAAAACTTTATTAGTTGAAATAACATCGAAAAAGTTCCTCATTTCATTTTACGCATCTTGATCTTCAAACTGACTTCTTTTAAATCAATCTCACAACTAACGTCGTTTTTCTATTTCTTCCTCTTCCTCCACGTGCTGCATCTTTTATCGTCTTTCTAACACGTGTATACCTACCAATGTTCCAAAAGAACTTAGTACCTATAGAGATGCATTTCTTATTCACTTCATGAACCGCGTCATACTGAATAAGTAACGAGCACGTACAGCAAACGATAAAAGGTAAGAAAAGAACACGTCGACAAAGGAGAAGCGCTGGTGTGTGATGATCTTTTGTTTTCCCATGCGTTCAATTGTTCACCGGAAAGCCAAAACGGATGTGACCGTCTCGGTAGGCTGGGCACTGCAATGCTCGCAGCCTGCTTAGACAATCAACCTACCTACACTCAGTGGAGTGTTTTACCTGTATATAATTTTACCCCGTACGAATAGAGTATGTTATACACGTTATATTCGTATTTCTGTTTTTCTTTTCCTTGTTTGCTTCTCTTTTTAATCGACGAAATTAAGTAACTACGCACGCTAAGTAATTGCTATTCTTGCAAGCGGTTGTTTTCGTTGTTGATCATGAAAACGACACAAAGTTTTATGACTCGCTTATTCTATCTACGTAGCTCCGCGTACGCTTGATAGATCTCCTGGTCGTCTACGCAAGCAATGTATTTGTTGATGGCGATTTGCAATTTGGCCGACAGGTGGTTGGAATTAATGTAATTAATAATGTGGAATGGAGGTTCCTTTTGGTGTCTATATTATGTTGGGGATTCTATTCTTATGGAATGTTCATAAGCCTATGCATGAATGTACAGCATACAAAATTAAACATTTTCCCATGTAACGCTAAAAAAGTAAGTGGTAAAAATCTACAAATATCACTAAAGCGTGACCAACGGTTGCACCCGCAGAGGCGCCGTAAAAGGAACTGTATTTACTATGTACATACAAGGAATCGAGTGGACGTTCGGTTATTATCGGTTCATCGGTGTGCGTGTACTATTTATAATGTTCGAGAAACTAGTGGAACCGTCTGGGGCGTACCGCGCAAAAGTAGACACAGTATTAATAAAAAAATAATAGATTGTTACCTTTTATTGACGTATCGATGACCATTGCGGTAATGTGCGACTGCCATGGTACGCCGCGTAATACTGCAACATAAGCAATGCTTCCATTGTCGATTCGGTCAGGCCTCGACGACGGTCTGAAAACGTTCTCGTATACTTTGCAAATGATCGTTCAGTGAAGTAAGATTTGCGAAATACTCCTATATCTCTTCTGTGCTTTCATCTTTAACATGTCCCTGCCTAGCCTATGCAGACGATCTAAAGCTGTTCTCGCGAATTTCCGGCGTTCAAGACATTAACACCCTACAAAGAAATATCGACACAATTGTTTCCTGGAGTAAGGAAAATAAGCTACTATTAAATGTTAAGAAGTGTTTCAAGGTGTCATACACCCGGAGAATTATGCCTTCACATACAGTGTATATTATGGATGGACATGCTCTTGAAGAACCCACATACTTAAAGATCTTGGCGTAATCTTCGACTCAACCTTGTCCTTCAACCAACATCTAGAAGATCTCTATTTACCAGCATCGCGGTTTTCTTGTTCGTGTATCTAAAAACTTTCAGAACACGGAGGTTATTAAAACACTACATTATGTCTTTGTTGTGGCCAAAGTGGAGTATAATATGGTATCCCTTTTATAACACACACTTTACGAGATTCTATTGACTGACAACCAGTTCCAATCTTTAAACCCCAGCTCCAATCTTTAAACCACAGACGGGTGTTTCACAGTGCAAGATTTCTGTTTAAGGTTTTAAACAATAAAATAGATTGCCCTGATCTTCTATGCGGAGTGAAATTCCATGTACCTCGTCTGGCATCACGAACTGCAGCAACGTTTCATTGTCTGACGCCGAGAACTAATCTGCTACTACACACATCTCTGCACCATATGGCTAGAAATGCCGACACCATTTGCAGTGACGTTTATGTTGGAATCAAATATAATACGTGATCTTTTTTAAATTTTTCTATATGTATATGCAATATTTTGTTTAACTTGCCTGTATTATTTTCATATGTATGTATTTGAAGCTAGTTTTGTCCTTTTATTGGAATTTTCAATTGGGCAATAAGTAAATATTATTATTAAGTAGAGGAAATGTTAAAGAAAATTGACATGGATTGAAGGGAGGCATCCGAAAATGTAGTAGTACACAGGTTGTTCTATTTGAAAAACCAAACTTGTATCCTATGCAGCGGAAAATGAACACCCTATATACTTTGATATATTTTCATGTTATATAGGAGCTATCTCTTAATAGTTTTTATTTGAAAACTTCCTCTAAATTGCTCCAGAAAGTAATAATTTCTCACCCACACAATAGGTAGAGACGCTGCATATAAACAATTATTTTTATGCCATCCAATTTTGTGCACTCTAAGCCCAAAGTATCGAACTAAGCTAGCCGGCAAAAGAAAAACATTAACCCAAATAGTTCAAGATCGAATTGAACTCTCCAACAACTCCCCTAACATGGAAATTTGTATAGATAGACGGGAAATTGTGTCTGAAAATCAATTATGTTTATCTAAATCAATTTTGCGCGACAGCCACGGGAAACGCTAAGATTTAATCTATGCCGACGAATCAATCATTCCAAATTCAAAGATTTCTTCCTCTAGCCAAATACAATACAATCTAGCTAGCGGTAAACAAAAGGAAATGTATTAAATAATGTAGTCGTAATAGTAAAGTATATTATGTATTGTTATCGAATTGGACCACGTTTTGATATCGCTACAACCCCTAAATATGACGCCGTCAAACTATATTAACTGATCATTCGTCTTTTTCCGATGGAAGGTTGTGTAACGTTCAACGAGGGAATAATATTTCCACCATATAGGCGACTATTTTACGACTTATTATCGGTCGATACCGCCTAGACGCCACACGTTTATGTACGTAGTTATTACGATATAAGTGGGGCACAAGATATATAGATTAATGTACGGTGTTGTAATTTTTGTTACGTCATTCGAACCCGCTACCCAATGCAATAAAAATATGTTAATATTTGTGAACGGAGCGGACGTTATTCTAGGTCAATTCGATGAAAATTATCTAGTGTGTGAAATAAATGATTAATGATATAATATAAATTCATATATGAACAGATTTATTCTCACAAACAATTGTTAAATAAACCTTAATACATACATATGGGTTACCAGAAATTCCGTTCCTCTAGACATGAAAAAATAATTGGGCGAATTAAAATAAAAAATGTCCTATACCGTTTCCTGTAAATTTAAAATCATAAATATATATAATCGATAATTCCCTTATACCCAAATTGGGTGTCAGGATTACATTTTCATTTCATATTATTATAAGCAAATGTAGACCATTTCTTCTTACCTTGAGCCAGCTGTTTTGCTTCTATCCATGTTCTTCCCCTTTTCTGAATAATCTTTCCTACTACATTATCCCACGTTTCCTTCGGCCTTCCCCTGCTTCTCTTGCCTCGAGTTCTTGCTTCCCATACTTTCCTTAGCGGAATATCATTGCTCATTCTTTGCAGATGACACCACCAACTCAATTGTCGTTGCTCAATGAAATCTTGCAGTGATTGCGTTTGTAGATTTTCTCTGATTGTGTCATTTCTTAGTCTATCTCTTCTTGTCACTCCTCTCACTCTTCTTAGGTACCTCATTTCAATCGTTTGTAGCTTGTTCTTTTGACGTTGACTGCGTACCCAGGATTCGCAGCCATATGTTAGTATCGGTCTATAAATTGTCTTAAATACTCTGATTTTGTTTTTTTTACACTTCCTTTTTATTTATAAGTCCGTTGCTCATCGCATAGCATACATTATTTGCTTTTTGTATTCTATTATTTATTTCCACATCATTATTACCATTTTCCTCAATCATAATACCCAGACTGAAATGTGTCTACTTGTTCTAGTTCTATTCCTTCTATATGTATGTGTATTTCCTCTTTTTCTTTTGCTATCATCATTACTTTTGTTTTAGATTTATTTAGTTTCATACCTTTCTCTTTTATTACATTATTCCATATTATAAGGTTGTCCTGTAAGTTCTTCTCAGTATTTGCAGCAATCACCATATCGTCTACAAAGGCACAATCTGAAATTTCGACTGGTTGCAGATTTCTGTATCATATGTTTATTGGTTTGGTGCTTTTATTACTTTCCCTAACAATCTCATCCATGTATACAATGAATAACAGTGGGCTAAGGCCTCCTCCTTGTCGTACGCCTTCATTGGTCCTAAATATTTCTGATTTCATGTTGCCCTTTATTATATAGTTGTTGATTTCTTCGTACATGCATTTAATTACACTGATCATCTTGTTACTAACATTTTTTTTCTTTAAGGTGTTCCAGATTTCTTTTCTTGGTACTCTCCCAAGAGCCTTTTCCATATCCATAAACGCAAAGTATAAAAAAGACATTAAGTAAGCCTGCAATTACAAAGGCAATAATATTAGGTGATTGGGAGGAGGGCTTAATCTTACAGATTTAGATACAATTAAAACCAAGTAACATTATTTGTTAAACTTACAGTAATAGCTATATAAATACAATACATTTAAATAAAGCGAATGATGTGTATGATAATTAACAAAACGGGAACAAATACATTTAAAATAAAACAGTAATGAGAACGATAAACGAGACCGCAGACCAACCATTGCTCTGATTACGTTGTCTATCAGGGAGTTGTTTACATAAACCTAACGTCATACAAGACGATTTTGTGCTTTTTTTCGTCAACAACAAGAGCATATTATCAACATTGTTATTGTTGCATGTCCTGTTGAGATTCTTTTACTTCCAGCTAATAGTTGCTTTTATCAGCATTTACTACTCTAGACCAAAAATTCCCAACCATTTTTAACCCGTCCACCACTTGAGGAATTTTTCTCCGTGGATTCCTTGCCTGCAAAATATTGAATTTCCGTAAACCTATTAATGTCAAATGTACTTCTCACAGCTACTTTCTTTAATAGAAGATTTTTGAAGAGTGAACAAATGGGAAAAAAACATGTACAATTTTTATTCAATCTTTATTGAAAAGATATAAAATGCAAGTAAATATTTGTATTTATGACGAAAACAATCAGAAACAAGTAAAATTCTTACATTAAACAAGTCCAAAATATACGTAAGTAATACGCAAATAATGAAGTAGAGCCTCAGATCTCCACGGCCACAGTGATTTGCAACCGATTTCTTTATTTCCTAAGGTTTGTTACCGCGCTAAACCCTCTTTCCGCGAGGTATGAAGATGGAAAAGCCGTCAAAAACTTTCTGGCAATAGTCCATAATGCAGGATAAGCAACAGGTATATCTTTCTGAGGCCAGAACTGCTGATATTATATTCTGAAATGCAGCTTAAGTTCTTCCTTAGTGCTTATTCCGGTAAGCTCTTCTTGTGACATGATATCCAATTCTTCAATTTCACCGTATGGATTAATAATCCACTATGGTATTTTCATAGTTAAACATCCTCAAACCTGGTTTTGAAGTCTGTGAAGGCTGTTTAAATGTTGAATGTAGACCAAAATGTCATCATTCTAGACATTTGTCAAAATCAAACTTCTTGTAATCCCTAATTATTTACTTACCCACTTGTTCTTGAATATAATTACTCTTGTAGCTGGTTTAAAAGAAAGCATTCTTAAAAAGGAGTGATGCTTTTGCCATTCTCTCGTCTAAAAATACTTACATTTTCTACGAGGGTGTATCAAATATAAACGGGACTCGTTTTTTAAAAAATTCTAACTTTATTTAACTAAGCTTACAAATATATATTATTTTTCTACATACTCTCCCGCCCTAGAAATACATTTTTCCTATCGGATTGGGAACTTTTTTATTCCATCATCGTAACAACTCTTCGGACATTCGTGTAGCCATTGGAGTACAAACGTTTCCACCGCTTCGTTGTCATCGAAACGCTGGCCTTCAAGCGCTTCTTTGAGGGGTCCAAAAAGATGGAAGTCACAAGGTGACAAGTCTGGACTATAGGGTGGATGTTCCAGTGTTTCCCATCCTAATGCATCCACTTTTTGCATCGTGGCGTTAGCCACATGACCCTTTTGGCCGATTGCTTCTTCCTTTCCACGCCCTCCAGGAAATTTTTTGTGCCATGGAAACACACGGGTCCTTGACAGGGTGTTGTCCCCGAACTATTTCTGTAATCGCCGCAAAATTTCGGTTGGGTTCACCCCCTCCTTGGCCAAAAACTTGATGATAATCCGCTGCTCCACGGAGACATGCACTCCTTTCTCGCTCATGGTTTCTTTTGATACTAAAGGGACCCGAGAGAGTTGCGGTCGGTTCTCCCCTCTCGCTAATGGTACAGGCTACCTGCGCATTAACCCCTTCCGGGTCTAGAAGCCCTTCGGAATTTTTAAGAAAATCAGTCCTGTTTATATTTGATACGCCCTCGTACGACCGCTGTTTAGATTTTCGATTGAAAGGGGTCAACTATGAAATTCAACCTTGACGAATTTAATGTAAGGATTTCACCACAAACTGGGATATAGTTTTTGAAATAGCTGATAGGTATTTGTAATTAACTTACTATTTAATTAATTTTTAAGTTTTTTTTCATTAAATTCATCTTCCTCAAAAACTTTATAAACGGACGATATTGGAAAATTTAATTCAAGATACAGAGAAATAAACGATCTTTCAAGAAAATACATATAAAAAAAGTTATAAATTACTAATTCAATGTTTAACCGCGCAGCAGTTGTTTACCACTCCGTATACGTATGTGGTAGGATGTAGAATATCAAAGCTGTAAAATATACGTTCTTACTAAAACCAACTACTCCTTATTTATAATTTATTACCCGCATACTACGTTAAAATTCATCGACAGCACTATCAGCAAAAGTCTAGCAATGAAACGAAATTGACCAAACAGGTTAGAATTAAGAGGTTAATAACAATAATCGTAAACACTTTAGATGCCTATAATTATAGTAATTGTAGACTACGACGTCATCTTCATATGTACCTAAGTATCGGTGTCAGACGTTTTTTTTACGAGAGCCTATTACATTTTTTGTGATCCTATAGGCGTACATTTTATCCTACCGAAATAAGCATGAAGTTCATAGCATGGTGAAGTCAGTAGCGGCTTATCATTAGGGCTCGAGTTGTCCGAGCATCGCCAATTGAAAAACAGATCATTAAATATCTTTCTGGATATTCAATACATCTGAACAGCTTAAAATTTACGAGAATCTGAAAAAATGTTTAAAAATAACATTAATAATCCCTTTATTTATTTGCGGAAATACGTATAGTTTACATTTTAAATAACAAAAAATTGTTACAATAGCATTAATAATAATAATAAAAAGAAAACAGGAAATACAAATAAACCAAACATTAAAATCTTTATTTGTAGTCAGTGAAAGAAGTCATCTAACGAATAGCAATAATACAATCATTATTATTCGTTAGATGACTTCTTTCGTCATGAGTAGAGCAACGCAACTGCGCTGAAAGCCAGTGGCGGACGCATAAAAGTTTACACAAAACAAATTAAATGTGATACGTGCTCAAACACTTACCGTTTTAAGAGTCCTCCGTGAAATCACAAAGGGGATAATGTCTACTTAATATTTGTAACATTAGATATATTTCCAAAGTTGTTTCGGCAAAGTGAGTGCGGCGTGAAGAAAAAGTGTTTTTGTATGCCGAAAACGAACGTTCTACATCTAGTGACGTTATATTTGCGTAAGTAAAATAATCTTTCAAATAACTTAACGGTTCTGTTGACGCACCTTCACAAATTTGTCTTAATGTGCCAAAATCTAGTCTTTATCTAAAACACTTTCAAACCTTTCTAAAACACAAACATTTCTTGCGTCTTCTATCGCGCATAGCTGTGCGTGAACACTATTTGCAAAGATTCCACTAACGACACCGAAGAATTTTGTAGTTTTTCTATCGCATCCGCTAGTCCCACGTAATTGTTCTGAATAATTTCCAAGTCTGTTTTAACTTGACTATCCTGAAATTTCAAGCGGCTTACCTTGACAGCCGCAGCTTCCTTTGGGTCGAATTCTAAAATCACGTTCTTTATATTCTCAAAATATTTAAGATAAGGCAGGCTCTAACCATGTTCCCCAACGAGTAAGAATAGGTTGTGGTGGTTCAGGAATACCGGGGCATAGTCTATGAAATTCCCGAATACGTTTTGGGGATTTTACAAACACAGCTTTTGTATGTGCTATTAGAGCGTCTACCTCGGTATAACATTTTCTGATATACTATCTGCTACGAGACTGAGAGTATGAATTTTACATGTAATATGCAACAAGTTAGCACAATGTTTTTTAAGAGATCGACCTACAGCAAGCATGTTTGCGGCACCATCACTCATAAACATCAACAGTTGATTTGTTGAAAGTTCAAACTTTTCCAATGTATTTAACACCAACATTGAAATTACTTCGGCAGTGCATTGTTGTATTCGTGTGGAAACTAGTAAAATTGAGGGTGACGGTCGATGTGGTTCCATTGTGCGTACCATTACATTAACCACAGAATGTTTTTTACGATCTGTTGTTTCGTCCACACATAACCACAGTTTTTTTATCTTGCAACTGCGATTTAATTCTTTTCTCAACATGCTCACGAGCAGACGGCACAACTCTCTGTAATGTTCTCTCACTTGGTAACTTAAAGTCCGAATATTCATTCCAAAACGAGACATATGCTTTCTTCCTTAGTAAATGAAATTGTAAATTACATGCAATAAACACATAAATTAAATTTAAATTTGTCATAATCTCGTGTGGAATTTTTTTTTGAAACATGCCCCGCACTATTAACGTGCCGTAGAGAATCACTTTTCGACCAACACATTAAATCTATTTTACACACTACACATTGAATTTTAGCGCCATCACACTTTAAATTAGGCATTTCTGCAATAAATTCTCTTATTGTGTCCAACTTTGGTCATTTTCGCGACGTAGGAAACATTTTTCAAAACAAACGTAGAACTACGATATAGTATACGACAGCGTAGATGCATACACAACAAATCGGCTTTCGAGTCGCAGTTATACCGACGCTTATTCCGAATTGTCCCGGCCGTGTTTATTTTGTGTAAACTTTTATGCGTCAGCCACTGGCTTTCAGCGCAGTTTGCGTTGCTCTAGTCATGAGATACAGAAAGCGCTTAAGTGAATTTTCGGCAGAAATCGGTTTTTTACGGATAATGCCTCTATGTTTCTACCTTTCTACGATGACAGGACTAAATTCTGTTTATTCTACGCTATTTGGGAGGGAGACATAAAATTTTTTCTTGTAGAAAGGTCTAAAGTAGCTGACTTTACTCCTTTCTGCATGAAGGGTTTGTAGTGGCAGCACTGATAAATGACAATAACATTAAAGATGGTGTTTGAATTATCCGTAGCTGTTTTGTGTTAACTTGAGTGTTTTATTGAAATATTGAATTGTGCGTGAAAATATGGATCAAGCTACCACCTCAAAAGAAAGAAGAATAGGAACAGCAGGATATAAACGGAACATTATTAAAAATGCCAGACTGAAAGACGAATCCTGCACAAACTACGAGGGTGCATACTTTTATTGTGCATTTAAAGTTTACATAAATTTCCGCTAATTTTCCATGCCGAGATATCTGGAAGATACTGCATGTTTATGTTGTTGCAGCTGCAAGAAAAAGCGTTTTGATCAAATTACGAAGGAAGAACAACAAAATATCTTTTCTCGTTTATACCCGCTGAGCTCGAAGGACGAACAGGATACTTTCATATAAAAACTAATCAACTTTTCTAACATCGTCCCAAAGCGTAGAACCCGAAAGGCTATAAGTCAACTATAAAGCGTTCTTGTCATTGTTGGGCATAAGTGATACACGAGTTAAAAGATCAGAAACCTAAGCATACTTTCATGATATGGGAGGACGAAATGCAAGAGCCAATGCTTTTCCAGAACAAGTACGGAGGTGTGTTCATGAGCACATTTCGTCATTTCCTATTAAACACAGTCACTACTCTGGAAGGGAGTATAATTACCTGGATTCAATCTGAATTTAATGGTAATGTTTCGACTACTTAAGGAAAGATATCCAACTGTACCAGGTATGGCAATTAAATAACCGGACTGGTGCTACAAAACATTTTATTGATGACCAATTATATTATAAAGTTTATCCCCTTCAATGTACTCTCCTTGCCGATCCCTACAACGCTCCATACGAATTTTCCACTGTCGAAAGCAGTGCTGGAAGTCCGTTTCTGTCAGCTTGTTGAGAACCTCCGTCGCTTTCGCTTTCACTGCTTCCACACTGTCAAATCTTGTTCCCTTAAGCTCCGACTTTACCTTAAGAAATAAAAAAAAGTCACGGGAGGCCAGGTCGGGCGAGTAGGGTGGGTGGTCCAACACGGTGATGCCGGATTTCGCAAAGAACGCCTTCACAGACAAGGCGGAATGGGCTGGCGCATTGTCTTGGTGGAGCATCCAGAATTTGCTCTTCCACAAATCGGGTCTTCGTCTTCTCACTCGTTCACGAAGGGTAGTTAAAACCTCGTGTTTCACAAGAAGCTCGAGGTTAACTCGTTGCTCGATCTGAACACTTTGCATTTTTCCTACGCGACGCTAGCGTAAGGACTTGGTTTTTCTATCCTGATAGAAAAACCTTCCAAACATTACGGTCAGGAAATCGTACAATGTACAACCGTCTAGCTTCTAATGAATTGCCATCAGCAAGTCCATAAGCATGTCATCTCGGCGTTCGTATAGCGATTCATGATAGAGGACTTCACTAACAAAAGTTTAAGTATTAAAAGACAGAAAATACACGTTAATCAGTCTCAACAAATTTGACACATACAAAATGATCAATCACGAAACGTATTCAAATGAAATCCACGTTTTAACTAATTTA
Organism: Dynastes maya; assembly: GCA_029619315.2. Lineage (NCBI taxonomy): Eukaryota > Metazoa > Arthropoda > Insecta > Coleoptera > Scarabaeidae > Dynastes > Dynastes maya. The sequence goes on from JAROYE020000029.1 coordinate 586,604, forward strand.
CTTTTCTATGTCTGCACTTGCCTATTGTTAGTGGGTAAAACGGCCGTTCTTTGTAATCGGAATGTTGTTAAAAGATAACAACGCGTTTTTACAATTTTTTTATACTCGGTAAGTCCAGTGTTGTACGCCATATTTTTATTTCAGCTACATTAATAATTTCAAAAATATCAAAATTGGTTTTGTCGAAACAAAAATCATAAAAGTACAAAATATTCTTAGAATAGTTCATGGAATAACCCCTTAAATTTTTGCCGTATGTTTAATAAACAGCCTGTATATTCAGGATATTCGAAAATCCGGATTTACGAATAAAACGGATAATAAATCCGGATATTCGAATATACGGATTTTGTATTGCATTCAGAATCCGGATATTCGAATATCCGGATATCCGAATATCGGGATAAATCGGATTTGTTGTCAGCATTAATTTGAAGTATATTTTTATGCCTCTTATAAAAAAATCTGGCTGTCGCTAAATAAAAGATATAATAAATTATTTTAAAAGGTTTTATATTTCACATAGCTGATATTATCTCTTTTTTGAACGTACGAACCGCCACTGGCTGTAGTTAAAAACACGATAAAGCTGCTAACGTATAAGTACTTTGAACCGTAAATGTCTATACTGAGATACTTATGTAAATATTTTTCCATCAAAATGTAAAGTTAATTTGCCATCGGAAACAAAAACAGCGATGCTTAAGAAGCCTGCTGTAAGCCCTACACCTGCCTTATATTGCCCCAAAGAGCATATGGTCATCGAATAAAGGAGAAGTGTTAACACAAAAACTGGCATTACGCGGCTTCGCTGGCAAAAAATATTCTTAACCGCTTCACCATCACCGCCGTGAAATAAAGCAGTTTGTATGTATTATACCCACTGCTATACATATACACCAGGCTGCGTAGATAAGGGAGACTCTTAAAGTTTTTAAAATAAAGACTTCTCATTTCGAATTTAAAATATCCATCCGGCACAACGTCGAGTTAAATCCATTCTACCCTTTTGCTTTTTCAACGCTCGAACAGCTGCCTTCCGTGCCATATCAGGTAAGGGGGACGGGCGTCGAGGTTAAATCTCCATCATCATCATTTGTCATGCAGTATTAATTGGTACTAAATTTCAAAATATACCATCCGTGCACATTATGCGACCGCTTTTCGGAGAAATTAGAATAATAATAAGAAAAGTTTGAGAAGTAGGTTGGTTCATCGCTTCTTGTTCTCAATATAAATGAGATGATGGCGCTTTCTGGAGCGGATTTAATGATCCGTTCATTGCGCTCTACTATACAGCGCTTATCGGAGGATTTAATAGATAGGAATCCGGTAATAAGAAATAATCGATTACCTTGTAGATTATTCTGGAATGCAATCATGAATGTTAAAACAAAGAAATTAATTCATTGTTCTTATTCCTGTAAGTTGTAAACGTATTATATAGGTACTATTTACTGCCGTATTGATTGAATTGCGAATACATCAACAGGAAGCGAAGGTTCCCACCATCGTAATAAATAGACCGGAAAATGTTCCCACTGTCATGCTTTTATATTTGTGGAGGAAAAAAGGAAATGGTTCTAATTAGTTTTTGGTATGTGCTTATCACTTTAATTTAAATAGTGTGAATGTTTTTCAGCAATTTGTTACATTCTCCTGGTTTGAAGAACAATGCCTCTAGTCGTCTACTTCGGCGTATCTTTCTTGCGAAGAAGGAGGACCAATTGGTTTTGCCTAGATCAGGAGTTCCCAAACTTTATCAGCCCGCGGCGCACTTACAGGTTTAGTATTTTGTCCCGACGCCCTCTTCAAAATATGTGTACAACGACATAAATCAGGCACAAAAATTAAAACAATCTTAAGATAAACATCAGAATGTGAAGCTCACATTTATTAAAATTGAATCATAAGAACCATCAAATAAAAATATGGAAATACAAAAAAAAAAATAAATGTTGAAAACCTTCAATGACAAGTTAATGTGACGGGTGAGCTTGCTGATTGCCACGCATTTTTTCAAAACGCGGAATAAGGTTTGACACTGCCACACTCATTTCTCGCTCCACATCGATTTTTATTTTGCTTTTTATTACAGCTACAGCTGAAAATCCGACTTCGCATAAATTGGTTGTCGCAAAGGGAATGAGGATCCTTACAGCTTTTGAACTCAGAGTTGGATATTCATTTTTGATTGATATCCAAAATTCCACTAAGTCGGCAGAAGCAAATTTTGTTTTCAGGCTGTTGTCGCAAGAGAGTTCAATTAAACTCTTTTCTTCCTGCGAAGTGAATTCTGGCAGAGCTTGAGCACGGAAAGGATCTTGGATCCACGAACATTTCTCGATATTGTCATCCTCAAAGCATTTTGCAAACCAGTCAGTGAGCTTTGGGAGGTATTTCTTGAAAAGGGACAGCAAGTTTTGTGAAACAACTACTTTATTATAGGCTACGTATTTGTGCAATTCAGGGAAACAATGTTGACCGCTATCCTCATTGATTTTTCTTATCCGCAACTGCAGGTTTTTCCTAAACGCCGCAACCTTTTCCAAAAGTTTCAAAATGTGCATGTTATTGCCTTGCAGAGACAGACTGAAGGCATTCAACTTGTCAAATATATTGCACAAATACGCTAGTTTCAGCAAAAGGTCGTGTTCTTCCTCTTGTAGAAAAGTGTGAATTTCTTGACGTAGTTTGAATGCACGGGATAACACGCTGCCACGTGAAAGCTATCATGAACTGCAGTAGTATAGCAGGGCCGTGTGTTCAGATCCCATGTCCATGCATAGCTTTTTGAAAAATCTGACTTTCAGTTGCCTAGTTTTTACGTAGTTTACTAGAATGTAATTTACTAGAATAGTGTACTAGAACGTGTCTACGACACATTCTAGTACGAAATTCAATTGAGAGCTAATCGATGCAATGAATCCACATAGCATGCGGTGCTTTGCTACTAATAATCGCCTGCAATCCTCCATAGCGCTCAGACATTAATTGAGCTCCGTCAGTATACATACCGATGCACTTTTCTCAATCCAAATCATTTTCGGTTATAAACTTGTCAAGCATCTCAAATAAGTCTTGGGCCTTTGCAGAACAGAAGGTCTTCAACCATTCGTATTATCATTGTGGCACGAACAATGAAAAAGGTTCGCCATCCCTGCACTAGGAAAATCTTACCCCAGATACTCAAACGCACAGCGCCCTAACTTTGCCCAGTCCGGTAGGGCCAGGTTTATTTGATGATATAGCGCAAAGTTGCTAATACATCTGAAATATGTACATTTAGATATAGCTTTTAATTAGACTGAGCATACATAACTTTCAACATAACGTTTTCTTACGAGACATGTTTATTAAAAATCGTTATTTACATAGACACATTGTCCGAATAAAACAATCGAACTTCAAACAATTTTTTAATGTCTTTTACAAAGACAGTAATGATGTTCTAATAAACATTTCATTATTTAGCTTACTATTCTATTTCCCTTGGAACAGTCGTAAAAATAATTCCCTTCTATTGTATTTGTAACCAAATAGAACTAACTGTTATACGAAATTTTTTCACTAAACATGGAAATTACTTAAATACCACCCTAAATTATACTTTTCACCATCGTAAATATTGACGTAATCACATTCTCAATATACTACTTCCGTGATGTAATAGTAATCATCATCTGTATGTGTGAGGTGGTAATATATGCATACCTGGCAGCACCCACGATCTTTAATACATTATCATAATTTACTCGGTTCGGCTCCTACGCCAATAACACTATTTCAAAGTTCTACGTGCATCCAACGCTATGATTGCTATAATGGCGCAATAAAAGGGGTAAAAGCGGCTTTATTCCCGCTTGATGATCCGCATTATACTCTTAGGTGTAATAAATGAAACCAGATACCAGAATTCGGTAGGTAAATCGTGAATTGATGGTGATCCGAAATTAAAACTACTACGAATTTAATTAATCTAATGGTATACCCGATATTGGCGTGATTTCCAAATGTCCTATATTCTACAATTTAGATAATTACCTCTGTAGCTTCCGATTACTTGTGCAATAACAAGCAGTAATGGCTCAGTGATAGCGTATCTTAATTAATTGAAATTGTAGGTCGTTTCTAACATTTTGATCAAAGTGTTTCATGTTAAGATGAATTAATTTCCGTTTTGCTTTTATGAGAGATGAGTGATCCAAATATATTAAATGTAACAGGCTACCAAACGCAAGAAATAAATAAAAGACATCCAGGTTGGTATAATAAATACGAAGGAAGGAAGACAACGCAATTGTTTTGCCTTTAGCAAATTTATTTCTCGACATAACCTCCTTGTAGCTCTATACACTTAGTCCAGGGATGTTCCAACTTTTTTTAGTCATCCAAATAATAGGATTTATTGAACTCTGCAAAATAGACCTTTGTTTCGGCAATGACCTCTTCACTTAACGTGAAGCAAGCAATTTTTTCAAGTTTGGAAGAAGAAAAAAGTCACAGGGTGATAAATCTGACGAATTTGGTGGATGGGGCACCAGTTCGTATCGTAATTGGATTAGTTTTGCTGTCGCATTTGCCTATGAGTGGACCGGGGCGTTATCATAATAGTAGAGATTTTTTTTTCCGCTAGGTGGGGCTTTTTACTCTTTAGTTCAGTATCGAATCGGCCCAATAAATCAACATAGTACTGTCCCGTGATTGTCCTTCCCTTCTTCAAATAATCAATTAATATCATGCATTGCGAATCCCAAAAAATCGTTACTGTAACTTTTTCAGCCGATGGATTCGTCTTCGCCTTCTTTGGCGCACGTTCGCCAGGAAAACCCATTTTGCCTACCGAGCGACCTTTAGTTTCTGGCGTGTAGTGATGTATCCATGTGCCATCCACAGTCACATAACGCCGCAGAAACTCACTCGTATTGCGCTTAAACATGTCCAAACATTGCGATTCCGTTCTTGACCAGCCGTCAGCAGGCGCGACACCCATCTCGCTGATAGCTGTTTCATACTCAATTTTTCATGAAGGATGTTTTGCACACGTTCAATTGAGATGTTGGCCATATTAGCAATCTCTCTAATCTTCACCCGGCACGATATCATGAACTTTATTGATCACATGGTCCATAGCCACCTCAATGGGATAACCTGGCCGCTCTTCATCAAAAACGGATGTTCGGCCACGCTTAAATTCATTAAGCCAGTATCTAATGGTAGCCATCGAAGGTGCATGGTCCCTATAAACTGCATCCAACTTATCTTTGATTTCTGCACACGTTTTCCAATCCAAAAAAAGAAATCGAATCACTGACCGGTGTTGTTCTTTTTTCATGATTCCACAAATGTATAAATTTGCTCACTTTCAACAGCTCTCAAAACAACACTACTCGATGAATCTCTCCGAAATTTTGACAGACTTTGACTAAAGAATAATACCCACAATCAGTAATGCAGATTTTGACACAATCTATCGGATAGTATCTGAGATAAGATTACAACGGTATTTATAACTCAACAAAATTTTTGTAACATTAGTAAGTTGTCTCGTTTGTATATGGTCAAACAATAATTTTTATTCCTTTAATAAAATACAGTTGCTGAACTATTTTTTGTTTTATACGGGATGCATCATCCTGTATAAAACAACAAAACAAAATGTCAATGGAAACAAGTAGTTTTGCTGGTAAGCGTATCCATTTAAGTCGTTTTGCTTTTATATGTCTAACTATGTTTTCTCATTCAAATTCCATGGTCATTTTTGCCGTTCTTTGTCAGCCTGTAGTTGTTAGATGCGCGTTAACTAATGATGCTCTTGTTATCGTTTTCAATGTAGTTGATTAACACAACTTATGACTATCCAAAGAAAAAACAGTCAGCAACACTTTCTTGGGTCATGGTCTTCCCCTTTCTGGGAGCCGATTCATCCTTCGCAGTCTACTGTTTCGACTTTGCCTTGACTTCAGGAGTGTACTGTTGGATCTAAATTTCATCTACAGTTATTAATCGCCTCCAAATCTCTGATTTATTTCGCTTGAACTGCTTTAACAGGGCTGTGGAGATGTTTATCCGAATGCGTTGTTTATCCTCAACGAGCAAACGTGGCACCCAACGCGCGGTTGGCTTTTTCATATCCAAATCTTCAGTCAATATGTGACAAACATATTCTTTCGAGATGCTCACAACTTCTGTTATCTCTAAGACCTTAATTCAACGGTCGTCTAGTGAACATTTCCGATGTTGTCGGTAGTGGTTCCAGCTTTTAGCCGTTCCGAACGTTCATCGTCAACGATCACGTTTAAATTCAGCTGTTCAAAATTTCACTGTGGCAAATGATGGTGCAGAGTCCCCATAAACGGCGTTCATCTTGGCTTTAATTTACGTAGGCGTATTGCCTACGCAAGAATACAATGACCACTCGATATTCGATTTTTTTTCATTTTTACAGAAACACTGACATCGACTGACAGAAACGACTGTTAAACAACAACTGAGCATCCAGAATAGCTGAAATTTTCAAAAATATCTTTCAATGCATGCGCATTTGTGTTACTAGAATGTTTTTTCCGAGTAATGCCATTATCGTGTTGAGGCTTGAAGCTTTTCGGACTACCGTCATAGGATATAATGTTGACTAACATTATAAACGAATTACATTACAAAAAACCAAGGCGTGTGTTGATGTATGGATATTTTTTAGAAAAAGCTCCACAATAAAAACATATTGGATTCTTGACGTTAAAATTATGCCAGTATACCAAGCAAAGTACAAAAAAATTACATTAAGGTTACGTCTTTTTATTGAACATTCACCTTATACTCGGAAAAACATGTCACTTTACCTCTGATATTGTTTCTATTATTCTATCTTTTAAACACTAAATTCACTAAATTACCAAAGTTAATATATTCACATTTCTCCGAAATCGAAGGCAAAAAAACAGGAAAGCAATTGAATGTAAATCCTCTTTATATTTCCAAGAGTTCTCGAAGAACAGAACCCACTATATCTTAACTACAACGTCTATATCTTTACCTACGTTTATGTGATATCTTTTACCATTCAAAGCAATAATACTTCCCGATCAAGTTGCATAAAAACAACGGTACCGTGTTATATTCCTCTTTCACAAATAACAATATTATATTACTGACATAATAGCAGTCCCAACGGTCTATGGAAACAATACATATATATCAGTATCTGACAGCGTAATTATAATTAATTCGACAGTACAATGTGAAACGACAGAATAGTATACCGCATATCATATTGTTATGGTAGAGACAATTATCTTGGAAAGAAAATTCTCTTTCTTTTTTTTATCGTAATTATAGTTGTACTAGCTTTTTTTAATTTAATCATATCGCGTTAAAAGGAAAAGAATAATTGCCATCTTGTTTACATTCTGCCTGTGGTAATTAATAAATATGAATATAATAGCAACATTTAATAACAACTGTATTAGATGAATTTATTACTTAAAGCATTTATCTATCTTAATAAGCTTACTGATTACCTTGGACGATTGTAGATGAATGAGAAGACATTATATAAAAATCTCAGGAATATTCTGCTAATAGATATAGTTTTATAATCCAGTTCTAGTTCCACGTGATTCTGCAAAAAGGTTAGCTTGCAGCAGACCTTAAGCATTTTTAAATTACGTTGATTCAGCAGTATTTTAGGACATGGTTTATTTCCCAACAAAAAAGGTTGTAAAAAACTCTACTCCTAAATGTGATTATTTAATCTTCCAGCTTAGATTCATTAGCTTCATTTTCGCAGTATTGTTGATAAATGAAACGTAATAATCACATTTACCATAGCTATTAATACTTGCTAATAGTCAAGTCTGATCAATTTAATAAAAATATGCTGTATATTCTTTGTTTACCTCAATAAATTTATTACGTCTAACATAATTTCAATATTACGTAAAGAGTGAACCGATGTTGTTTGTAGCATATTCTGTATGTTTTGAAATTTAAATTTTCGTCAATAATTGTTCCTAGATATTTAGAAAGAATTTCGTAAGAAACTTACATTATTATATATAATTCTTCGACTTGATTTTTTAAAATAAAGTAGCTTCCTTCAACACAAACATAGAATAACAGGACGGTTTGCTCTTTTTAAGAAACGTTCTTTCCGTGTGAGTAAATCTGAAATTAAATATTATACGTACGAGGGTGTATCAAATATAAACGGGACTCGTTTTTTTTTAAATTCTATCTTTATTTAACTAAGCTTACAAATATATATTATTTTTATCCATACTCTCCCGCCCTAGAAATACATTTTTCCCATCATCGTAAAAACTCTTCGGACGTCCGTGTAGCCATTGGAGCACAAGCGCTTCCACCGCTTCGTTGTCGTCGAAACGCTAGCCTCCAAGCACTTCTTTGAGGAGTCCAAAAAGATGGAAGCCACAAGGTGACAATTCTGGACTATAGGGTGGATGTTCCAGCGTTTCCCATCCTAACGCATTCACTTTTTCCATCGTGGCGTTAGCCACATGAGGCCTGACGTTGTCATGCAGAAGAATGACACTTCTGGCCAATTGCTTCTTCCTTTTCCTTCGAAATGACAATTTCGCGGCATCCAATACTTTACAATAATATTGATTTCCCACTATGAGATTTCGAACTGCCTCGATGTTGGCCTCGGACACACTTGTCTTTGGACGGCGATCATGGCTCTCGTTCTCGACCTTTTCACTCCCTCCAGAAAATGTTTTGTGCCATGCAAATACACGGGTTCTTGATAGGGTGTTGTCCCCGAACTGTCTCTAATCGCCGCAAAATTTCGGTTGGGTTCACCCCTTCTTTGGCCCAAAACTTGATGATAATCCGCTGCTCCACGGAGACATCCACTTCTTTGTCGGTTTCTTTTGATACTAAAGGCACCCGAGAGAGTTGCGGTCGGTTCTCCCCTCTCCCTAACGGTACACGCAACCCCTTCCAGGTCCAGAAGCCCTTCGGAATTTTAAAGAAAATTAGTTCCGTTTATATTTGATACACCCTCGTATGTCTGTATCTAATTACTGTGCGGGATTCTTTAATTTTCATTATTTTAATTTAAACATCCGAATTATTTTTATTTATTATTAGAATTGTGGCATTTTGATAATTTATAACATTAATTGACTCCATTAATATTACTTTATGGGGGATAATCAAAAGTTATTTTCAGTAATTTACATCTTGAAAATATTTGTTGTAAAAAACAGACAACATTCATGCACAACACAAATTACACGGAATCTAGTAATCAAAGTTCACGTCATCTACATCGAAAATGATCTTCGTTAGGCCGACCACAAGAAGTATCAAGTCGTTGGATTGGTATTCCTGTGACAACGAGTAAACAAGTGGACAGATAGACAATAGTTTTCTGATAACAGACGTTTTTCGGCGACGTAGCGCACTACATTCGACGCCGTGTGGAACGCAGCTGACGTCACGTGACTCTGATTATATTAGGAGATAGGGATTGTGCAATCCTTGTAACGTTACTATTATCCCTCAGGTAAAACCAGTACTCGCGGAGAACGATGAAAGAAGACTACTGTTCTTCCGGTTTCCTTCCATTATAGTGAAAGGAACACAGAACATTAAATATTTGAGTAACTCGGAACCACTCGAATTATTGAAAAGAAAACTACTAATATGTGGTGGAGTTCATGCCAGATTTTTGAAGATTACATTTCTTTTTGTATGTCAATTGGCGCATATATTTTCTTGGTTGTTGTTGCAAGTTTGTGGCAGGGTTTCGTACTACAGAAAGACTCCTTCAACAACAATAGCCCAAGAAACTGAAATATTACCATCATATGTAGACTGTGTTGCATAATAATATAAACGTTATTGTGTAAATTCGGTAATAATGTGGTAAAAATAATATATTGAAATGTTTTAAAACAATTAAAAGTATTAAATTGGATAACAAAATCTGTTCCGTTTATTATTTCTAGTACTTTACTTACAAAGATATATTTTTTTATAAAATTACTTACAGTTATTCGTATGTGTAGTGTATGTATAGTTTTGTTCCTCTTCTGAATCCTGATCTGCTCTTTTCAAATAAAAACTTGATGTCCTCTTGAATAGACCTCTCCAATCCCCTTCTGTGACTTGTTCGGTTAGATTTTGCTTGATGTACTTCCTCAAACTGTTATTGTTTAGTTTTGGCACTTTTTAGCTTATATTTAATCTTATATTGGACTTTTAAATTCAAATTTCTCAATGAATCTTCGAAATATCTGTTTAATGTCAGATTTTCTGTTTCTATCTTCTTATTTATGCGTTGTCTGGGTGCTGCCAATCCAACGACTTGATATTTTTAATTTTGATGTTGTGATGTTCGTTTTTGGTACAGTAGATAACGTAAAAGATTTTGTTGCTTGGATTTCAAATATAGTGTCTTTCGTATGTGTGTTTATGTCATTTTTACAAATTATATTTCAGAAATGTAAATTACTTAAAATAATTCGGAACTTTGATTATCCCTTGTAAGATAACGTTAATGGAGTCTTTTTTTTTAATAAAAGATTAATAATATAAATCATCAAAATTCCAGAATTCGAATAATAACCCAAAATAATCCGAATTCTGCAAATACTACATTAAATTCTAATATTTTGCGAATATTGATATGAAATTCATTGAAATTAATGTATTGCAGTGTGAACGCACGCACTTCAGGTGGGATGTCCCACTACAATATATTTCACATTTCAACCACTAAACTAAATGGTAACTTTGGTTTCTTGAATTTCAAAATTAATCCTATGTCACCATGGATACGTCAAGATATTCGAAATACGTTCAGGGTACACTTATATGGAACATCATTTTCTCTTAACCTATAAATTTTAAAGTATACGTTAGACATGAGAACAAACAATCGAAGATGATCACAAAACTTTCCATTGAAACATCTACCAAAATTGTTACTTTTATTGATATTTTAAAACATATAAAACTATTAAAGTTTGTTTTAAAGTCAATACCTAATGAAACTTTTTAAATTGAAATTACAAACTAGCATGTTCACGCCTCAGCGAAGAAGTAAATTGGATCTTATAACCTTTAGAGCGAGCTAAATTTTTGGAGTAACAAAAATTAAGCTCAAAAAAGGATTTTAAATTACAAAATTGTGAATAGTGGAGATATATGAATTAGTAGTACTAAAAAAAATGTGTTCTACAATTTTGATTAGCGATCGGTAGAGATTACTTTAAGCAAATTTTAGAAATTTAAGATTTGGAAATATTATTTTAACTTTTTTCTTAATTTTTGTTCTCATTTGATTTTAACTATTGCAACATTTAAGGATCCCTTTAGTGCTGTATTTTTAATAAATTCGTTAAGCATACGATTTTGGCGGAGGAGTAGGGTAAGTTTTTAGTCAGCTATTAAAGAAGAGGCGCATATGTGAAAGCAGCCCCTGAAATGGTTATGAATTAATAACACGATGATGCATATATATACGTAAGTAAAATGTTATATTCTACAAGATGACTCACTGTAAGGTGAGGCAGTAAGGTTTGTAGGTTTTATATGAAATATTCCGTGGCTGTTACAGTTTTTGATTTTATCTGCTCTCAAAACATATTACGTACATTTGTGTCTTGAAGACATTTGCTTTTGATTGTTTAATAAACACCTTGACCTAAAAGTGAATGTTGTAATAAAAGCGTATTTTTGGTCTAGTTGTAATGAACCTCTAATATTTACAAAAGCCTTTTAAAAATATGCCAAATTGCAATTTAAATGTGAACAACCAAAATGGATCTGTTGCGTATTTAAATAAATATTTTTCTGAAGCGTCAGCTGACTGAAAAATCTTTATTACTTCGGCTGTTATCGGTTCGTTCTTTGTAGTAGTAGGTTCCTTTCCTTTCCTAGGTAACTTTCAATTGGAATAAACATTAACTTATAGAATAGATCTCAGGAATGCTGCTAGTAAGGGCAACTTATATTTTTTTTATTTGCGATGCATTAGTTTCTTCTTGCCTTATATTTTAGCTAAGAGCACATTTTCGTTAATAATACTCCTACAAAAAATTTTAGATTACCAAAACGTTAACATTTATCTTAAACTTTCAAGATTGAAATGTTAAATCATTCCAAATATGACAGACAGGCAAAAACTCTCAAAGCCTACAGCAAAATCAGAAGGCCTCGTACTGGGTAAACAAGATCAGGCGAAACCATTGATACCAGACTCAACCGAGACAACAAACGAGACTACTGCTATCTTTGATCAAAAAGAATCTCAGAATACTGTCAGACTTATCAAGAGGTAATGCAATGCTAAACTAGACGAAGCTGATGATCAACTCCGTCGTTTATACCAAGATGATTTGGAGACGGCCGAACATATTTTATATAAACTTTACTTTGGTGGAATTAGTTACAAACGACATCAAAAATTCAGTAGGCCATTCGCAACACCTATTGAATTGAAGGAAAATAATCTTAGGTTACTATTGATGACAATAGGTCTACTTAGTTAGTAATAAACCTCATTTCTTCTTCTTCTTCTTCCTCTTGTAGTAGGACATAGTTCTGTTCATTCTGTCATCCCAGCTCTTGCAATACTGATGACCAGCTTTCATACCATTTCTTGGGGGGTCTCCCTGGTGGTCTTTTCGTGTTAAGTTTTTGTGTTTTACCCATTTTGCTGTTCTTCCTGGGTTCATTTTGTCGACGTGATCTCTCTACGTACGACGTCGTGCTCGCGTCCATCTTACTACATCCTGAATTCCCGTTTCTCTCAGTGTGTCCTCGTTCCTTATTCTGTCTCTAAGTGAGATTCCTCTAATAGTTCTTAACACCTTCATTTCTGTTGTTATCATCAGTCTTTTCGTCTGTGTTGTTTCAGCTCTGGTTTCGGCTGCGTAGGTTAGTATTGGCCTTATGCATGCTTTATATATTTGAATTTTACTCTCTGTGCTCATATATTTGTTCCTCCATATTATATCCCTCAGATATCCCGACATTCTGGCTGCCTTATTTGCTTGCTTCTTTACTTCCTGCAGTGCGTCACACGATGTCTCTATTCCCAGATAACTAGAGTTCAAGATTTGGTCTATTATGTGTTCGCTAGCCATTAGTTTGCACCTTATGGGAATTTTGGATATCACCATTGACTGAGTCTTTTCGTAAGATATTAGCATATTTAACTTTTGTGCTGTTGTATTAAATCTATAAAGTAGACGTTGCAGGTTGTCCTTCTTCTCGACCATAAGAACCGCATCATCCGCATAGCAGAGGATCCCCAAAGGCCGACTTCCCATCTTGTAGCCGGCGTTGATTTTGTTCACGCTTTCTATTATCTTGTCCATAATCATATTGAAGAAACAAGGGCTGAGGCTGCCCCCTTGTCTAATATTCCGTTTTTATTCTTGTTTTGTTACGAGTGTTGAGTTCTCTGACTATATCTATATAATTTCCATGGATGTTCTTCACCCTCATGAGTTGAATTATGTCTTTCAATCGAACTCTGTCGAATATTTGTCTAAGATACACGAATCAAAGAAACATTGGTTTGTCAAACTCTATAGACTTCTCTTATTTCTTGTCACGTCGAAATCATAAAACAAAATAGGTTGAATTGAATCTGGCAAATAATATACTGTAATTTTATAATTTACAACATTGAACGTAGCTGTCATTAGCGGACGTATAGTGAGTTCAGTATGTCCATTCGTTCAACGTCAAGATCCCTTTGGAAGTCATGAGCTCTTTCTCAGTAGTTCCATCTCCTTTTATGGCTTCCTATCACTGGAGTGAGGATGCTAGGAGATTCTCTTTAATCTAGACAACAATGATCATGGTGGAATGGATAAATAACTTGTCTCCTGTTCACAATTGACAGCATAAATTGATAGCATAAATTCAGTTGTATCTTTAGCATAATTTTGAAAATTAAATATCATTCGTCAAGTAATCATCTTGCTTGTCAGTAAATTTTAATATTGTACAGTTGTTGATGGCGTTAAATGTCATAGAGTAGCATCAATTTTCCAGTTGCGTCCCTGCATGGCATGCATTATGCTGTATATATAAAAAAAGATTCGATTGACATTTATCAAATTATATTTACATGTACGCATGAGGAAATCTAATTAAGATATCCTCATTTGTACATTTTTGTCGAGTTAATTGCTGAAAACGTCTTTACAGAACTGAACCAATTATATTGTTCCAAATTCTGAGGCAACAGCAGCCCTCGACTACTGGCTTAAATCGCCATGGTTAATTACGTTTCAATTTATCAAATTTTATTTCGAAAGGTATAGTTATCCAAGTTAGCCGCAAAATAATCACTATCGC